>CM076448.1:20211856-20519939 GCA_038419695.1 Scomberomorus guttatus
GGTCTGTCCAAACAAATTAAGACACGTTACAGATTAGGGAGTGATTTTAGACTCTGAGCTAAATTTTATTTCCCATTTTAACAAGGTTGCGATTTTTTTTTTTTCTTCATTTTAGGAGCGTCGCCAAAATTAGACCATTTTTAACTAAGAATGATGCTGAAATGCAGATACATGCTTTTATTACAAGCCACTTAGATTACTGCAGCTCTTTACTGGGCTTTCTAAAAACACATTCAGAACGCTGCCAAACACATAAAGTTATTATTATTATTGTTATTATAACTTTGACTTACCCAGGTCAGTGCAACAGAAATGTGTAATAATTACACTGTTCAATTTGCTGTTTAAAATAGTAGAGGGTAGAATAAACCATGAGTTGTTTATTTAGAGCATTTTACACAGTTTCAATGAGCTAAACAACATTACTCACTATTTGATGAGGAATTTTATGTTGATTACAACAGTATCATTACATCAGTAATTTATGAATTTTGTTGAAGGTTAAGATTATATAAATGAATTGAATTGGTTTTCTTTATTTTTGGACTTTATGTATGCACTGTATTCTGGATGGTTTATATCAATTTGTGGTGTCTTGTAAGTCGGACATAGTTGTGTGTATAATATGAGAGAGAGAGAGAGAGAGAGAGAGAGAGAGAGAGAGAGAGAGAGAGAGAGAGAGAGAGAGAGAGAGAGAGAGAGAGAGAGAGAGGAGAGAGAGAGAGAGAGAGAGAGAGAGAGAGAGAGAGAGAGAGAGAGAGAGAGAGAGAGAGAGAGAGAGAGAGGGTCCTTGACATCATCTGCTATTCTCTGCAGTGAAAAGGCGACCTCGCTGTGTCAGCGGGAAAAACATTAAGTCTGTACAGGCTGGCTTGTTAAACTTTTTCCCTGCACATTTAAGTTGCCATGCTACAGCAAAATATTTTATCAAAGGTTCTTTCTTTCCCAGTTCCATATATTTCTACAGACAACTGGCCAAATGTGGACAAGAACTCTGCAGTGAGATGTTTCTTATGCAGCTTAGTTTGCAGAAATATCTTTAGCTGTCTGACATTACAGCTGCAAATGTCAAAGACTCAATATTGTGTGGCTATCTATTGTTTCACCACGAGTATTGTTCTTTCCACTGAATGCAACAGGCGGCTGTCAAGAGCAACTCTGAACATGAAGAATCATTAAACTGGAAAAAGACAACCGTTTGAATTAAAGTGATTAACATGTCCTTCAAATGAAACAACAAAATACACCATTTGTAATTGGCCCCAGACAAAAAATATGAGCGTTTTCTATTCTGACATCCGCATTGACAGACAACATTGTTTGTTCATGCCTTCCAACACTGTAAGAAATCACTGTTGGCAAAAATAAAGCTGTTTTCTGATCTGGCACTGCTATGGTTAAGGTTTGGTTTGGTTTAGGCACAAACAAACAAAAAATTGACTTCATATATGCATTAAAAAAACTACAAAACTTCATCACAAAAACCTCCTGGGATGTACTGAACACCAACCACAATCTCCGCAGCCTGTGAAGATTTTTTTTTTAGGTGAAATTTTCCTTTAATCTTTCAATTTTAGTACAAGATGAACAATCTGCATCTACTTCCCCTGTCCTTAATTCTGTACTAGACTGCAATACAAGCTACATTACAGGCTGATTTAGTTTATGTAAAGATTTATTTAATAAATTATGTCTTTCAAGCATTCGAGTTATTGGTAAATTTATTAAATGCTGGCACAGGAGCTGATGAAAATAACTGATCCAGCCCTCTCAGCGGCCTGTCTGATCTGAGAGATGATTAACAGACGTGCTAGATCACAACATGTGGCAATCAATACAGAATAAATTATCCCAAAATCCCCGTTCTTTCCAATCTTGAACTCTTTAATGACACAGAGCTACTAAAGAAAGCAGTATTTGCAACTTCCAGGAGTATCTCCAAGACAAAACAAATGCTCATGTTTTCTTTTTCATCATGTAATCTGTATACAGACATGTTCCTCTCTCACTAGACATTGTCAGGGCCCTAACGTAAAAGACACAAGGTGTGGCTCAAAGCTGATAACGCAGTTTTATATCAACACACCCTGGGAATGTTATATGGCAGATTTCTTAGCTGTAACACTTGGAAGTGAAGACAGTGATATCTAGTATACTTGACCTTTATATAACCTCCTGTTAGTGTCTTTTTAGTGTCAGAAAATATCAGAACATAGCTCGCATCTCCCATCAGGAGCAACTGAATAAAAGCTTTGATAAGAGGCTTTTAACATTTAAGCCTGATATCTACTGTCAGCAGCACCAGAATATTGTTAATGGGTTGGAAACCACCAGTTGGTATTTTGTGAATGACGCACCTAACAATGTACACAAACGCTCAAAGAGACCCTGCATCACGTACTTTCTCAACTCGTCAATATCAGATTTTCATTTGCCAAACCACTTTGTGTTCGACTGTCCGAGAAAAAGAGTGACTGAGAGCAAGCAGGAGAGTTATTACAGTAATTGTGGGATTATGTTGCTTTTTCGGCTGTTGTTTTTCAGGACTTCTGTGTCGGGTTGTGGCCTCATCCATGGGACCTGCTGCTGTGTATTACAGCTCTGATCTGATCTGCCAGACAGATGATTGGGCGACATTAAATCCTTGTTAAGTGCTGGAGCAGGACCAGGGTCAGGAGGAGGCGATGGAGGGGATAGAGGCTGGCTGCAGATCGGCAGGGCAGTGATGATGGCTATAGATGGTAGCCGAGTGTAAACTGACCTCTTTCTGTCTGTTTTTATTTCTTTATTCTGCTTAAAGTAAAACATACTCTGTCTCTTAAGGTCAGTCAGATTTTAGTTTAGATGTGGGAAGATAGCGTACAAGAGGAAAACATATTTATACTTGCGTAAGATTGCAGACAAAACCAGTGGATGCACTGGACCAATTCAAAAAGAACCTTTTTTTCTGAACACTAGTAAAACTTCAACTACAACTGATCTCACCTCTTTACTCTGACAATATCTTTGCTTCACATGATCTGATACAGCTTTGGTTTTAGTGGCTAAGTAGAAAGCTGCATGGCTTCGGGCAACTTCAAACGGCTCAGCGGTTTACAATCTAAACAAATCACACCAAATTACTGCCAAATAACAGGCTGCCGTGACAGCAGACACACCAGCTTTAAACAGCCCAGCCAGTATTTAATTAGACAGTGCAGAAATCTGTAACTTTCATGTAGCTGTATAGCTTCCAGTGAGACCCATCCAATAGTTGAAATGCCATTGAGATGGATTGTGATGCAAGTAACACTGTAGGCTCCATTGGAACTAACTTGTGCATCATTTTTTAAAATAGATTTTAATAGTAAGCAAATATATGATAATAAACTGTACCTAACAGTCGGTACCTTTGCCTCAGATTCATATTTTGCTCATAAAAAATGTGTAAAATTCATGAGCACATTTGCAGGTTTGTGGAAAGTGAAGTGAAGGCTGTTGTAGGCTGAGAAGAAGCAGAAGAATATCATGTCTGGCCTTGAGGTTTTAACCGCATTTCAGACGTCTTTCACTTCTTTCAGATTTGGGCCAAGGTGATAATTACACAATCAAAGCTTTTGGGGTCTATTTTCACAACGCAATTGCAGAGACCACTGAGTAAGGCCAAGGAGGACATATCTCAGTACGCCTATATTATACTCCCTATACTACTTCTGGCTTCAGTGTTTGGCTCAGTATAGAAGGCTTTATAGGCTTTTTTTTGCTATAGTTGTGTTACATTTGTACTTCTGATGTGGCTCTAAATGTATCTGGCTGGAGAGAGCATACATAAGTGTTACTGTAGTTACTGCACATTTCAGGGAACAGACTGTGCAAACAGACGACCGATTTATCTAACTAACTGCTGGTGCACAGAAACAGACCAGCTCAGATGTCTTTTCTTTGTGCAATTATGCAATCTTCGCTAAAATGCCAAAACGTAGCCTTGTGCTGCCCCATCTGCATGGAGCTTTGCATTGCTCCTCCCATCTTTGCACCATAAAGGGTTCACTGAGCACAAAAATGCCAAAGGAATGGGCAATACATGCGCATTGGTCTAGAGCTTCTATCTATGTAATGTTGTAATATAAATATTTCTGCAATGAAGAGGTGGGATATAAAGACAGAATAGGGAGAGCAATCTTACTGTCTGTATTTGTCCGTATACAGAGGTGACAATATCACACAGACTTTATACATTATATTTTAATCCAATTTGCTTATTTTGGATGAGAATGTTGAACTTAACTTTGATTTTTTTTAAAAAATCAAATGGACTTTAAGAGCTTTACAGAGAATTTCGATCCATACTTTATTGTCCACACTATGGAAAATTATCTTAAAATGGGAGACAGGTAAAATTTGGGCTATGCATTCAGCATCCTAACTGCATTTGGCAAGAAAGACTCGATGTACACCTTCTGTATGCCTTCTGCCTTCTATGCCCTTCACCAACGAGACACAGAGGTTGCAACCTCATATGATCAGGATAAAGTAATCTATGAGGGGAGCAGTGCATGAGAGTAAAAGAACAACAAAGTATAAGTAGGGTAATCAATGTCACTGTCCAACTCTCCTGAGGGGAGAGGAGTTCAGCAAACTGAGCCTGAATCAATTTTGCAACTTCACCACTCTAATAAATGGCCAGATTAGTCCTCTGAAACTCCATCAAACCTGAGGACTATAACTAAGAGTCCTACATTTCAGAAACACCCGGCCTGACAAAGGCCTGAAAAGCGTGTACTGTAACTACTGCCAGGTCTGACGCACGTGTCTTATCTGCACTGAAACTGCATGCAGCTTAAATGTCAACGATTCTTGGACTGACAGTGAATGAAATATAATACTTGTGACCTCAGTGATGGTACCAGAGGCTTGGCCAACCAGCCTCTTCATTCACATCTTCCACAGTAGTCCTGGGATCACGGGGGAATAAACATCCAATCTGTGATTCAGTCTCTCCATCAAAACAACTGTATCCCTTTCTCTCCCTTCAGCAGTGGAAAGTCATTCATTCAATCCATACGCCAGGTCTTTGAGCTGTCAGGCTGGAACGCGGGGGCTTAAAGAGAGGGATTGGTAGTGTGGCCAGCAAGCGGCTACTAAGAGCTTTACACAGAAAGACAGACAAATTCCACCTCATGCAGCCACCAGCACATGGCTTCCGAGACTATTAGAGAAGTGATTTGGATCAATATCCCGCTTGGACAAGTGACACTCGACTGCTGAACACGTGTCCAATAGCAATACCAAAGAGCTGTGACACAAAATGTGCTCTGAAACAACAAGCAGTATCTTTACATGGCCAAAGCCAGGCCAGGGCAGTAGCGGCAAGTTGCTTGGTGACAGTTGCTATGACAGCTCTGGTCTCCCTCTGAGGCTCAAACTGGTGTCTTTCCTCGTCTCGACTCATGGACTTTGTATTGTAGTTAAGATGCAGTCAGTTTTCACTCTCCCAAACTGATGAACTTCTGGATTCTAGTAAGAAAACTATTAAATAAATACATGAAACATGTACGGTTCATATGTGGCTGAAGACTTGTGCCGCAGGACAGCCACCAACAGTTTAAATTCACGCTATGACCACAGAGAAACAGCAGGTGTCTGCATAATCGCCACGCTGCCTCTGACGTACCACACGCCAAACACGCCGCAGAGTGAGATCTGTCATACATATAAAAGGAGAAGTTTGACATCCCAGAGACCCAGTTATTATGCAACAAAGTTGCTTAACAATCACGCAGAGTAGCTATCATCAAATAAATAATAATTACCCCTTTATGTAAAGACACACAATGTACTGAAGCTCAGTCAATCTGACAGACTCGAACACAAATCATATGTGAATTCAGGGCGCGCACACACACACACACACCCACAGAAACACACAGACACAACTACATTACTCCCACGCAGCAGCTTTGTGTTGAAGAGCATGAACAGACTAGTGTTATCCAAAATAACAGACTGAACAGATCGAGTATGGCCCACATCGAAAACCCAGCAGATTCACTAGACAGCAATGTGTAAGGTCACTACAACAGACACATAAACTGTGACACGATAGCACAAAAAAACAAAAACACTTGCCTATGTAAAAAAAACTCTTATTCTTCTATGAAAAGATGTACTTCAAGATGGTACACTCACTATGGCGCCACCTATAAACTAAATTCTTGTCAATGGATGGTTGTATACACATTCTCCCCATACCACCCAGGTCACCTAAACATGCCTCAGAACAACATAAATCCTCTAACTGATACAGTAAATATTACTCTAGATGGAAGCAACCCTCGTCCACAATCTTATCTACACTATGTGGATATAAAACATACCTGGCACGCAAACACTTCCAATCTGTCACATGCATACATGCATCTTATATGCTCTGCTTTTCCCAGCAAGAATTCTTCAGTCAATAACAAATGTCCGACTGCTTAAAAGCCTGTTTATTACACACATTCCTTCTGAATTTCATTTATTTCACGAAATTTTACAGTAAATTTCTTCGAATAAATAAAGAAAATACAAAAATGTTCAAGAAAAGATACAGAATCTCAAATTTGAAACTGTTGATGACTGTACTGTTGCAGGTTGAGGTTAAACATGCAGCAGTTGTTGAATGTTTAGTCGTATGTTGTAGCTAAGCTGCAGACAAAGCCCAGAGAGGCTCAAGACAAACATTTAGCAGACACGTTTGTGTGTGAAGGTCCTATAGTTTTGGAGACATGCGAGTCTGGTGTGTATGGTTTGTTTACTGAGCTGTGTGAGAGATGGTGGTCTGGAAGGCAAAGGTGACATGGTTTCGTGCGTGATCGAGGTAGGGGTCTGAGAAGGTGTGTGTGTCACCAGAGAAATGCCTCCACTGCATCAGCTCGGACATGCTGAGATGCTTCTGTGCCGCCCCGCCGCGGTCACCTTGACGGCCGAGCTGGCACGGCCGATTGGAAACCTGCTGCTCTTCCTCCTCTGCGGCGCCTGAGAACGGAGGAAAAAGTGAGTACATGCATGTGGAGATCCGTGAGTCTCAAGGTATGTCGGGGCATTTCTATGAGCCTACCAGTGACTGATCCATCCATGTCGCAGCTGCAGTTCAGCAGGTCGTGAGTTAGGCAAGGTGTGTCCGTCAGGCTGAAAAGATCTCGCAGATCGTTGGTGGAGAAGCTGGTGTGATCCGCCCCTTTGCCCAGGTCGACAACTGTCCCAGAAAGCCCCTGTTTGGACACCTGACGTTGGAATATACGCTCTTCAATGGTCCCTGAGAGGGAATAACACACAACACATAAAACTTTAAATCAGTCTAGTTCATAGTATGCTGAACTTTCTGGCTCATTGTGTGTTTTTGTGTATTCTGACCTGCAGTGAGGAGACGGTAGATGTGCACAGTCTTCTTCTGTCCATCTCTCCACACTCGAGCCATGGCCTAAACACAGCAAAAAAGGCAGTGTTGCAGGGCAAAGTGACAAGCATAAACACAGCACCATCTGGTGGATATGCATGTATATGAACGTGTTATAGTCAGAGTATATGTGTGTGTGTGTGTGTGTGTGTGTGTGTGTGTGTGTGTGCGCGCACACGCAAGACAAAAGAGAACCAGCCTGTGTGTTACAGACTTTAACCTTTGCAGGCCTATCTGTTAGTGTCTGTGTATTTTACCTGAATGTCATTGGCGGGGTTCCAGTCAATGTCGTACAGCACCAGGTGGGAAGCGCCAATCAGATTAAGTCCCACCCCACCGGCTTTGGAGCTCAACAGAAACAGGAAGTTCTGAGAATAGGGGCTGTTAAAGCCGTCAACCAGCCGCTGTCTCTGGCTGGTCGGCGTGTGTCCGTCAAGTCGGCAGAAGGTGTAGCTCATGTGTACGCACAGGTCCTGGAGAAGGTCGAGTGTCTGAGTATAGTTGGACACTACGACCACCCTGCAGGCAACACATACACCGTCATATCTACAGATATACAGTACACACAGACAAACGTGCACTCATGCAAATGCAACCACCTGACAATCTCACACCCACCTGTCTGAAGGGCTGAGGTGTCTGATGGCGGTCAGCAGGTCTGAAAGAACCAGTAGTTTTCCAGAGTCGGCGGTGTTCAATCCACCTGAAGAGTAGGATTCTGGAAAGAGATCTGCCAGACCGTCATATAAAGAGCTCTCCACTGATCCACAGTCTGTTCTCTCCTGAAAACAGAACAAGACTCGCAGTTAGGACTATGATTCAGCCAAATCCCCAAACACCCACATAAACTACAGAACTGATTGCCAATAACAATCCTCAGAGTTCAATAAATGACTGCAGCGATTACAGCTTGAGAAATATTCCATGTTCCCTTCCTCTGCAGACCAACAAAACAGTGTAACCTTGACAGTGGAGTGAAGAAGACCAGGATGGTTGCAGAGCTTCTTCAGTGCAGTGATGCAGGCCAGGTGCGTGTGAGTTTGCGTGGAGCTCTGCAGGCAAGCTCTGAAGACTCGATGGCAGAGGAGATGCTTGTACAGTTCTCGCTGCAGTGGGGACGGGTCGCAGAACAGCGTCCAGTCGAGACGCGGCGGCAGGTAGCGGTTGATTATCTCCTGTGTCCTCCTCAGGATGAACATGCCAGTCAGGCGAGAGAGCTCGGCTGCTCGCTCCTCTCCCAAAACTCTCTCGTCCTATTGGCAGATATGGTATGCAGGTTAATGCCAAATTAGGTCATGTATATACAGTATATATGAAGTGACTGCATAGGATAGAGACAGCATTACCTCGGTGCAGGAAGGCTGTCTGGAGCGAAGAATAGGCTCCTCGTACACCTTCCTATAAGCAGTTGACGAGCCAAGAATCCCCGGATTAACAAACTCTATGATAGCGTAGAACTCCTGCAGGTCATTCTGCACTGGGGTGCCTTCGAAACAAGAGATTGTAGCCGTCAGTCAGAGACTCCTAAAAAGATTCAGTCACAGATTTGCATCTCTGTATCCCATCAGCATCAGTATGTACCTGTAAGTATGACCCTGCGATTGCAGCTGAGGCTGCTGAGGGCAGAGGACGTTTTGATGCTGCTGTTCTTTAATCGGTGACCCTCATCGCAAATTACAAGACCAAACTCCACTTTCTGTACCTAAAAAAACACAAGACGCCAATCAGCGGATGCATTTGTAACATTCACACTCACAAAAGGCTAGACACGAGGTGAACGTACCTGCTCCAGGCAGCGCAGCAGCATCTCGTAGCTGATCACCAGAACACTGTGCAGAGGAGATAACACAAACTGCTCTATCCTGTGGTCCTACACACGTCAACAAAACAGCATATTAATAAGAAAATACACAGCAAATTAATGTAAATGAGTGATCCAAAAAAAACAGAATTTCTCCTTTCCTCCTTACCTGATCCACGGTGAAAACGTTGATCCTCTCACGGCCCAGCCACTTGTTAAACTCTGCACCCCAGTTCTGCACAAGGCTGCCAGGAGTGACCACAAGGACACGCTTAGCGACGGGTTTCCCACCGTACGGTCCCTGCTTAAGCAACGTCCAGGACAGAGCCACGCTCTGGAGGGTCTTCCCCAGACCCATCTCATCGGCTAGGATAGCACCGTAGCGACCCATAGCTCTGAAGCACACATACACACACACGCCGATCAGTAAGATCCATTATAAATCCTAATAAGTACAAAACACACTCTCCACAACAGCAGGTGGCACCAAGACTGAATTTAAACGAGCCAGGAGGTTGAGAAGAACAGAAGAAGTCACTTAATTTTTTTTTTGTTTTTGTAGGATATATTTTTTTGTACTTGTAAGACAAGCTGTCTTTGTTTCTGAAGCATGATGTATTAGAAATATGTTGTGTATTTGTTTGATAGGTACGTTTTGTATTTGCAAAACAAAATGCATTAGTTTGTTAATGGGGTTTTGTATGTGCAAACCACACTGTGTTTGTTAAGTTTTGGCAGGAAATTAGCCCCACAGACATATTGTCTTTTAACTTCGGACTACATATTTTACAGGAACAGCTCTGTCACCTCATGCCCATGACACACTCATAGAGAAAAAGCAGGCCGTCTCTCTGGTGGGGTCGCAGGTGAGTGGTCAGGTATGGGTCAACCACAACATCTACAACAGGAAGCCCTGACTTGTTATTAGACCACTGATGGTTGGGAGAGGGGCGAGGCATCACCAGTGCACCTGAAAACAAAGATTCAAACCAAAATATGACAAAAAGCAAAAAGTGGTGACACATATTTGATTGCTTTAAAACTATTTTATCTGGTTGTCAGACAGGATGGTCTAACAATTAATTATAACAGCAAAAACAACAAACACTATGAGAAACAAAACAAGAAAATAAAGTTACACGTTACTAATTCTAGACTTTTGCACAAAGAAACTTTCATGCAAAACTGTGGATGATTAAGTCCACATACCTGGAGCTAGTGGGTCATGACGAGGTCTGCAGGTCTGTTCCTCCTCTGGTTTGGATCCTGGATGTTCTGCTCTCCCCGTCAGTGTTGGAGGGCAGAAAGGTTTGGACGCCAAGCGACGAGGAGGAGGTGGAGCTGTCTTTGTATGTGGCTCCTCTTTTTCTACTTGGACCTCTTGGAAACAACGTCCTTTGGCAAAGTCCCCGGCAGAAATGACTCCCATCACCTCCACCTCCTTCCCTCCAATCATCAGAGTCTCTCCCTCGGACAGAGAGGCCAGCTCTGACACCTTGTATCCACTACCTACATGTAAACATGATACTCACTGAGTTCATGATTGTTTACTGGGAGAAATTATTTAGTATTACGGTACTGTTTGAAAATTTTCCATATGCATGAGTCATAAGAGCAAACTCATAAAAACATAAAAATTATCAAAACTAACACAAAAGGGTCAGAAACATTTTTTCCAAACTAAGGATGGGCATTTGAAATAATTTCAATATTCGAGGACTCACATTAAATTAGTACTCAAGTATTCACAAAAGAAAATTGAACGTAAGAATAGGGTCTGAACACCCAAGCGAAAATGTGGATATGCAAGTTTAACATTAGGTTGCACTGCACATTCATTTCATTTATTTGTCGAAATACTTCCAAACATCACTCTTATGCCTGGTCGTCATTCTGCCTGTAACATTAGATTGAGTGATGTCTGACTGAAATCATCAAATGTTCTTTTTACTTAAAAAAAAAAAAAAAAAAAAGTTATCTGCGGCTGATCTATCATTTTTACTATATGAATCTGTGCAGACATTCATAGATAGCAACTGCGTTCCATCTGAAAAATGTAAACTTTTAATTTTTTTTTTTTTTTTTTTTACAAAGCAAAAAAAGTGATTACTCTATAAATTGAACGAATACTGACGTCCAAATCGAGTACTCGAGTACTCATGGCCATCCCTATTCCAAACAGACTATTTATATATGTCTTAATACATGTCTGGAGGGGATCTTTAAGTATTTCACTAAAATGTTGAATATTCATCACTAAATAAGCAAAAAGTCTATGTTAAAATTCAGAAAAAACTAAGGAACAATTTATAACGAGTTTAACACTCCAAAACTCAGCTAATCTGCTGCAGTTTGATTGACAGCAGCTGCCAACATGTATTGACAACCCGCTGTCATCAGATTCAGACTGAAATGTTAATAAATCCTGATGTGTCCTAGTGACATTACCCTTTTCTAGCTGAGCTCCCCCAACTTCAAGAGACAGAAATGTCTCGTGAAATAACAAAAAATGTTCTTACTTTGACAGAAAACTGTGTTCATGTAGGAAACTAATGCTCATGGCAAGAAGCTGATTGACAAAATATGTTTTCAGGGCCTTAAAAAGCAACTGAACACCAGCTAAAACTCTTGTTTAAAGTTCTTCTGACCTTGCTTACCTCAGTTACTACACCCTAACATCACTGCTGAGTGTGGTTACAGGTGCAACAGAGAGCTCAGAGGACACACAGACTTGATTATCACAATTTTAAAAGTTACTTATGTTAAAGCTTAACTGTCACAAGCAATGTAGGCTGCAGCCACACTGCTCCTTCACCAATCAGACTGATATTTGACACAACACATAAAGGGGCGTCTCTGCCTCACCCTTTCCAATGTCCTTGCCCTCCATATCTTTCAGTGTGGCTGTGCGTCCTCTTGTCACCAGGACTGCATCACCCTCCCAGCGCTTGTGTTTCTTCTTACTGGCCTTACACCACATCACGCTGAAGTAACGCGCTCCGTCCTGACAGCAGCCAGAGTCTGAGGCTCCAGAAGCACGGGCTGACCCTGCAGGTGGCTGAGGGGTACGAGGAGATCCGGGACTCAACTGAGGGGAACTCATCAATCCTGTAAAAGGGAGAGATGTAATACAGTGGCTGAAAAACACACAACTCCTCAGCAGAGGTCGCTGTTGCACCAAATCTGCACGTCATACTACACCTTCAGCCCCCCCCTCACATTCACACACATGAAACCCAGAGTGTTCCTCATTCACTGTTAAAATGAAATGCAACAAACCTTATTTTAAATGTCTGTAACAAATGATAAAAATACCAATTAAGAAAAAAGATCTTTGTGTTTTTGGCATGTAATAAACACAAAGCCAGTAGATTATTCTTACTGTTTTAATAGAAATAAGTGAACATATGAACAAACTGTAGAAGAAACAGACAGCAGTCATATACCAACATTACAGTACAATCAATGATGTAGTCACGTACATTAAATAACAATAACATCACAAAAAACCATTTCCACATCTCCTTTCTTTCAATCACTCGACTGGCCATCAATACAGCAACCAGAGACAATTTTTGACTTGAATGTTTTTTTTTTTACTCTTTTTCAGTTAAATTCTGCAACTTGTTGAAAAGGATTTGCCATCATCAGCATCATGTGTTAAGGCCTTCGACAGTTCAACTTTTGCTGCAATCTGAGGTATCTCTGATCATTTCTCAGTTCTCAAAAAAAAAAAAAAAAAAAAGCTTAACGTTGTGCATCTTTTTCTTCCGACCTACAGAATTTAAAAAAAGCACACCTTGTTTGGCTCCCTAAAAGTGCTGAATGGAAATGCCTCTTTAGTTTTATTACATCTGATTTCTACAGATGTCAGATTAAGTGGAATTTTTCTTTACAAAGGATCAACAGAGCACGAAATAATGATATGATATGAACTGGGCTGACTGCCACACTGCTGACACTCTAGTATCTCCTAATTGCTGTTACTTTACATTTTCTAACAATCTTGGATAATAAAGATCATCAACACTATGATAACATTCCTGTAGATACGTAATGGTGGCAGATCTAGGCAGAAGAAGCACCAGTGAGATGCACATCATTCACTACAACAAATATTCCCTTACAAAAATCTGGACTTTCACATTTGTTTGAGCTATTTTGGCCTGTCAGTGTTAGCAACGTGAGCGTTTACAGGTTTTGCTGGCGTTTCTGTCAATAAGTGCGAGAATGATGATTTTTAACACTGACGAGCACAAACACAGACTGATGGCAGCTGGACTCAGGCTATCAGTGTCTGTATGAGGCACTATGTTTTCAAAAAGAAATCCAAGCTCTGAAACATCTCTCAAACGTGAAACTGATGAGTGTGAGTTGCGCGTCAGTCATATCTCCAAACTTTTCAGACTCTCCATTTCCAGCACTGGCCACAAATTTGCGTGTTCACGCTTGTTATAGAGGAATTGGCAATCCGTGTCTGAGTCGGGCAGCCTTTAGTTTCTCCACTTTGATCTTGGCTCTCAGAAGTTCCTCCTCCAGTTCTTGCTTCCTCTTCAGCCCCTCCCTCTTCTCCTCCAGGTATATGGCAACTTTTCTGTGATTGGCTAGCACCAACTCGTGCTCCTCTTTGGCCAGGTGCAGAGGGCGAAACCTGTCGGGTTGGTGGTGAGGGTAGATGTCGTTGGGGTAGAGGTCGTGGCGTAACGGCAGCGGCGAGGTGGAGAGAGGGATGTTAACAGAGGAAGGGGCGGGCGATAGGGATGCCTCGTAATTGTGGACGCTGCCCAAGTCCTGTTCCCCCTCCTGCTCCTGGCCCGCCTCCAGCCCTGGCCCTGCGTGCGTGGACAGGACGGGGAGATCTGGCGGCGGTTTGACATCATCTTCAGGGTCCAGCTGGACCACCTCGTGGGGAATACTTGGGACAGCTGCTGAGTAGTCCTGGAGTCCAGCCAGAGAGGAGCTGCTGCCAGGAGTTTCGATGGGAGAGTTGTGCTTGCTGTATATTAATCTGAGGATGGAATGAAGGATAAAAATAAGTGAGGATAGGAGCTTAAAAACCCTTTTTGAGTATCTATATCTTGTTTATTGAAGTGTGTGGAGACCTGTTGGTGATAATGCACACTAAACAAATGAATCAAAGGATTAGTTTACTAATTAGAGTAGATTGAAGGGAAATTAAAGGATTTACCAAAGTAAAAATAACAAACTTTTGCTTGTTACAACCTCACAGAAGTCATGATTTCCTGTTTGACATAATTATGGCATAAATACATGGCATAAATAATTTGTCAAAACATCATTTTGGGGTCTAATTTCTGTCTTAAAAAACAAAAAAAAGGCCAATTTACACTAAATTATTTAGTGGTTTGTCTTCTGTGTAGTCTCCAGAGCCAATGTCAGAATATTCTGCCTCAGCCTCATTTTCTTTACTTAATACAACAAACAACAACAAAAACACTAAGTGATTGTTGTCTGTGCTTGTTAAACTCTCATCTTACTGCTTTCTTTTCCCTTCAGTTCTGCAGTGAAATGCATGTCTGTGCTCGTATGGCACACTTTACCTGCGTAGAGCCTGGTCCTTTTCGTGGATGGGCACGTGGTGAAACAGGTGAGGGATCATCTCCATAATTCTCCTGGTTGGCTCAGAGATGCTCGCTCTGTACTCTGGCTGGGCGTGTCTCCGCTGCATCACTTCCTGTTTGGCTGATTCCTTCAGCCTCTTGTAGAGGGTCCTGAGGCCCTGAGCGGTCCGGTGGGGTCTGTCCCCTCCTAATGCGTTGTACTGCTCGGCCACAGTGTCCCAGCACTTGTTCTTGTCCACGATGACGGCGTGTTTGTTGGTGTGCTCCTCCAGGATGCGGATGTGTGGACGGACCAGCTTCAACAGGTCCAGCTTCTCAGAGAGGGTGAAGTTGGAGGAGCGAGCTTTACCCACCATACTGGACAGAAACACAGAGCTGGACGCCATCTTATAGCATAGCGGACCCTCACAGACCAAGTCAGGCCTAAAGCTGTCACCCTTCAGTAGCCACACTCGGGACTGTGGCTCCTCACTCCTCACATCTGTCTGTTTGTGTCCCTGCTGCTGGCTTCTCTTGGTCCACAGTGATAAAGCTAACACTGGTCTAACTCCCATACATCTCTCATATCTCTTCTCTTCTTCCTCTCTAAATCAAACATAAGCTATGTCTAACATGTGCATGGATTCACACCACTCCTTGGTTCCCTCTCAGCTACGTTGCACAACAAAAACAGGCTGTGCTGCACACAATAAGAATCAGGCTTAACTAGGCCAGCCTCGTTTAGGCCCCCGCCTACCGCGGAGGGCTTTGGATGAATTCCTCCCAGCTTAGGCTGACGTAGCTAAGCTGCTTAAACCCAGCCCGACCTACTTACAGCTCGGTCTCTCTAAACCCCAAACCAAGCACAGCACAGAGCAGAGCAGAGCACAGTCACACTGCCTCTACAATACAACACAAGGACGGCTGCAGCGGGGCTGTGCATGCACAAATGGGGGGGAAACAGTAATCAAACAGTGTCTTTCAGGTTATTAGGGGTCAGAGTTTCCTAAAGTGAGTAACGCTTGGAAATAGCACTGGCTTAACTAACTGAGTGGGGGGAGGGGCTTGCGAGCGCGCTGCGCATGCCCGTGAGAACAGAGCGTTTATGCCTCTAATGTGCAGTCTGTGGTGACTGCACACACTAAAACCTCAGCTCTGCATCACCAATGCTAATACTTATGATCCAAAACACGCGTTCAGGGCGCGGGTGGGAACCGTCCCGAGCCAAACGCAGAGGGTGTGTGAGCCGCGTGTTTTCAGGGTGTAAAACAGGAGGCACTAGTTGCTCTTGCAGGAGAGAGGGAGCGGTGGCTCACTGATCTTGACCACAGTCCTGATCTGCACGGCGCTGCCGCTGCACTACCCCGCTTATTTGCATAATGCTGGACCTGCTGTCACTCAGCCTCAGCCCGCCTGGTTTAACATCCATCCTCAGTGTGTGTGTGTGTGTGTGTGTGTGTGTGTGTGTGTGTTGTTATTATTAGCCACACAGAGGGGGCACAGAAATTAAAAAGAGCGCCGTCGCTTCGCTTGACTCTTGCCGGCGACACACACACGATTATTCATGTCAAAAAAATGGTAATAAACGTACGATTTGACGGAAATACACTTGCACGCTGTTTCATTATGATCGTGCGTTTTTAAATGCGTGAAAGCAACATCGACCGCGTGTTATTGTGGCGGTGGAGGTCTTTTTTTTTTTTTATTAATGAACCGCAATATGCGAGTAAAATATGAAGTGAGGTGAACGGGGGCAGGGGCTTTATATGTTTACATGGAGCAGACTCCCCGCTGCCTCTAAAAATGGCAACTAGATCAACAGCCGAGAAGAAAAGATTACGCATCATCTATTCTGGCTGAGAAAACATCGTCTGCAACCAAACATTATACCTGTGCAGGGAGGAGTAACGGTTAAAGCAGTTGTAATAATTGGAAGCTGAACAGGAGATTCAGACACGTTTTTCCACAATGTTCCCAAATTCATGTGATATTGTTTATCATTGGTCAGCTAATGTACAAGCAGGGTATTTATTATGAAGCTTTTTCTGCTTTCTTAATAATGTGTGCAGTGTGCTTCTCCTGTTTTTACTTCTGCATGGGAGCTCATTTCATATATACAGTACTGTAGTGAAACAACCTGATGTTTCTGTTACATATCTATATACATTGTGTAAAGTTAGACAATCATGCACCTACATCATTGAACAGTGTATACTCAGCAAATAGTATTATAGTTATGGTTATATCTCTAGTCTCTATTTTATTATATTTATTTTTTATATTTGAGTCATTTAGTCATTGTATAAAATTGAACTTTTTATTGTATTTGTTTTACCTACCCCATTGTTTTTGTATTTTGATTTATGTCAAGTGGCCGCTGTAGCACTTTAATTTCCCTTTGGGATTAACAAAGTACTATCTATCTATCTATCTATCTATCTCTCTTTTTGAGTCAAATGACTATAAAATTACATGACATGAGTTAAATTCTGGTCTGGGATCTTTGTCACATGTCACCAACCTGTCCGTCTCATTGTTCCCTATCTCTCTATACTGTTAACTGTCTAATAAGAAAAGGCACAAATTACATGACAATATTTTTTTTTAAGTAAGTACTATGTGTACAATTAGTCAATTAGCTGTCAACTATTAAATTAATTGCCAACTATTTTGATAATTGATTAATTGTTCTGAGTATTCTCTGAATGCAGCCTCTTAAATGCGAATAATTCTTACAGCAGATGCTTTCACTGTCTAGGCTTAATTGGTTGATCTTCCTAGTCCACCTGCATTTAATTAAGCTAATTAAGAGTACCTTTAAATACAAGAAAATGTAGGTGTTTGGGCCCTCAGTAGTTATCATGGGAGGTAAATAACAGCTTGTTACTGAGAAAAAATGAACTGTTACTCTGTGGAATGAAAAACTGACAAACAAGCGTAAATCATCTTTACGCCGCCAACACCTGTGAGATCTGCAAGACTCTTCTATCTTTTCTGGATGCCCAATGTGGGCTACATATCCCTCTTAAATATCCCTCACTCTGTAACACACACACAGTTCTTTATACCATCATACTCATTACCACAGCAGTATTGCTATGGTAATGTATACCATATATTCCAAAAGTATATTCCATCCACAGCTCTTAATGTCTTACCTGCTCGTCTGTTGTCTTCTGTGTACTCTTCTGTGGCAGTGTTAGGATATTCTGTCTCAGCCTCATTTTCTTTACTTTCGGTCGCATTGAGGACTCGAGTCAGAGCTCTGGACAAGGCTGGTGCAGCCTGGACAGCTTTGGGCTGGACATCACACCCTGTTTTACTGGGAGCTGGTGCTGCTAGACTTCTCTGGACCTGAAGTACAAGAAGTGGTGAAAGGAGAACTTATCATCTGAGCAAGTTTGAACATCACTGGGCGACAAAAAGGGATGATGTGGACCTGTATTTACCTTATCCAGTGCATTGCTTAAACCAAGTTTAGGGGAAAGGGGTTTGGATTCAGCCGCGAGACGTGAAGTAGATGCTCCAGGCGGCACAAACCGAGGCTTTTTCACAGCATTACCCAAGAGCTGACTGGGGGCTCCTGAGCGCCGCATTCTGCTACTAGCTTGACCACAATAATCTATCTCCTAAAGACAGAAATCAACAAATATTACAATCAACATCAACTCAGCAATTGTTGATACTGGTAGGTAATTAGGACCTAATTATTATCATGTCAGTTGACTCAGTAGACCAGAAGCACGCTGCCAAAATGAAAAAGAAAAAACAATTTTGCCAGAATCTGCATTCACTAATCAATCAGTACTAAGAAGGAGACTGGTGGGTTGAACCAAATTGTTCATCCCCAAGTAATTTAATGTTTCCTACATTAGTGATTTTGTCTCCACAGTAAGAAGGTTTACCACCAAAACCAAGATTAAAAAAAAAAAAAACTTTCCCTGAGAAACAACAGAGCATACAGTCCTTATAATGTTTAGATTTAGTGTGAAAGTTGAGAAATGAATTAAATATTCCATCAGGCATTAATTCATTATTATTTTGATGAAAAATTTTTAATGTATTAAGTACAAATATCAAACATGTTCTGAATTTTCAAATCCAACTCGTTAGCTGCTCTTTCCCTCTTTAATACTGTGAATTATACTGTATCTTGTGATCGACATTTCATATTATTATTATTAACATCTACAGCAGCTAATTCTGTTTTTTCACCACTTAAACTTGTGAAAGAGTGACTTCGTAGCAAAAGCCTTAACACTGTTTAAACCCACTTTCAGATTTGTGAAATCTTTATTTTGACTATTGAAAACAGAAAAAAAGAGACCAGGTCCAGATCCAAAACCACTATACTATATACTATATTAGTATAGTATATACATAGTATATACTATATACTATGTGAAAACTGAAAAAGGGCGATTTCACTGCTCAAAATCAGTGAAATCGACCAAAACCCACCATACTGACTGCATACGTAGCCTCTTATGTAGTCTGGATAGGAAAAAAGCAGGGAAATAGCCCTTTTTTTTCTGTTTTCACAAATAGAATAAAGCTTTCACAAATCTGAAACTGTGTTTTAATGAGTCTCTGGAGTCTCCTTGTTAATCTAGTCCAGATTTGACAGGTATAGTGGTTTTTGATCTGGATCTGGTCTAATGTGGTCTGGAGGGAGAAATATCAGTGAAATTGCCCTTTTTCTGTTTTCATAAGAAAAATAAAGGTTTCACAAATCTGAACGTGGGTTCAGCTGCTTAATATCATTATTTATGTTTCCCTTAACCCCCGAATTTGGAAGCTAACTTCAAAGTCGTGGAGGACACAACAAGCAAAATCCTTTAAAAAATTATTTCTACTGACAGTAGTGATAATTGCAGCTCTGACTATGATTCAAGAAAAACTAAAACAATCCATTTAATCCCAGAGCTCTCGTATATTGATACCTTTTTGAACATATTTGGAAATATTTGCCATGGAGGAAAGCTATGATGTTAGTTTACCAGGAAGCGCTAAATTAGCTTAACTTGCTAGCAACAAACACTCGCTAACAAGTACTGTCACGATCTAAATTCGGCTGTAATGTTTGATAACTGTGACAACATGTCATACATACCCAAATGAACTACGAGCTTGATGAAAACATTTAAAAAATCACAAAATGTCACTCAACAAACGAACAGACTCATCTTCTCCTTCTTTTAACTCAGTATTTTCTGTTTCTCCCGCTGGATGAGCTGTGCAACGTGATTGGCTGCGCTCCCGGAAGTGGGCGTGATCAACATGAGTGCGGTGCGTTTGGTTTACAGTGTCAGTGCAGATTACAGGTTTCACCCTTCATGGATTTCTACAAGCCGTCGATTACTGAGTGATAAATCGAGCTCACCTACAACCCTCTTCTGCGCTTGTGAGTACATGTAGGGATCCTCAGTTATTTTGGCTTCTAATATGATTGTTTGCTGATTTAATACTATATTTATACTTTATTATACTGTACTAAACTCTTCTATACTTTGTTTTGTCCCCAAACCCACCGCTTTACAGTTGACTGTGCTTTGGTATTGCTGTAAATTGACTGAATGCAAATTGATTTGAACAAATCCAATTGAACAGTCTTGATAGAAAGTACATTTATTTTACAGCTATAGTTACTAACTTTGCAGATTAACATTTTTAAAACCTATTACGACCATATAAGATTACAGCAGTGCAGGAAACAATGAAAACAGATAAGAACTAGGAGGAATAAATGCAAACAAAAGAAGAAGTCAAGTAAATAGAATTCAATCTATATACTTTATGAACATTACAATACTTAGTATATATACATGACCTGACTTGTGGATGTAAAAATAAAAAAGTTGTGCAATATATGTGCAGAAGTAATGATTCTGGTAGGTGTAGCTATAGTTATATATGTATATGTTGTATAGGTGAAGTAAGTAATGTGAAGATGCTTTTCTATATTTTTTTAAAATTAGCTCCATATGGCAACCCTTTATTTTAAGTCTCCTTATTTAGCATTTATAAGCAGTATACAGACATTCAATAAATGGTTTAGAACACAAATGGTGTTTATGTATTTGTCAACAACTATAACTCTTCCTGTGTGTAAACAGATAATGAATCACAATATAGGGAAACACAGTCGTAATGATATAAAATGTGTCTTCATAGGAGACGTTATAATTGCTGACAAATACTGTACATTAATAACAACTTTTAAATGCCTTATATCTGCTTTCAACTACAGTATAATGTGTTATAAACCATTTATTAAATGCTTATATACTGCTTATGAATGCTAAATAGGAGGCCTTAAAGTAAAGTGTTAATGATAATATATAATAATCTAACAGCTGTTGCTCTTCCCCTGTATAATATACAGTATAATGTTACTTTTTATACTTGAAGTACATTTTGTCTTTTGCTGATTTTGAATACACAGCTTCTACTTGCAATGGAGTATTTTTATATTGTGGTATTCCTGCTTTAACTAAAGTAAGGACCTGAATACCTCATCCATCACTGAGTTTGACCTAACAGAAGTTAACAGAATATTATAAAGGGACTGGGATGATTCCAGGCATTTGTGTTGCTCTTTGATTTTCATGGTCATCTGATGTTGTGCAGTCTGTAATCCAATCAGGGCAGGAGAGAGTGTAATCCATGTTAATCCCACATCCAGAGAGAGAAAGAGAGAGAGAGAGAGGAAAGGGTGGGTCATTAAGCGAGACAGAAACAGTTGAAGGACAGCAGTAATCTCTGAAGGCTACATCATAACCCAGCTTTACTGGTAAGGGCAAAATACTGCAGAATCTGTCTGTATTTGAGTGTGAGCGCTTCCTTTCCTGTAATACTGTCGGCCTCTCTGATCTGATGTCGTCCGACAGCTGCCTGCCTATGTCCTGAACCCTCGTTGTCAGGGATACCTCTCCATGGAGACGCACTCCCAAAGTTAGGGGAGGGCTTTAGAGGAGAGGAGACCCTCACCTTGATGGAGCAACAAGGGAAGAGTGAGAATGAAGAAGGAAAGAGCATAGCAGAGAGATAAGAGGGAAGGTCACCTGTGTGTGTGGAGAAAAAGTGGAAATCTGCAGAAGAAGGAAGGAGGGAAGAAGAGTTGGATGAAGAGAAAGTGAACTTGTCAGGTAGGAAATGTCAGAGTTGATTATCAACAAAAAAAATATGAGCGTGCACTGTGGCAAGCTTGCACAAGACTTTTTGTTTTCTCCACTTTTGTCATGTATATTATTGATGTTTTTGTAGGATGGGGTATGATCTGGAGAGGTTTGTGGGCTATGTCAATGAGGGTCTCCTGTGCTGTGTGTGTCGAGACGTGATGGAGCGCCCCCTGCAGGCGCCCTGTGAACACGCCTACTGCAGCGCCTGCATCAGCAGCTGGCTGGCCCATCACCACTCCTGTCCTGAGGACAGACTGCCGCTGGACGTGAGCAGCCTCAAACCACTGTACAGGTCTGTCTACATCTGTGTGTGTCCTTGTTTCTGATGATCTTTTTATTGCAACAGTTCATTCACGTGTTTTTTTTTCAGCAGTTAATAAGGATTCTGAATTTATAATAATAGAAGTTAACAGAATCCTTCATGCACACCCTTATTTCTCTCTAATATTATTTCTGTTTATGATGACAGGTACATGCGTAATGACCTGAACCGTCTGCAGATCCGTTGTGTGAATGCAGGGCAGGGATGTGAGATGGTCTGCTCACTGGAGAGCCTGCACACGCATGAGGATGAGTGCGAGTTTGCCTTCATATCCTGCTCTAACACAGGTATATGAAACCTTACATTTGCTGATGTTTTATTTATTCTGATAAGTTTTTTTGGCATTAATTGTGACCATAAGTGGTTATCCATGTGGATGTGTGTGATACCAAGGTAATGGGACACCTCTGTGCCTGAGAACAACAGGTGGCTATTTTGTTGTCATGGCTACCCCACAAACTAGTGCACCTATGGGACTTGTTCAGGAGCTCCCACAGACCCCACACAGGGTGCATTCAGGGTCGACTTTCCATCATTCTTTAATGAGCATCTCAAAAGTGTGTATTTATGTACAAGCATGTGGTCGTGTTCTCACAATATGATTGTGAACTGTCATTGGCAGGTGGAGAGTACATATGTTACCGCTGTGGTAGGTATAGTGACAGAGTGTGTGCATGCAGCGTGGCTTTTTGCAGTGTTGAATCCTGCTTAAAGTTTTGAAGACCTGATATTTCTTGCTGTCTGTGACTGCTGTGCTGCAAAGAGTTTCTTAAAATTGTCAAAGATGAGGTATAATGGTCAGTATAATATGTTCAGGGTTGGGTTTATACTGCAACTGAATACTCTTTTTACTGTACTTCTACTTTTCTGAGTACATTGTAAAATTAGTAATTCCACTTTCACAAAAAAGAAAGTTGATTTTTAATAATTTAACCTTGAAAGAATAACAAAATTGCTGATGTGACAAAATCAGCAGCATATTATAGTGAATATACGTTTTCAATGAAGTTAGACCTTTTTCACCTTGTAAAATAATCTGAGAACTTAAATAATAAAAAGTGACCATGTCTGACCAAGCATCAAGAGGTTTTGTAGTTTTACTTCCAAAATAGATGTTCTGTATGAGTAATATTGAAGTCAAGTAACTGCACTTGAACAATATTTACCAAATATTGTGTGTATACTGTTGTGCAATTATTTTTAAATCTCTGTCTGCAAATCAAATTTTCTTTTGTAAAAATAAGCATGTACAGTACATATTTAGCCAGTAGGCGGTCACTTCACGCATCACTGTGGCTCTGTCCTCTCAGGTTGTCCCGTGCAGGTAGAGAGGCGGGGTTTGGAGGCTCACCTGTCGGAATGTAACTTCCGCAGCAGAGAGTGTCCAAACGGCTGCGGCCACACTCTTCTCTCCATTGAACAATCACAACATAACTGTGTAGCAGAGCTGCGCACTGAAGTGGAGATGCTTAGGTATGTACTGTGCTGCATGTGATCCTGAACATAAAGTTAATTTGCTACTGTTTGCATTTGTTTTTTAGACTATAGATTTGGTCTTATTTAATGTCTACTGTAGGGCAGAGATGCTGTGCAAGGTGGAGGAGGTGAGACGGGAGATGGAGTCTCGCTTGGATTCACAGAGGAGACACATGGTGCAGAAAGAGTCGCAGCTGAAGAACGAGGTTGAGGAGCTCAAGGTAACCAGTTAATAGTTCTCATGTTTTAAAAACCAGAGACTTAAACATCAAGTATGTTTTTTCCAAATTGGAACATAAACTATGTTGTGAAGCATGTAGGTTTGTGTCATGTAAACTCTTCCATGCAGGGTCAGTTGTCCCGTGTGATGTGTGACATGCGCGCCCTGTTGGGAGCAGAGCGTCTGAGGAGACAGGAGTTGGCAGAAGCAGAGCTGGAGAAGAGAGAACTGCTGGAGCTCCTCAGAGACCTGCAGCCGACCAGGAGTCAGCATCCTGTCGAACAGGCAGCCAGAGACCAGCATCAGGGAGACCAGCAGACACCCGGATGGGAACTCCACACCGAGCCAGCGAGACACCAACAGAGGGAGGCTTCTTTACACGCCTCTAGTCTATCACTTCATTCGTCTCAGGCTATAAATGCATCAGGTCCACCTCCGTCGCCTCAGCTGAGCGAAGGGGGCGCGAAAGGGTGGTACCCGGAGTCTGACCCTGGACTGCATCAAGAGGAAGAGCCGGGAGGTCACGGTCATCTGAGTAAACTGGACTGGAGGGGAGATTAGCCGAACCAGAATAGATGAAATCTATATTTTTATAATATTGGCAAATAATTTCTGCCATTTTGTCATCAGATAAGAGCACAGGTGCACTACCTTCTACAGTTTCTGGCATGATGAGTTTGTTATTAATTTGCAAAAGAAAAAAAAAATGGAATTAGCCATATGTTGTGTGGAAAGCAGGACTTTTTATGTAATTCTTCTACTCTGCTAAGAAAGTGATCGTTTGACTGTAGGCTTATTTGAAAGTGAATAGAAAGGTTTAATAATTTTGTGGACTAATGATGAGCTCCCCCTTAATCGTTTTTGCAAACAGATAATCATTTAATGTCCCTTGGATTTTGTATCCAACAGGTATCCATTAAAAACTATTTCTCTGATCCATCTGATAAGTGTCTGCTTGGAAAATGTTTAAATGATTTCTGATTGTCTGCAAGAACTTCACATCACCAATATTTTTTTAACTCTTGAAGTCTAAGCTTACCTGAAATACTGAAAAATGGCTCTTAATTTGAATTGGGAAATCCTTCATACAGCAGGTGTGTCAATGTAAGGTATGAAAGGAAGGTATGCCAATTGACAAGACAAGAATTGGCAAAACTGTAAATATAATATTTGTGTTTTGTTTCCATTAAGATTAAAATTACTATATTTAACACCAACAATATAATCTGTAACATCAAAAAGGCCACCTTGGGCAGCTATCAATGCAGGAGGGAGCACTAGTTTTGTCTTTTCACACAATTAATTCTTTTCATGCACCCAGAAAGAGTCAATACGGTTTTTCCCTGTGTTGTTTATAAGCTCAGTTAGTTTGACTTTTTTTAAGGAGTGATACTGGCAATAAGAACGAAGCGTCTGCTGCGGCTCATTGTTCCATCTGTCGATTGCTCAAAAACACAAGTGTCAACTCAATTTCTATGACTTTTATTCTCTGAATATAACTCATGATAACAAAACATAAAACATCAACACAAAGTCTGTACGTCATTGTGACAACATCATCCCACCACGGACATGTTTCCATGGAGACAGTATATAGAATATCCTGATTGGTCCATTTGTTGCCATGAAAGGCTGCAGTCATTGCCCAGGTGACTTTACCTGGTGAAGGAGCGAACGTGTCTGCCCCTCCCACCTCCGCTCCCTCCCCCGCCACTGAACTTGCTCCCCTGAGATCCTCTGCCTCCTCCCCCACCTCCCCCACCACCTCCTCCAGCACTGCCACCGCCTCCTCCCCCGCTGAGCCACGACAGCCCGGTGCCTCCTCTGCCCCGTGGAGCACGGTCCCGTGGAGCCAGGCGATATGCACCTGGGAAATGGAGACAAACGCACCATATTTTTAGTTCAGTGTTTAAAGATTCATATTACAAAATCTAGCAAAATGTGTGTGTGTGTGTGTGTGTGTGTGTACACGCTTACTTGCAGGGGGTTGTCTGGAGGGCAGAGGTCCACGTGTGAAGTTGCTCTGGCCTCCGCGAGGTTCACTGTAGGTTCCTCTGTGGGGGACAGCTGGGACTTGGCCGCTCCACGATGAACCTCGGCCTCCTTCTCTGCGAGTGTAATTACCTACAGGAACATAACAAAAAGACTTTATCACCCTCTGCTGGTCAACTTGTGGTTCTGACCTGCAGTGTGCCCAAAACCCAGACTACTATGATATAAAAGTATACTATTACTTTGACTTAACTCAAGGTCCACTTACTAGCTTTCTTGGTCTTCATTAGCAGATGGAGTTTGATCAGTTGTCATCACTTTGTATGTCCGACCACCTGTTATTACGAGACCGTTCCATTTGAAGGTCGCATGATGACAACTGAGCAAACTACTGTATCTGCTGATGAAGACTTTGAGATGCAGCTGAAAACTTTCACTGATAGTAAATTGAAAACTCATGAGTGGTCCTTTCATGCTCAAGAATACTAACAGTATACACTATGTACTATCTTTACAATATACTATTTTGGCTAGAACTAAATTGTAACATTTATTAATAACATTAAATGATGAAAGGCACGTGCTAGCAGTGATAAAACTGTAAATTCTGAATACAACCATAATTTTTAAATGTTAAAAGATCATAAATAGCTGGTGCACAGAACTTATCAAATATTCTTTTTTGTTTCCTCTGCTGTTACCTGCACTGTCTAGAGCTTAGTTGATTGACAGAAAATGAATCCCCAACTATTTTGACAAACGATAAATCGTATGGAGTCACTTTTTTAAGAAAATAAATTCCAAATTCTCTGATTCCAGCTTCTCAAATGTGAATATTTTCTGGTTTCTTTAGTCTTCTATGACAGTAAACTAAATATCTTTTGGTTGTGGACTATTTGGTTGGGCCAAAAGAAGACTTAAGGGTGTCACCTTGGGTTTTGGGAAACCATGACGACATTTTCCGCCATTTTCTGACTTATTATGGACCATACGACTAATTGATTAGTCAAGAAAATAATCGACAGATCAATCAATTATGAAAAACGGTTGTTAGTTGCATCCCTAGTGTTGTCACACAAGAACTGTGTCCTTCAACAACACAATGAAAGTTTGAGTGACACATGACTGATGTGTGGACATAAGCTTTATGTCGTGTGTGTGTGTGTGTGTGTACTTACCAGACAGTAGTACACCTTTAGGTTGTGGTGGAGTGAAAAAGCGAGTCTGGCTGTGAAAGGTGGCTCTGCCTCTGTTGCCAGTGAACAGTCCTCTAGTGGGGGGTTTAGGGGAGCTCTTGGGTGGCCGTTTAGGGGGTAAAAGCCCAAGAGGGGTTGTAATGTCTTTAAACTCAGCTGCCACAAAGTCATCCACGTGCATACTGGGAGGACGGGAAGTGTTCTGTTTGCGCTGGCGGAAGATATCATGGGGTCGGGAGACATTCTGTCCAAAACCTCCTCGACCTCCACGGCCGCGCGGAGCAGCCATGATGTGGGCTCTCTTAGCAGGTTCAACGTAGTCTGATTTACCACTGCGGAGACGTGCACAACATGGGAATCATTATTCAGCAAGAAACTTTATTTACAATGTTAATTGAGTGAAAAGCATACAGAGCAGATATGAAACTGTATGGATGGGAGCTTGGTACCTTGATGTAATGAATGTCTCGTGCTTGTGTTTGCCGAGTCGGAAGCCTTTTGTAGCCTTAGTGTGACCAGGAGATGAAGGCTCAGACAGGAAGGAGCGCTCCAGCTCTGCCTTCAGGTCCAGTTCTGGACAACACTCCTGAGCCAAACCCACCAGATCCACCTTCACCTACGACAAACATGTATAAATATTTAAGGTTTCCAAAATGAGCCCACTGAATTGTTTGTCTGTTCAATCAAATTGCCCTTAAACTCTTACGCAAACTATTCAGAAAAATGTGGCAATGAACAAAGTTGGAAAGCACCACTGAAACGAAGTCAGAGGAATCTTGGGAGCTTGTGAGGCCAAGTCTGAACATGAAAATGTGGTAGCAATGGAAAAATGTTTTAATTTATTGTGAATCAGTGTCTAACATTTGGACATACACTGAGTTGAACCTGTTTTACACAACAACAGACCTTGACGCTTGCCTTAGGGGTGAATTTTGTAAGAATTATAGTAGTAGCAGCACAGAATATATGTCGAAAACAGTGTGCAAAACAAACATGTTCTACAAAAGACTGAAAAACCCAAGATTAATAATTATATATATATTTTTTAATTATAGTAATTAATATTTAGCAAGAGAACCAGGATTATATTTTTTTGCCATAATTGTGAAGCCCTAACATATATCCAGCTTTGTGATTCTTGCACACACCCTTACCATGTCAAGGTCTTGTTCTATGTCATCAGTTTGGAAGGGAGAGAACCACAGAGCCTTCAGCTGCTCATCCAGAGCTTCTGACAGAATGAACACCGTCCTACAGATTTTAAAAAACAAGCAAGATACAGACAGGAAATATTAATTACTACCTCCAGTGATTTTTCTCATTTTGTACACAAGTGATGCATCAGTATATTTAAACATCTATAGCGGCTTTAGTTCTAGTTTCAGGGAAAATTGAAGCGCATAAAACCTTTTTTGTTATGAATATCTGAATAAAACATTCTGTCATTTTAAATTCATGTTCCCTGTGCAGGATGGTAACTTCCACCCTGTGGTTAATGACTGAATAAATAAAGACAAAGAAAAAAAAATTATAGAAAGAAGATCACTGTTATTTCATATCATCAGAGGCTGTACCTGTGATTAAACTGGGCCCCAAGTGTCTCAGGTGCTGGCAGAGTGGGCTCAGTATCAGCTGCAGGAGGCGTGTCTGTGGCCGTCTCCAGTGTCTGCCTCAGAACAATCACATTCTCCAACATCGTCTCTAGTGAATCATCTTCCTTACATAGTTTCTACACACACACAGACACACACACACACACACACACACACACACACACACACACACACACACACAAGGTTAAGTTACATTCAAAGGCGGGATCAACCCCTACTTTGTAAAAATGTTGTGTGTGTGCATCATTTGTACCGTTATCTGTTTCTCTAAAGTAGGTAGCGGATGAGACTCGGACTCTTCCCACTGCAGCAGAGATTTCATCTCAGAGGCGGTCAGCAACCGTGGAGGAGGAGCGAAGGCAGACTCCTCACCGGACCCCTGGCCCTCCTCACCACACTGGATTAGGACACAGATAGACTCATGACAGAGATCCAACTACCACATACAGTATGCAACTATGCAAGAGATACAAACTCTTGGATTTTATTTATTTTTATTAGTGATTTAGATGCACATTACACGTGCCTCTAAATGCTCCCAACCATGCATTTTACCAATAATGAAATTACTTCAACAGCATGTTCACTTGTATTTACTTCTGCGTGAAGCTTAAACCAGACTAAAAAGCAGCTTGAATGTCTGAAAAAGTTAGAACACAGTTTAAGAATTACACACATCTAAGCTATACTCACCATTGATTCTGTGTTGAGGATCTGTCTGAGGAAGTCCAGCAGAGCTGAGAGCAGGTCTGCTGAGTCCTTGTTAAAAGACACCAATCTCTTCAACAGTGAGTACAGCTCCGCACTGTGTTTCTTCAGAGCTCTGTAACAAGGATAAACATTTACCTCGAGTCTTGTTAGATCAAGAAAAGGGAGCAGTCACAAGTAGAAAGAGAAGGGATTGTAAATGGAGACAGTGGTTAAAAAATGTTTTAAAAAAAGAAACAATGACAGAATATTGCCACTTACACTTTGAGGTGGTACAGTCCATAGTCGTGCTCTGTGAGGAATGTCAAAGTCCTGATACAGGTGAGGAGAAGTGGGACACTGCTCTCTGCATTTCCCAAAACCTCCAACAAGGCATTGCACACTGATGACATGATCTCTCGCCCCGGTAGTGCATTGGCCAGCTGTTCAGCCTCTGGCAAACAGCTTTCACCGGGCGGAGACACCACCAGAGAAATGTCCTGGTGAAGACAGTGAAGAATATTTATTATTTTCCCTTTACAGATTTGTTTTCACTTTGTTTGGCTCTATGTTCATTACTTTGTTTACCTGGTCACACAGTGACTGTAATATTGTCCCCACTAGTTCGCTGCATTGCTGCTGTTGTAAGGAGTGGACAGTGGGAGGAACCAGCAGAGACAGCAGCAAGGGGAACAGATCTGCCAGTTGTTCGTCTCCAGACACAGACCCAGACAGCAGGTGTAACGCAGCGCTTTTACAAGCTCTCTGTGACACCAGGGCATCAGTCAAAGAAAGGAGACGCAGGACCTGGCCCCAGCACACACCTTTCCCCTCCGCCCTGCAGTTAGCGCACATTATGTACACTTAAAATACAATTTACAGCAGAAACACAAATAACCGAGTGTGTATGCGTGTCCTTCACTCACGGCTGCAGCTCCTCCAGCAGCAGCTCCAGCAGGGTCTTCATGATGAGCGTTGCGGTGGGTGAAGACAGGTCTGCCAGCTGAACACACACTCTCCTGAGCATGGCCAGGAGGGGAGGGCAGCTGGTGGCACACACGCACCTCAAAGCCTCGGAAAACACTTTCCACTGTGCCCGTATGTGCATGCTCCACAGCTTCCTTGTGTTTAAGGCTACAGCCACATCTTGGACTGATATCACCTATGGAGCCAAGAATATCAATAGAAACATGTACACCTAAGGCAAAGCAAGTTTATTTGTGCAGCACTTTTCAACAACAAGGCAATTCAAAGTTCTTTAAATAAAAATAATCATCCAAAGAAGAAAGGCAGTATAGAAGAGCTAGATGACATATAAAGATTTAAGGTACCTGAGTGCTTTGCATTGGCAGTGGAAGAGGCAGGAGCTCGGACAACAACGTAAGGCCGGAGAACAGGCCTTCAGGAGCTTTCAGCAGTGATCCCAAAACCTCCTTTAGCATCAGAGACCATGTGTTGCTGGCCAGAGTCTCCTCTGTATGAGTGACCTGCAGCAAACATACAAAATGACTCAGCATGACACTTTCTGTTCCATATTTCTTACTGAAAACAAACATGTCTGTGTTCTCGCTCATTCACACACCTCTTCATTGACACCCTGCGTAAAAGTGAGCAGTACATCAACAATAAGCGCCTGCACTCTGGTTTCCTCCCCGTCTAGACGTCCAGACGCAGGGATGGAGCACACAATCATGTGGAGCGTCACCAACACACTGGCCACGCGAGTGTCCCTGAACTGGAAAGCTCCCCCGCGGAGCAGCTCCGTCAGCATGGTGCGCAACAACCGGAGTGTGCTGATACATATGCTGAGGATCATGCAGCGTTGGGGCGTGGGGCCCATGTGTCCGTGCACGCGCCACGGCTGCAGCAGCACGCTGCACAGCTTCTGCAGGACACGCACACATGTATCCAGACCCTCGCCGGAGAACAGCTGGACCCCTGCAAGACTCCACTTGAGATCCCTCTGCTGACCTGTAGAAATAAAGAAAACATGGTGAAAAATGTGTACAATGATATAACTACACCAGCTGTCTCTTCTGTAAACATGCAAAACAGTTATATAACTTGATATTACACAATTCTAACTACATGTAAAACCTTGCAAAAAAAAAAGAAGACAATTGACAACTGAAGGAACATTTAGTATTTACCCTCAACAGCTGGTGGGGGGCAAGCGACGTGACAGAGGACCCTGAGAGCACTGACCAGTCCAGTTCCCTCAGCAGTCAACACATTTTCCACATTCTGAAGTCAAGAGAAAACATATGTTAAAAGTGACATATAGCACTCTAATTTGCATATAGCCTTGACTCAAATATGCTACAGAGCTGGAATACATTTGAGCAGTTCAGACTTGTCAGAGAAACCCTGCATTCCGAGGAGAGATATATCTGGGGGCTTTGAGGTACACTAATAGATGATAATATACACAGAGATTAAAGCAAGAAAAGATTTGTAAGCCTGAAAAGTTGTCCAGGAGGAAATGTGCACAACTGAATTAAGTATGATATGAATTTAAAACTGCTCTATGCCTGAAATCAGGCGTGGTGCCTGAGAACTTTAACTCCTGTATACTGAGTCTGTGATTTGAAATGCTTCCTGCTTTGTTAACAGTTTTGTTGTTTAAGTTGTTTGTTGGTGAGGTTTGCATGTTTATGTAGGTTACTCTGGGAAAGTTAGGATGAGACACCTTGATTCCTTCACTGAAAGAGTTAATGTACTCCCTGAATTAAGTGCTATAGACAAATCACTGGCATCCAGCCCAACACTGCCAAATGAATTATTAGGACTCAGGAGTTATAAGGACCGTCTGCAGGTAATAAAGGAGGATGAAAGCTCACACAGTTACCGAAAATGAAAACGTAGTGAAATGTTGCTTTACTTCAGCAGTATGTATTGAGTGGGAGATCTGTACCTGTTTGATGTAGTCTATGAGGGTGGGAATGCTGCCGATCTCAAAGCGTAGTTTCTCCAAAGGCTCCAGCCATTTACTGAGCTCTGAAGTACAAAGACAGACCAAAACAGCGGTCATCAAAAAAAACACATACACTCATACCATAAACTGTCTTATAAAGGGATGAAGTGTGAATGCTAGATAATATTTACCCTGTAACTTGGCATTGGTGTCATCTGCCTTGGCTACAGAGAGCAGCGGAGCGGCATACTGTTCCATCATCCGCAGTTCATTAGAGCTCTGCACCACCGGTAACACCAGCATACAGGCATAGTTATACGTCACTGCTTTGCGAGCCTTGGCTTCACTACAAGAAGAGGACAAAAAAGTGAAATTTTACTCACAAATCAACATAAGATTTCTGATTCAGAGCATAATAAAACCAAAAAACTACAGAAAAAGACACAAGGAGAAGTTCTCACCCCTGTCCGTCTTTGCTGTGGTGCTGAAGCAGAGTGACCAGACAGGACAGGTTGTTGTCCAGGCTGAGGACGTGGGCCACGGCGCTGCGGCCAGTCTGGGTGAAGGTCATCAGGTAGAGCGCATTGAGCGTGGCCAGTACCTCTGTGTTGTCGCCTTCTTCTAGCCCTGCTCCCCCGTCTCCTCCTGTGGCCACATGGCTCATGAGCTCTGACACACCCTGCAGAGCGTGCAGCGCCTGCATCAGCCACACACCGAAGCCCTCTTCACCGAACCCGGGCCCCGTGAGACTGCCCTCTCCTCCTGTAAAGGCGGTCTCCTCGCCCTCAGCCTCGGCCACAGATGCGAGGAGACGCAGCAGCAGGCTGGTGGGAGTGGGCTGGGCGAGAAGGAAGAGCAGACCCGACTGGGTGAGCGACAAGAAGCGTAGGAGCTCTTTAACGGCTTGGGTGACACCCAAGTGGCCGGCTGCTGCAGCTGCTGACAAAACTACTGTCGTGCTCTCCAGGAAATGGCACGCATGCATATACCTGAAAAAGGGCAAGTACAACATTAGAAATACAATCAATGATGTACGCCAACAGTTTTAAAACTTTTAGACTGACTTTCTAAACTGTCTGAGTTTCTGCACCATGTGATTTTTGAGTTTCATTATCACACGTGTCTGAATGTGTACCTGTACAGTGCTGGGTATGGATCGTCCCTTTCCTGTGGTCCTGTTATTCTTGCAGTAGTGGGGAAGGCTTTTCCAGGGGGCTGCACCATGCAGTGACTAGCGGTCTCTAGCAGGTGATGTAACTCCTCCAAAACTCCTGCCAGCCTATCAAGCTCTGCCTCGCTCACAGGGGAGGGGCTTAGCGATGGCTCCTCCTCCATGGGACTCTCAGCATCCTCCATGTCCTCCTGAGGATGATAGTCAAGATCTTTGTGAAAAATATTCTTAGTCTTTAAAGTTACAGACATGTGTGTGCGTGTGTGTGCGCATGTGTACCTGCTGTGGTTCACTCCACGCTGCTGCTGTTCGCTGCAGGTCAACCAGCACCTCATACATGTGGCTTTTCTGTAATATGGCGTTGCCAGCTGTTATGACCCTCACTGTTTCTTCACGCAGGTACAGCTGGACTAAATGCTGTGGAGGACAAATAGCTCAGTGACAGATATTCATGAGGCAAAAACACTTCAAAATCAGTTCAATATGTGCTGTATTTAAAGGATCATCTCAGGTGGTAGGCTGGGTGCCCTTTGCAATTGTATTTTTCAGTGTACACAGTAATATCAGATCAAGGAAACACTTGTGTATATGAAGAAAAAAAGTGACAAACAAGAGAAGACTGTATACTTTGTGCCCCTTACCTGATAGCCACTCTTGTCTGACTCTCCAGCGTGTAGGAAAGCCTCCACCCCAGCAGGAGCACTGGTCAGAGCATCCAGAGCTCTCAGGATACTCAGCTTCAGTGTGGAGGAGACATGGTCCCTGTGGAGCAGCTCCAGCAGCACGCCTAGAGCCCCATCGCGCAGCAGCAATGTGAGGCCCTGCGGACACTCTGCCAGGTATGATGCCAGCTTGGCACCAGCTTTCAATTGTCTGAGGTTAAGAGCAATTGGTTGTGTGAGAGCAATCTCCATACTCAGAGCTTGGAGAGCCCACTGGACTAGTACTCCAACAGGATCCTCCACCTCCCCGTCTTCCTGTTTAATCATGTAAGCCAACCCTTTGGATAGTAGTCCAGGTGCTTCTTCCAGAGCCGTGACCCAGCGGGCGTCTCTGTCGTCTCCAATGCTAGTGAGCAGCTCCTTCAGTTGGGCAACGGCCTCAGCTTCCTCTCCAACTGCTGGTCCCTCTGTGCCACTTGGGTCCCTGGGCTCCTCCACACTGGCCTTCTCAAACTGGGTATCGAAGCGAGTTTTGTACGGAGGGGTGAAGTAGAGCAGTGGTCTGAGTTCTCGCTCATAGGGGTCGTACTGGACTGTTGGAACAGATGCCAGGTCCTCAGGAGTGTAGTCCATGTCAAAGGTGGGCAACTTAAAGCTGCCGTTATCCAGGTCATCCTCATCGCTGGAAATCTGCTCATAGCCGTCATCACCTAGCAGGGCGGGAGAGACAAAAATGAATTTTACAGAGTTTATCTACTGTAAACAGAATAACAAAATGATTAGAAAGAATATTTGGGATATAAAAAATGTGTGAGAATGAGGAGGCCAGCAACTACTATATACTCCCAAATGCGTATTCAAATGCGTACACTGACAAACCTACTCACACACACACACTGCAGCATCACTCCAAACATGCGGGGTTAGTTTGACATGCAGGATGCGATTACAGCACAAGCATCAGCCGTGGCTGTGAGGATGTGTGAGGTAGACCTGCGCTTAGCAGCTTATGAACGTTGATCATAAGCCTTCAGAGAAGCCCAGGCGGGCTAGCTGAGTGTTTGGAGCATCCAGCGATCATAGATGGAGGCAGCATGCCAGAGCACACACTCTCTCTCTCTCTCTCGAACTGTCACTCAATCCCAAATGGACCCTGCTCCCGTGGCCCCCTGGGAAGTCTGATAACCGCATGTGGTGTTGAGTTTGTGGTACCAAAGGGGTTTAGGGCTGCGCGTCCATTTGGGATCGTAGACTATCCTACTCTCACAAAAGAACTCCCCTACCTTCCTCCATTTCCTCTTCCTCGTCCTCACCCTCATCTTCCTCCTCTTCTTCCTCTTCCTCTTCCTCCGGAGCGCTGCCCTCAGTCCGTGCGTCTTCTTCCTCCTCCTGCTCCTCTTCTTCCTCCTCCTCCTCGACTTCTTCCTCTTGTTCAGCGTCTGAGTACGTTTCATCAGCAGGCAGTGACCTCTCGGGCGACACGGCCTCCAGGTAGTCGTCACGGCCTTCGCATGGCTCATCTTTGACTACGCCCACTGTAGATGTCACAACACAGTCCGGGGGGGGACACCATTTAGCCAAAATATCCATAGGGCACATACACACATGCAAAACCAAGCATTCATCTACAAAAGAAAAGGTATATTTATGCAAAACAGCCTGAGGGTCACATTCTTTTTTTTTTTTTATATTAACCCATTTACAACACAATGCTTTACCTTAATGTCAACCTTTCTCCAAAGCATAATGCTTTTTCTGTATTTTTATATATTTCCTATGTGGCAGGCAGCCACTGCTTTTTATTAATTTCAGTACATTGTGAAAACCAACGTGCTGTGACTTGCTTGATATATATATAACCAATTATAGAGAACATTATGCTGCCTTTTACCTGTGCAAGAACACAGCGGCAGACTTTCCAAATAAATCTTCACTTTCAAACAAATTACCATACAAAAATAATGTAACTGACAAAAAAAGGGCAATGTGACGCTCACTGTGATGTCCTACATTATTCACGCAAGGATTAAGTCTGCAGGTTAATTTTCATTTTGTATTGAAATCAAAACAAATGGGTACCAACCCCCGACATTGGTAACTGACTGATCGTGAAAACACAGAATTTTATTATGGCACTGACAAAGAAACTGTAAGGTTACCCACGTGGAATTTTCTCTAAATATAACTTACAGATTTACCTGAGAAGAACAATTGATGCTACATTTAATTATTAGAAATATCAATCTAACGAAAGCAGCATCTCTGTCATTGTTGATCAATCAAGATCCAACAGTGGCTGATATAGTGTGACAACAAATGTACAGTTCTCACCCGTCACTTGGACCTGCTCCTCATCATCATCATCTGGAGGTGGAGGCCCAGGTGGAGTCCGAGGCCCCCGGGGTGCTGGTCTGGGTGGGCTGCCGTTGTATTGGTCGTCTTTTTCCCACTCTTGAAAAGACAAACAGTACAACAGATTTAGGGTGCAACAAGAAAATCAGGGGGGAAAATTGTTTTAGTTTCAGGAAGTTGGGTGTAAAGGCGAGAGCACCCAACAGTTTCAGTTTACAATGCCCACCTTGTTTAACAATCCTTTTGGGCCCGCTTGGTTGTTGAGGGGGTGGGGGTGGCGGAGGAGGCGGTGAGTCTTGGTCATGTCCGTGTGAGCGCTCTGCTGTCCCGTACACAGCCACAGTCAGGCTGGTGTACCAGCCACGCAGCACCAGGCCATCTGTGTTTACCTGCACAAATATAAAGCCCTCTAGTTAGGTACAAGTCAACAAAAAATATATAAATCATCTTGTTTGAGGACAAAACGTCTGCTTACCTTTCCACTGGGTCTGAAGACGATGGATTTGTTCTCATCATATTCCAGACTGAGGGTAGAAAGCAAGCCAGGGCAGATTAAAAACATCACTGCCAGAACACTAACTTGAAGGTACAGCTAAAAAGCAAATATCCACTGACCTGCCTATTTTTGTTCATAATTAGTCTTACAAGTTTTATGTTGAAAACAGCATGTAAATGATGTTGAAGAGCCATCTTTTCAGTCCTAGATACCACCCTTTTCTACCAGCACATAATTGCAATGTAATTATGTCTAAAAAAAACACTCCCTTATCATACCCGATCTCTCTCTTCTCTCCATCACTCTCTAATAAAGCCATAAAATCCCCCCCAAAAACATGCTGGTATCTTGGCAGGCCTTGTAGTGTAAGGTACACATGTAACTGTGATATTCTGGGTTCCAAATTGGACAGGGTCCTTTGTAAAAAAAGAAAAAAACTGCCTTGAAAAGATTCATGAAATGAAAAAAAGAAAGCCACAATTATCATGTTGATCTGGATCATCCTAATACAGATCACCACCACAGGATTATGAAAACAGAATTTGCACCACAAGCTATTGGCACAAAAAACATTTGGGTCAAATTTGTGTTTAACATTGAGAAGATAGTGTACCAGCAAACAGACAGGTAAAACAAACTCCTACCAACTTTCCCAGCAGAGATAATAACTGGGGTGTGTCGTATTTACAGTTTTCAACCACTCTTACACAATGGACGCTTCTAAATACAAGTTTACGCCCTGGTGCTACGGTGCTGCTGTGCACACCTGTGTTATTATGAGGAAAGAATAAAAATGCTTGACTCAAACATTCCTCTAGTCATCTTTTTCACTGAGACCTATAAGTTTTTGTGTCATTCTCAGCTACTGTGTGGGTGGGGTTGAGTTTCTGGAGAGACCAGTTAGCCGGCGTAAGAACAAAGACACCTGAATATGGGTGGGTGCACTCACACTCACACACACACAGGCCTCTGAAAAAGGCTCAAACACTACCATGACTGGTTCTACAGGTCAGTCAGACATCTACATCTTAAGCACTTTTGAGATGGCTCAGAGGAATACAGAAGCAAAAAACAAGAAGGGGGGAAGAGAAGAGTGAAAATGCATTCTGACCTGCCCAGTCTGTGGAAGGTGGGGCTGTTGGGTTTGGGGACATTATTGAAGAACAGCTCCAACTGGAAAGCATGAGGAGATGTTTCCCTGGAAACAGAAACAGAACGACACACTCAATAAATGAGACAGTTGACAGTCAGTCCCCTTGTATCCAACAGGCTTCACTGGTATGGAGTTTTACATCAACATAGGGGAGGTTATTTTGTTCATTAACAATTTCTCAATTGATTTTCACCATCAGTCAGGATAATAACCAATCCCCTCCATCCCCATGGCAGACAAGGCACGCTCTGAATAATATCGGCGTATCCCACGTGTCTTATTCAGGAAATGCTACATTCAGAATAAGGCCTAATACGGAATATCCAAACAGAATATGCTGTTTACATGACCTGTATTAAATTCAGAATATTGTCATTGAATATTGTTGGAATGATAGTGGAATATTAGTGTGCATGTAAACATAGTCACTGAGACCAGTGAGTCAGTTATATTACATCACCCATTACCCAACAGGCTCAACGGGAATCAGGACCTGCTCAACAATGGAGCTCAAGTGTCACACTCACTCACACAGTGGGCCTCTCTATTTCCTACAGGCACACACACTCACCGGAGGTATCTGTAGCACACTAACATCTCCAGAGGTTATAGATCACCAGCAATGAAGAAAAGGATTTCCTGTGATTAGGGATGCACCAATCCAACCTTTTCTGTCCCAATATTATTCCAGTACCCCTCGACTCAGGATATCTGTTGATGCCGATTACCAATCCAGTGCCAGCACTCTGTTTATCCAACATTAAAAATCTGTATATCCCGGTGTTCATGTTATTGGAATCATTCTAATGTAAAACTGAGTCGGTGGCCCCCAATGACTGAATGAACGCAAGTTAAATTTTTATATTATAATTGTAAATATTTTATTATATTCTCTAATTGGAACTAGAGCTTGTAGAAGCCAAATTTCACTGCATCCCCACCTTCTACTATACGTGTTTGCCAGTTTATTAGGTACATCTTAACTGAAACGTCAGCATAATATGTAGCCTACCTAACATTTAATATATTTAGCGTACATAAGTTGGACAAGAAAGATAATATAATTCAACAGCACCCAAAAAAATGACCACCAACTTGAATCGACAAGTAGATAAAACAGCTTCAACAGTTCAATCTTCATGCACATAAGTGTTATTACAGGTCTCAGGAATTTGTTTCAGCCAAATGCACTTAATGAGCTGTCCACTTAGTGTTTGTGTGTCACTGAGTGATTTTTGAGTGCATTAAAGCTCTTACCCAAATGCTCTGCTGTCAGGTAAGTTGCTGTGTGCTTTGATTCCTGGAGGAATGACCCGCACCTCTGTGATCAGCACCGCGCAGGGAAAACGCACCACATCTACGTTGGTTAGCTGTTGGTGCATTGAACACAATTATTAACACAAGAGGCAGAGTGCGCCAGATAATTAGACAAAACAACATCTTAACTAATCATAACTAACACTTCAGACCAGCACGGTCACTTTTGCTGCTCGGTCAGATGTAAACAAGTTGAGACTTTAAAGTTAGCATTAGCCAGCTGGCTAACTAGCAAACAAACTGCACAGGGAGGCAACAGAAAATAGCAGCATGAAAGTATATGATTACGTTAATAAAATTACGTTAAATCTGCTACGATTTGGTGTGTAACTGCAAGTGTGTGGTAGAAAAAAAGCTCCATTATCGTTAGCCAAGTCAAGTTAGCATAGTTAGCTCGGAAGTTGCGCATCATTCTCCAAAACTCCTGAATACAATTGATGTGAGTTTCGGACGCATGCAGCTCTGAAGTTACTATACAAGCGTGAGTTGAGGCGTCAGGATTGTTACCTCTGCACTCTGGTGCTTGAACGTATCTAGAAAAAGAAGCTCCGTTGAAGTGTCCCCCGCCATCTCTCTCTGCTGTCCGTCAGGCCAGGGGTCAACTTCCGGCGGGGAACACTTCCGGGGCGCTCTGACAGAAACAAAAAAAAACCGCTACTTCTTCTTCTTCTTCTTCTTCTTGGTTTTTAGTGGCGGTTGGCGTCCAAAATATCGCATTACCGCCATCTACTGGATTTAAGCTAAAATCTCCACTAACTAAATAAAATAATAATAATTCCTTCCCACCCATTTCCCACTTTGCCATAAATTCTCTGTTTTTCAGGTGTTTGAGAGAAACTAAAAGCTTCTGTCAACAGCTGCTGCACACCTTCTCCAGAAACTCCAACAACACCCAGAAATCTCTTTGCTGCATCTACAATTATGTCAATTTTCTCAGATTTTCTTTCTACTGCAGCAGTACAGTCAATTACCATTGGGTCAAAAAAAGGTCAAAAACATCACCTGATCCTTACAAAAACAAAACTTATCATGTTTTTGTCTTCCTTAGCTTCTTGTCTCATATCACAATGTTTCTTACCTACTTCCTCATGCTTAAGTCTCTTCTTAGATCTAATCCTGATTATTTCTGCCTCCTTTACTTTTTTGGACCGTTAGAACTGCACATGTGGCAAAATCACTCCTACATACAAACAAACTATGACCACACTTCCGACAGTTCTTGCACTGCAAAAGTTTGGGAACATACTGCTTTACTGGGAACGACATGTGAGCCAAGAACACTCTATCGGGCAAGTACTCCAAATCAAAGTGAAGCATAACAGATTTAGTTTCATACTTTTCATTAACTACTTTGTCAAACCTCGTCATTCTATAGCTGTCTGTCACCCCTTCACACTCTTTAAATCTCCTTGCATCCACTCTGTGTGAGACTCCATCAACAACACCTTTAGTTGGAGCTTTCTTGCTGAGCGGAAAACATGCCACTAGGTACATACATCCCAGAACCCAACACCATGATTTTCAAGGCTTTTTCCATCTGTTTCTTTGACATACACTCAACAACTATCAAGCCGGAGCATTTTATATCGATCACTTCAACTTCTCCCACTTCATTCTTAATCCATCTTGCCACAATGTGCCTTTCTGACAAAACTCCACATCCAGAAGCTTCTTTCAAACCCTGAATCTTCATTCCAACCATGTAGGTTTTCTTTTTCACGTTCACTCTCAATATGACTCGACGAATCAACTTTCTTTTCTCTTCCCTGAGGCTCTCCCGCTTATAACTTCAAAATTCTCATCTTCCACTTTTATTGTTCCCTCTCCATTTTCAGACTCCATCCCTCCAGCCGATCTTTTTTTACCCGGCAAAACCATCAACAAACACATGAACAGAAAAAATATAAAAAGAGGAAAGAAAAATAATCTTAAAGATCCCCTCCAGACATAAAATAATCTATTCTGAATAATAATTTGTGTCTGATAAGGTTTTTCCCGCAAAAAAGTTCATCTCCTCCCTTATTAAAAATTCAAAATTTATGAATATGCAAATATATTTTTGTCTTCAGAAGTTTAACTGCTGGACACAAGATGTCTCCTACTTTGCTGTAAAGTCAAGTCTCAGTGTATGTACACTGGAGGCTTCAAGTTTCCACATCACACTTGTGTAATTTTAATATTGGACCAGAATTGGCTTCAAAAACTATCTGTGATGTCACAAATCATGCTCGTAGGCCCGCCCCTTAAAATAGGATTTTCAATGAGCTCAAAGAAACTTTCCACTTTCAGCAGATAAATGTGAAAACAGCCTTCCAGTGTCAAACTCTGCACATACATCATTCTGCACAGTGAAGCTCAAACATTCAACTGAAGTAACAAGAAGAAAAACACATTTTTAAGTGGAAGGGGACTTTAATCTAAATGCAATCCCCTGATTGAATAAGGTTATTATTATTTATTATTATTATTATTATTATTTAGTTTTAACATTATTGTCATAAGCTAAACTTTAGGACTAAATTATTAGTATTTGATCTACAAGTGGGGAAAGACAGCGATAAATAATATGGTGACTTTTGATACAGTACATCTATATGTGATGGTATGAAGCCTGAATATGTCAGAGGAATAGGTTCCTTTTACTTTCAGATTATTAGTGCACCATTTAAAGGCTAATTTAATTATTCAATAGCTATTATGATTCATGATTCATGAATGATTATCAATAAACACTGTAAATTACTGTAAAGGTCTATAATCATTACAGTGGTACCAATGTAGGTTATCTTGTTGTATTTTTTTATATTTCTGCTACAGCCTGTTATTAGACTGGATAGTCTTGCTGTTTTCTATTTTTACAAATTTACAAATTTATAAATTTGCTATAATAGTAGCCTATTGTTGGGTTTCTTCTGCTTTTATATACGTTAAACTCTTAAGAAAATTCAATCAACTATTTACTTATTTAATTTTCAAAAATATTAAAAAACAAAAAAACGGTAATTTTAGTAAAAAAAAAAGAAAACAATAGCCGGATTTTTAAATCCCTGTCAGATATAATCATATATAAACTTTATGATATTTTGTGCACGCTAATTATTAAACAAGACAGGTAACCATTTTAACCTTGACACCTGTTGGGGAAACGTGAATTATCATACGAAAGAGAGGTTTAAAATGTAAAAAAAAAAAAAAAAAAAAAGACATAAAACAAAACACATTTTTCTGTCCTTCATCTGCCACGTCCTAACCTGTGAACCACCTGAAGTAGGGAGGGGGCAGGTAGAGAGTCACGTGGTCACACAGGTAGATGCACTACAAAAACGGGCAACGTTCAGCCATTACTCCGCGATGGTGACTGCGGGAGGCTTCACGTAGCATTTCACACGCGACGAAACCCGGATTTACTGAGCTCACCTTTGCGCTCAGGTGTGAAAGAAAAGCTGTTTATACCTCTCGTCTCCCGCGCGTGTCTCCTCGCCGGCGTACTTTAAGTTGCTGTCGTGTAGTTTTGTGTAGTATTAGGTTGGGTTTTTTGGGTTGTTTTTGTGTTCAAATGACGGCGCAGGTAGACTACCTGGTGGTGGTGTTCACCGCCACATCTGGCGCGAGCGGAGAGCTGCTGGGATCTGACGAGAAGGAGCTCGTGCAGTTGGTTTGGCAGCTGGTGGACATAAAGAACAAAAAGGTAAACACCTAAAACTAGACATAGATGATTATCACAAGCAGGGAATGTGGTTGTAACTTTAAACAAAGGAGTGGGTTGGTAAACTATAAACTCTAGAAAGTCACATTAATGTGTATTAATATTACATTATTTTATAACTAAAATGTTGAATATGTAGGTTTCCTCTCTACACACGTCTGTTCTAAAAACATCTATGTGTTAAATGTTTAGTCTTATTCGGTATATTGATTGGACACGTCTTTTCCTAGATTGAGATTCAGATTACTTTATTGTCCATTAAATTTACATAAAATGGAAATTCGTCTTTGGCACTGGCATATAGAATAACGCACATCACACACAATAGACAATAATTCTTACATTAAAGGTAGGATAAAATTATGGCAAGTGGCAGTAATAAAAGTAAGTCCGTCATAACCATCACAGCAATGCATATTACACAGCAGTAATTAATAAATAGATAAATGTACATTAAAAGAAGTGACGGGGTTGGTTGCAGAATGCCCCAAAGAGCAGCCTTATAATAATAATAATAATAATAATAATAATAAAATAAGGTAGTGTGTGGGTGGAGGGTGGGGGCAGTCCTAATGACTGTAAAATATTTTTACAGGCTCCTACTTTTGTTGTTCCCTTATTGCATAATATCTACGTTATAAGGGTTTTTATTACAGCAATTTATTCCTTTATATCAGCCTACAACCTGTGAGTTTCGATATAGGCAACCGTTTCAAGACTGACGTGTTTTTTGGTTTTGTTTTTTTTTTTTGTCTGAACCAGTTGGGCAGGGTGAATGAGCTCCTCATTAAGCCTGACCTCTCAGACTTGACGGAGGAAAAAGAGGAGGAGGAGGATGTGGTGGAGGAGAGCGTGGAGGAGGAGAATGGATCTGGAGCAGATTGTGTCTTTACAGCCACGAGCCTTGAGACAGCTTTAAATCTGGTAATAATGTCTTTTAAAGTCACTGGAAATAACCATTTTGGCCCTTTAATACGTAGTATTCATTAATACAATGTACTGACTGCTGACTGTATCTGAAGTTTTCATTTCTTTTCTAAATGTTTGACGACTCTTGTCTTTGCAGTTTCATCTACAACTGACGAATGAGGTGAACAGCGCTGGTGCAGGCACTTCAGTGTGTTTGTGTACAGACGGGCAGCTCCACATCCGTCAAGTGATTCACCCCGAGGCTGCGAGCAAGGTGAGCAGGCGAGCTGGGTGGGTGAACGCCTCACAGCCAGGGCGGATGTTCACTCAGTTGCTGCAGGAACCTTCAGCGCTCTCACAGCCACAAAGGGATGTGTTGTGTCAGCACTGTGCTCCCGGTTAAACGTTACGGGGAAAGTTGCTCTTCGGCAAAGAGTCACTCATGCAAACCTGACACACGCCCATGCACATACTGTACCTGTGCACATAAAACACAATGCTTCTTATGAAATTCTCCCACACGTCTTAAAGTGTTTTACAGACCGGAGCCATGAAGACAGCTCTGCGTACTCTGCTGGCTTGAGCAAACAGCAATATGACGGCAATAAAATGGCAGCTGTTAATGGGCCACATGTTCACATCCTTTTATTTAATTTCTTCCCTCTCCAGAACATCCTGGTCCCAGACTGTTTCTACTCTTTCTTTGACCTTCGGAAAGAGTTCAAGAAGAATTTCCCCACATCGGACCTCAAGGCTTTGAATGTACACATCATGGCAGAGTGTATCCTTTAACAAGTCACATGTTTACATGTTTGGTGCGCTAGTGACATTTATGTTCTGACTCTTTCACTTGTGGTATTTTGGATGTTTTTGTTATTTCTGTGTATGCTCAGCAATGTATTGAGCACATATTACGCTCAAAAACACACAACAACACACATATTAGAAATTTATAAGCCCCGGGGTGTTGGCTGTGGGACTAGAGGTTTTGAAATGCAAATAGGGAAACAATGGCAGCACCTTACTAAGCGCTCAGTGAAAGAGTGTGTGTTTAGCCAACATGGCAAACCCCACACACCCACTGGAACAGGAAAACTAACATCTCTATCTCTTGCTTTGCTCTTTATCTTTCCTCTGACTGCCTTTTTTCAGTTTTTCAATTTTCTCTCATGCACTTTTTTTTTCATTTAACATCTCTCACACATCCATATATACATGTGTAACAACTTTTTTTGCTCTCTCCGGACTGTTTTTTTTTTGTTGCTCCTGGTTTGCTTTCCTTGACGGCCTCCTTCTCAGCTCTTTGTATACCTGTTGATGTGCCCGCCATGTGGAGTCCCTCAGCCACACTGGATCCGTCAGCCACATTGCCCCCAGAAATAGCCGTACAGCAGGTCCACAATATGGCCACCATCGTCCTTGCCATGCTTTCGGAGCCATTAAGTGAGTACCATATATGATTTTACACAATGAGAATAAAGGTGAAATGTGAGGAATTTGTTAGTTTGACATATACTGTGTGTACAGGTACGATCAGAAAGGTTTGCCACTTCAAGAGAACAGCTACCGAGAGATGATAATTCAGGAAATTAGAGCTAAAACAGTCAGTTAATACAGAAAAATGTGTTTAAATTATTTTGACATTAATTAAAATGTATTAAATCATTTACATTTTTCAAGCAAAAATGCCAAACATTTTATGGTTTCAGCCTCTTCAATGTGAGGACTTACTGCCTTTTTTGCCTTTATATGAAAGTAAACTGAGTATCTTTGGGTATCTGTTGGTCGGACAAAACAAGAAATTTGATTATGTCACATTTGTCTTTATGTGATAGGCGTAGTTCACTAATTTTATGGACCAAACAATTAATGAAGAAAATAATTGGCAAACCAAATAATAATGAAAAGAATTGTTAGTCGCAGCACTGTAAAAGGAAACTCTCTGTTCATAAATCTAAAATATAATCTGCATTTTACCCCGAGACTTCAGACAGTTGATTACATGTTGATTACAAAGTACCATGTGTTGTTTTAGTTTTGTGCTGTCATTTGTGATTTCAAAACGCAGTTAACTTGATTGCTTGATTGCTCTCCCATTACAGGCCACACGTTTGCCAACCCGGAAAGAGTTAGTGAGAAGTTTGAGACTGGCACTTGGTAAGTAAAGTTTGCTCAAGACAAATATTCTTTTTGTTCTCGGGCTCTGAAATCAACTCCCAAGTCCACTCCTGCTGTGCTAATTTCTGTATGTATGTGTGTGTGTGTTTGTGTGTGTTTGTGTGCAGCAGTAAGATGGAGAAAGTGTGCAACAACACAGTGATCAGAGCCAGAGGGTTGCCATGGCAATCTTCTGACCAAGATATTGCTCGATTCTTCAGAGGACTAAACATTGCCAAGTATGTTGTTGACATTAATTTATGGAGGATTTTGTATCTATTTCACATAAACTTTTAAGTCAATATCATATATACTGAGAACTCTCTGAAACCTGCTGTTGAAATGAGGTTTACAGGGTGTTATAATGCTCTATATGTTGTTTATGTTGTATAGAGGAGGGGCTGCGTTGTGTCTTAACGCTCAGGGGAGGAGGAACGGAGAAGCCCTTGTTCGTTTCGTCAGTGAGGAGCACAGAGACCTGGCGCTCCAAAGACACAAACACCACATGGGCAACAGATACATAGAGGTAACCTGTCTGAACCCAGTTAGTCGCTGTAAACTAAACCATACACTCACAGATTGCAGCTACTTAATTATTGTTCCCTTCTAATGGCAGGTTTACAAAGCAACAGGAGAGGACTTCCTGAAGATAGCAGGAGGTGAGAAATCAGACATGTATCCTATACCTCATGTTACCAGCAGCAACCGAGGCATATAGTTAAAATTCTCTGTGAGGTCACATTATTAATGGTATTATCTTTGTTGTGTTTTTGTGCAGAATATAATTAGATGTCCGGAAGGATTTTAATAGTGCTGCTGTGGTTTCAGGATGCATTTCCTGTCCTGAGACATAATTTGATATAAAAAAAGCACATAATCAATTTATCCTGCTGTTTGGTTGTGTGCATGTGGTTTTAGTAATATAATTTCTTATATTTTGAATAGAATATTGATTAGATAATACATTCATTAAATTATATTCAGCCTGGTCATCTTTTAGGGAAAAGCAGAACTTGCAGAAAAAGTTGGAATTATGACCAAACCTCAGTGTGACTATTTGGGTCTTGTCAACAAGACACACACTGTTATCAAGTCATTTTATCTGCATGTTAAAGATATTATTCATATGTTGAACCCCTCCCAAAAACTCTAAAACAAAAAATATTATTAGTATTTAGTAGATGTATTAATACAGTACGTGTTGCTGAAGAGAAAGCACGGTGTCCTGCTCACGGAAGCAAAAAATTAAAACACATCAGTGTGATCATTTCTGTTTATTTGCTTGTGGTTAAAAAGGTGTGTATGTGCGTGTGTGTGCCAGGTACTTCCAACGAGGTAGCGATTTTCCTGTCCCGTGAGGACCAGATCATAGTGAGGATGCGAGGTCTTCCTTTCACCGCCACACACGAGCAGGTGCTCGCCTTCTTCTCGCCGGGGGAGGGTCTTAAAGAAACGTGTCCGGTCAGCGGAGGGAAGGATGGCATCCTATTTGTTCGCTACCCAGACGGGCGTCCCACTGGAGACGCTTTTGTGTTATTCGCCTGTGAGGAACACGCCCAGTGTGCTCTGAGGAAACACAAGGAAATCCTGGGCAGAAGATATATTGAGCTGTTCAAAAGTACAGCAGCAGAGGTCCAACAGGTATGTCAGGGTGTCCACCTGGATGTGGGTGTGCTGTTTTGTACAGTGTGTACTTGTGCATAGTGGATACATTTTGTGTGTTTGTTTTTAACTTAAATAATGCCGTCAGTCCTTTAACTTTGGTTTGAGATTGTTATGGTCTTTGTATTCTGAAGGCAAAAAGAGGGTTTTTAGGAATTCTGTGTTTGTTTGTGTTTGCACACAGTAGAGAGTGACAATGTGTGGGTGTGTTCCTTTTCTCCTCAAGTTATTTTACTGAATTACTGTAGTAGGGCTTAAGGGTGGGGACCTGCATAACAAGGTGGACTGTGTGTGTGTTTTTGTTTCCCTTTAGTTACACAGAGTTACTCTTTCTCTTTTGTCCGTTCTTTCTCTCTGTCTCTCTCTGTCTCTCTCCTTCTCTCGTGAGATGAACACATGTGGACTAATTTTCTTATCTTTCTGGACTGATAAGCTTACGGCCCACACACATATCTATGCAGAGGCCTTTCCTTATGTTTTTAAGTATGACAGTCTACAGCCAGTTTTATTGGTCCTCTCCAGAAATGCAAACATGCTGGTGTCCTGTTGGCAACAAGCCATTAACATCAACTTGTCTTTGTTGTGCACAAGAAGTCTGATAGAAGGTGGCGTACACTTCTTTAATTTGAAACATTAATAAGGAAGTATGTATAATGTGGGTATTTTTTCTTAAAACATATCCAAGCAAGGGGAGAAATTCTCCCCCAAAACTAGATTTAATGGAAAGTAATTTTACTAAGAAAGCAGTTCTGACTTCTTTACAGTCTTTGCTGCAGACAGAATATTTCATTTGTGTGTGTGTGTGTGTGTTTATGTGTTTTAGGTGTTGAACCGGTACTCATCAGCCCCGCTAATCCCTGTGGCCCCTGCCCCCTTGGTGTCAGTGTTGCCCACGGTGTCTCTCCTGCCCCCTCCTGGCAGTGTGAGGGACTGCCTGAGGCTGAGGGGGCTGCCATACACAGCGAGCATAGAGGACATCCTCACCTTCCTGGGCGAGTTTACACACGACATCAGACCACATGGCGTGCATATGGTCCTCAACCAGCAGGTACATGCAACAACCACACAAGCGAAAATACTGACACACCCATGGACACACTTGCTTTCTGACACGAAGTTGCAGCGTAATTCCCCAACTGTCTCTGTTTCCAGGGTCGTCCGTCAGGTGACTGCTTCATCCAGATGACCTCAGCAGAGCGTGCACTTCAGGCCTCACAGCGGCTCCACAAACACGTGATGGCCAGCCAGCGCGGGGTGAACAGCCGCTACGTGGAGGTGTTTCCATGCAGCGCCGAGGAGATGGGCCTGGTGCTGATGGGAGGCTCGCTCTCACACACACATACACACACACACACCCGGAGCAGGAGTGGGACAGGGCTCAGCCCGCCGCCATGTAAGTCCAGACGTAAGTGCTGCTGGGAGCTGGGGGTGCTTCGGGACTGCAGGGTAGGTGGGCTCCTGCCGTTGGGGCAGGGTTGCTGGGTTTTCTCCAATCTAGAACTGTGGGAGGACGGGGAGAACTGGTCCAACCAGGAAGATTCAAAACTGTGTGTGTGTGAGAGAGAGTGCTTGTGTGTGTGTGTGTGGTACCTCTTTGTAATTTACCGTGATTCATTTACTAGTCTGCATGCACTGAGAAACCTTACGTGTTACCTGTTTATTCTTTCAATTTTGACCTGTGTTCACACATTCTGATTGAATCTTGTAGATCATGTTTTTAGCGGCATGTTTGTTACTCATTCTTAAATTTGCTCCCTTACCACTGCTTAAGTAATTCATAAAGATCTGAAAGGGTTGGAAAAGTGTAAGCAACACAGCTGGAGTCCCAATTAGCCCACAATATGGCAAAATGGCTTACAACTCTCCAGTCTTATCAGATTGGTAGGGGTGGTTGTGGGATTCACCCTCAATAGAACAGCGCACCTCAGCCATGTGCGTCTCCTGTGCTTGTCCAATCAGTGGAGCTGTGGGAAAGGTGGGCAGAGCTGGTGCGTAGAAATGTGCTTTCGACTCCTTGTCTGTAGTCCTTCACTCCTAGTTTTCAAAAGGAGGTAAAATTACCGTTTAAAGCATTGAAAAAAAGTGGTCTGATGTTTATGAATTGTTTGAAATGAAGTGCACATTTTCACATGAGAGAAAAGGTTACACACAGGATTTCAAGGCTGGTGATGTAACGTAGTAGTTAGGTCATGTTAAGACTAGATGAAACTTTTATTAACCTTGCTGAGAAAACAAATGCCGAGCCCGTAGCCAGGAACAAATTTTAGTGAGGGGAAAGGGTTCAGGCAGCAACACCAAAAACATAGAACCATATGTAAATTTGGTCTTACCACATATTGCATGACTAGATGTTCTGCAGATATATCCACAACCTCTTCTGAGACCAAAACAATGTCTCTGTTGCTCTCATCTTGCCAGTATTGTGGTTAAATAGAGGGTCCATACATTAATTAGAAAGAAGAACAATAGTAAATGCTTAATAGGTTTATAATTCCAAACCATGTTGATCCACTTGACCTTTAAGACAATCGAAAGTGTTTGATTTCTGTCAGTTAGGAGACGAGAGTGACCCTCATGTGTGATGACAAATAAAAAAGGAATGGTCAGCCGTCTGGCTACGGGCCTGCGAAATACTCAAAGTTACTTTAACGAGCGCACATGCATACATCATACATTACACATGTCAGGAGCTGAGTAATGATCGTCATTGTTTGCAAGTTTGCATGAACGCCTCTCCCTGAAACAAACAATGACCAGATTTCACCGTCATGACTCTGTGTCCTTCTGTTGCTGTTTGTCTGGTTTTAAGTCTTTTGTCTCTCCCTCTGTTCTCTCCTCTCAAGGTTTATCTCCACCATCATACTCCTTCACCCCCGCTCCACCTGTCCTGCCTACAGAGGCTGCCGTTACCCTCTACCCTCCCATGGGGCAGATGCTGCTGACCCCTCGTCCCCTGCCGCCAGGGCATGCCTACTACCCCGGTTCAGCTCAGCTCTACATGAACTACACAGCCTACTACCCCAGGTAAATAAAATGATCTATACTGTTACAGATGAACAGAGACAGATGCGTGCTAATATAAAAATAAACTTAAAAATAGACTTTTAGATAGTTTTTTTTTCTATCATTGTAAAGCTGTAGATGCAGATAGGAAACGAGGAGAGAGAGAGGTCCGACATGCAACATGGCTGTCAAAATTGAATTTGGGATGTCTCCGTTACAGTACAGAAGTATCAGTTTAATGTTTTACCATTTTGAAGTAAATTATGTACCCTACTGATGTTGAAAAAAGATGTGATACATATTATATTCAATTCGTCTATATCGCTCACTCTGAGTGCAGGAGCTTGCTTTTGTCCCTACAAAAGTGTATTGTCAAATCAGAAGTGTTTATAAATTTGTTGTACATGTTAATCACATTTTCCCACATAAAATGAACCGCTCCAAAACCATTATAAATAGATGTAAGTAGATTTAAATAGATTAAAGAATCAAGGGACTTCCTTTCTCTAAACCAAGCCTATTAGACAGTGTTTACTTGCGGGCTGCACACTGCTGAATAAGAAACTAAACCGCATTGTTTACATGTTTGATTTTCTGAGCCTTCTCTTTACATAGGTATTAATTATTAAGGTAACTTGAAGAGCATGAGTGCACTAAAACATGTCAAGTCTTTACACTCACTGGAACTAATTACATCTTGTTTATAGTGTTGAGTCCTTTAAAAAAAAAAAAAAACTTTTTTACTGCTGACTTGCATTTTTTTAAAATATCCCCAAACCTTTAATACAAGATAACTCAAACGTCATCATTTGGGCTGCTATACCAACAAAAATACTCTAGTTCGGTGGGTTTTTTTGTACTTTATCTGGTATATCTTTGTTTGCATTATTGTTTTTGTGTTTGCTAAAAAGAGTCTCTGGTTTAAAGTTGGAAGAGGAACAGTTTGTCTTTGGTTTAAATGTGTCTTGCCAAGGAGAAAGGCTGGGACAAGGGTAGTTAATAACTGAATACTGTGGTATCAGAGAACTTGGTAAACATCAGTGACCTCTGTTTCTCGCTGTTCAGCCTTGTGTCATTGAAAGCAGGTAATTTATAGACGACGCCCAAAGTTTCTTCCAGCCTCGTGATTCCAATGTTGTTTGTTTGCTGAGAAACCGCTTTCAAGTCATTTATATTGCTTTGTAGATATTTTTTAAGATAACAGCATGTCTATACCTCCTCTCCTTTCTTTTTTCTCTAGTCCACCTGGCTCTCCTACAACCGTAGGTTTCTTCCCCTCCCCCTCCTCCCTCTCCTCCCCAGGGGGGTTGGTGCGCATGCCAGGTCTGACCTATAACAGCAACGGAGTCAAAGATCTCATTAATGCCGTGCAGGGATACCAGGTAAGACACACTTCTCTACAAATGTTTTATGCTTAATAATGCAGTTCCTATCCATGAAAACCCTCTTGACTTCAGAGTTCACATACTTCTCTGTAAGATCCAAGTGTTGTATTCAAATCTTCTTCTGTTGTGGGTGTGTATTGTCAGGCATCCACTGTGTTTGCCCAGAGGCTATCAAACTAGTTTATCCTGTCTACTCTCCCTGTTCTGTCACACACATACAACACTGCTTGCTTCGACTTGAATTGAAGGAACTCGAGTCTTATTTAAACTTGGAGGAGAGTGAAGAATCCCAGCGATATGATAAATAAGAGCTCACGCTAAATGAAGAAACGCCTCCATGTTGGAGATTACAGGTCTACATGGCCTTTTAGGTTAGTGTCTATGGTTTATTGTCTCTCAGCCCCCTGTCTCTGTCATTCCTCCCCCTTACCCACACCACAGTATGCCCCCGAGGATGCTCTCTTGCACGCCCACGGGCCCGTGCACGCTCACGACCCGGCCAGGACATTGCTTACACAGCCCAAAGAATGGGTGTGTATTTAAGGTGTCTGAGGCAGGTAGCAGGTAAGGACTGGCTGAGGGCTCAGTGAGGGGGAATTAGTTTAGACAGTGGTTGTAGCTGTGGCTTGGGACTCAACTGGTCACCATGGGTTAAAGGGCTCAACACGACATTTCCTATTTGGACAGGGAATTTTCCACTAACCACACGCAGTAGCAACAATTTTGATTGGTTGAGTGGTTAGGGGAAATTTCTTGGATTTTAATCAATCCTTGGGTTTTGTTTTAAATCATTTTGACAGGGTGCTGTTCTCTGACCGACTCTAGGACCCTTTTATTGCAGTTGGCTTTATCTGATAGTAGTTACTACATTCCTGTCCTCCTCTAAAAAAGTCTTTTATGGGGTACAGCAATAGCCAAGAGGGCTAATTAACTGTTAGCTAACTGCTGAACAGCAATTGTCCAATGATAGCTTAGCAACCGTAACAATGCACGGCAGGCCCGTCAAACTTTAGTTTTTTTCCGAAACTGTGTGCATCTCACAAGTTTGGAGGGTAGTGTCTTTTTTTAAATCACCTTTCGAAAACCAAAAACACAAGGGCAAAATGTAAGGGATGGATTTAAAATAGAAAAATCTGCTCTAAAGTAAGCATGCCCGGTTAACAAGCTTACTACCTGTAGTAGAGAAATACCTGTTCAGAAGTGGAACATTCACTCCGAGATGCTACAGTCTAAGCAGAATTTGGAGTAACGATAGTAGGGCTGCGACAATGAATTGATTAGTTGATCAACAAAATTTAATTAGCAACTATTTTGATAATCGAATTACCATTTTAGTAAAAATATCAAACATTAGCCGGTTGCAGATTCTTAAATGTAAGAATTTGAAGCTTTTTTGTGCCATACATGATAGTAAACTGGATTTTGAACATCCCTTTCTCTTGTTTTCAACCATCTCACATAATTTTATAGTTTAATAGGTTACACTAGCTAGCCACAGCTAATAAAATCAGTTAGTGACAGTCGTCTTTTCAACTAACAAAATCCAAGTTGGTCGGCTAGAAATAAAAAGCCTACTTTTGTTTACTGTGTGAAATCGAAGACCTGTTGGTAAATTAGCGTGGCAAACTGCATATGTGTCATGCCAGACTGGACAGGCGTGGCATCAGTAACTTAGGCGGGAGGCGAATGGTCAGTTGGTGGTGTTGTAGCTTTTACAATAGTGCAATAGTTGGGTAATAACAGGTGTAGACTTCAGGCGGTTGAGAAGGTGATGGGTAACATCTGGTGCTGGTGTGAGGGCTTTGAATTTGTCACTTTTACAGAGATAATACTCCTCTGTCTCTCTCTTTCCTTTCTTTCCCGCCAAATCTCCCACCTCTCCCCCTCCAGAGTCCCGCAGAGTCCGTTTCTCTCCTGAGCAGCAGTCTGATTGGTCAGTCCAGCGGAGGTGATGCTCCTCTCATGTCCCTCCCCGCTCTCATGACCAAGCCGGCGGGACAGTACCTGGATCTGACCCTGCTGTAGGGTCACACATGTACACATATACAAAGGTCATGTGACGATTTGGTATATGTTAAAGACTTGTAATGTATTGTTAGGTTTTTAAAAAAAATAGTCTTTTAGATTTGTTATTTATATCTTTAAGAACAGAAATTAATGTATTTTATACCAAAATCATTGTGGCCTTAGCCAAAAATAGCAGTTTTGTCTTATATTGCACAGTGTGTATTTTAAAAGCTTTATAGAGATTTTTTTTAACATGTTACGATATTATAATCACCGATATATTTGCTAGCCAAACTAGAGAAGAATACCTTGTAGCAACTGACCTAAACCTTTTCTTTAAGCTTCTCTGTGAAGAATGAAAGTGTGTGTGAGTGTGTTTTAGTGTGCAAGAGATGAGAGTGAGTATTATGCATGGCTGTGTCGATATGTTTTAATACCTAATCTGTTTATGCAATTACATTTTATGTGTTTATATACATTTGATACAGTACACAGTGATTGTATTGGAAGCTTTAGTGCATGAAGAAGTTAGTAGTAAAACTTTTAAGATGTTTACATAATGCCAAATATCAATGCACTGCTATTTAATAAGACTACTAATGAATATAATAGCAGTATCTTTGAATTATAACATATGTTACACTGTGAGTTTGTCAAATAGTCTGATCCTTGCATCAGACTTCACTTACAAAAATGTGACATCTCAGTCTTCATTAGCCCCCTCCTTTACTCCTTTATGTAAACTATATGGGTTTGTTTCCATGTTGTGTAAAGCCAATGTCTTTTGTTTTGGACTCACACCTGAACAGCGCACAGCCCCACTTCTCTGTAACCTAACCTAAGAGGACTCCTGTCACAAGCTCTCAGCTTACAGAGTGAAGCTGGGGAGCCAGACGCAGTTTCTTAAAGATTTTATTGCATATTTTACTCACATAGGACAGCAAAGATTTATCAGTCCCTCACACTTTCCTTGTCTTCTTTCCACAATCTACGCTGATGTCGGGGAATGCCATCAAATAAACTGAATCCCCTGTAAAAAAAAAAAAAAAAAATCCATTCTTTTTTGTGGATTGATAATTTTTAAATGGAGAGTTGAGAAGGAAAGGAAATGAAGGACATCACTGACATTTAACTTGTGAATTTAATTGCCATTTGTGCCCTGCAGTGTTACTCTGTGGGCTCCATGTCCTATAGTAGGACGTGAACCTCCTGCTCAGGACGTCCTGCTGCGGCCATGCTGAAAAAATAAACATAACGTGAAATTTGCTGGTCTCCAGCTGTTTGATTTCTCTGTTTGCCTTCTGCATGTTTAATTAAAGTGTGCTCACAGTGGTGTCTGTACATTGGGTGGGTTTGTGAAGTGCAGGAGCACAAACACACAGGTGGAGTTTGTGATGACAGAATGTGGCTGGAGGTAAAAACTGTGGGAACACCTACACTGTCCTCAGTGAATACCTCTGCGTTTCACACACACACACACACACACACACACACACACATGCTATGGCAAAGAAACTATTGTCACTCAGACACACTAAGCACATTATCTGAGAGGATGGCCTTTTTTCACAGGGTGGAAAAGTGAAGAATAGAGAGAGCAGGAAGGGGGAAGAGAAGGAAGAAGGCAGACAAAACCATGTCAGACCCCCTTAGGGCAGATTTGGCATTGTGTAATACAATCTTGTGCACCCCACCCAACCTGATCCCTTTTAAACACACACTCATTCTCCCACTCACAGAAACACGGTCTGAACCAGCATAGCAACATCATTAGTATCCACGCAACAAAGCCCAAAATACGTTTTTTTCACTGTGTAACTTTTATCACTGTATTGGCAGACTTTAGTAGGAAATATTTGTAAATACAGAATCTGTTGAGCAATTTATTTCAATTACGTGAAAAAAATGTCAAAAAACAGTGAAAATGTTGCTATAAGTGTAACCGAGTTAGCCTAAAATGTTTAACATTACAATTTGCATAAAAGCATTGAAGTGTAGCATAATAAGGTTTTCAGGAAAATTAGAGTAAATGAAAGTAATTTTGTCTTCGATTGTGTATAATCCAAAGGATATTAGGGACTATATGAAAATTATTTGCAGGAGAATAATTTGACATTGGAAATCCACCTGTTAAAGAATGGATTGAATTGATTTGAACAGGTTTTGTTTTGGATTTTCTTGAAGAGGAGATAATTTTTACTAGATTATAGGACCTGCTTCTTTCATAATTAGAGAGATATTGATAAAAAAGATTTAGATTAGATATTAGATTTATATAGTTTATGGATGGTGCCTACAATGGTAAAAATTTGTCATGGATTTTGTATCTGCTGCTTATCTGCTGCTTATAGACCTTTTCTAATCCACCTGTATTTGGATGCCATTTCTGAGTGGACTGATCTCTATATCCTGGTGATGGTATATGTATACATATATATACACATATACATGTATATGTGTGTGTGTATAGATAGTATATTTTATTTCATAATCTTCTGAGATTTACTGAACGAAAGACTGAATAGCTACATAAAAAATTGCTCTACTAATGAGTGAAGTAAAAATAAAGCTGTGCTGAAGCTTCAGCAGCCTCAGAGTTGCCGTCTGCCAGAGTTCAGTTGAAATATTTGGGAGAAGATTGTTGCAGTTTTTTCCTAAACCAAGGCGATGGTCCAAAACAAATACTACTTTTTAAAAACAGTCAAACATGCTCCTTTTGCCAGGGACTTGTTCTGTAAACTTAACATTTTTGTTGTGCACTTTACAAATTTCCTTTGTAAACTTTAGAAATCAATAAAAATGTTGAGAAAAATAAAAGTGAAACAAAGGTTTCAGCCCCTCCCTCCCCGCACCAATAATTTCTGTACAGTCCCTTATTACGTCCAAAGATTTAAAGCAGGATGTAAAGTGTTGCGTTTTGAAAGGTTTGTTTATTTTCTTGCCCACAGGATTAGTTCTGTCATGGTCCACGTGAATACATTATGACACATGAAGACCTACTCATACTAGAGCCTCTTTGATGCACCTTGCCTTGAAGATGAATTTTGGTTCGCTGGAAGACAGAACAGAGGTGCAATTACAGGCTGATTCATTGTACTGTATCTGATAGGTGTGTAGAGGCAGATCAATCAGTAACACTCTTTATAACAACATTCCCTCACAGGGAGTGTGAGGCCGACACACACACACACACACACACACACACACACACACACACACACACACACACACACACACACTTAGCACACAGGGCGAGGCCGATCCACATTCCCATGTCAGCGCAGAGACTAAAGATGCTGCTACAGAGTTGTCAAACTGATGATGTGGCTTTTATTAAGATCCAACCAAGGGCAGGAACAACACAATTAACACAAACAGTACAGAGGCAGATCATATGCTGCCTTGGATGTGGTTGTGACAAAACAAGGGCTGACAAAGTTGTTGAGCAGCATGGTGATGCTTAAACCTAATGTCCAGTTTTGCATTGGATGAGAAACTCAAACTGCATGTAAAAAACAAAACAATGTTCAAATGTTTCTCATGGCAACCTGTAAAACAAGATAAATGTGTTCAGCTGCCACAGGAGCAGTTACTGCAGATTTGTCTCCTTCTAGTGGGAAGATTGAGGCTGCAACTTGTCTACATACAAAAAACCTGCACAGACTCGCAGTACAATCCCATCTCAACGTCTCCGAGACTGAGAATACAGTTCACTTTCAATTCACTCTGTCCAGACAGTGAAGTTTCTTAAAAACTCAAATGCTGCAAATGTCTTGGCATGTCAAAACAGATATCTGACATTAAAATAAATACAGTAAGGAAGTAAGCATTTACAATGCCTGCTCTGTTATCAGCATATTAATTACATGTCCTATTTACATTTTGAACAAACTGATTTGAAAGTGAATTTACTTTTAATGATAGGTTCACCTTTTTTGAGTTCTACCTAAAAACAGTACTCATATGCTGATATGTACTGTACATTGAAACAGAGCTGTGGTTGAGGGACAGTAACACAAACAGGGAACTTTACACAAAAAATATTTTAACTTTGGAAGATATTGTTTGATTTATCCAACTAAAAAGCTTGAACTTCAGAACTCATTTATGTGGATTTTGTCCCCCATCACTTACTGAAACTGAAACTGCGTAAGGAGAGGATCTCTTTATGTCCAGTATGGACAGAAGGAACAATTACTGCAACCACAAACAGTTTCAATGTACATACTGCATATGAGAATTGTTTTAAAGGGGCCATATTATGCTTTTTCTGGTTTTCTGTTATTTATGTACTGTTATGATGTATATACTGCTATATCTATGCTAAACATGGTCAAAGTTCCAAAACTTGAGGTTAACATATAGAAATACTCCCTGCAAGTCAAAAACCCTGCTCTGAATGCTTTGTTTTTTTCTGCCTTGCCATTGAGCTGACGTCAGCTCGACGTGCACGCCCATAAACTGCCGTCCATACTGTAACCTTTGTTGCTGAGGTTGTTGCATGCGTTGTTTACTTTGTCCACTTGGATTCCGGCTTGAACATGTACGAATTTTTTTGAGAAGTTTCCAGTAAAGAATGAGAAAATGTAGTGAAATCCTACAACTATAGTTTATTTCGTGACGCGGCTTCTGGAAGCTAACCAACCAGAACAGAGTGGGTTCATCAGGAGAGGAACCTTAAAGAGACAGGAGCTAAAACGGGCTGTTTCAGACAGAGGCTGAACTGAGGGGCTGCATAAAGGGTCAATATAAGATAAATAAGGAGGTTTTTTTTAACTGTAAATCATTCAAAGATAATCCAGTAGAGCCCCAGATTAAAAATATAGACATGTGAATGTGCATAATATGGCCCCTTTAAGGTAGACTTTAAAAAACATGAACCTATCCTTTAACTTCAGACTAGCCTTTTTTTTAAAGCGCAGAGATCGATGGCAGTAGCCTGAATCTCTCAACAGTCGCTGTTTGAAACACAGTTTAGGCATCAACAAGGACACAGTGATGATGAAATCACATAAAAACTAAACATAACTCCAAAGCAAATCAGATAAACATTTCATCTTGTAACATATTTATCATGCAGGCAGCACCAGTCACATCTGTAGCTTTTTCTGTAATGTGTGTGAATGTGTGAGTCAGTCAGTTAGCCAGTGAGTCAGTTTGATTCTAGCTCACTTATAGTTTATACATTTTTAGTTTGATGAATATAAAGATCCGTCCTTCTAAAGTAACCATTAAGCAAATATAATAATTGCCTTTATGCAAATATACATATATTCATAACTGCTGAATGTATTATGCAAATATACAAATGCTGATTGCAGTCAACGCCTTTGGGTCTCCATTTTCCACTTTCACTTTCCACGCTTAATGCCTGACCTGCTGGACCTGGCGCCGATGTCACAGGGGTCAAGGGTCAAGGTCTCAGAGCTCCGTCATCAGCAGAGCTCTTAGTATCTTCTCTCTGTCCAGCCTCATTTCCTCTCCGCTAGAGACACAGAAACATACAAAACCTCATGACAAGTTCAAAGACATACTGTATGTCTGTTTTTACTTCATTTCATTTTCCAATCTCACGGAGAATGAAATATCATTTCCAAGACAGACCTGGCCAAAAGGGCATCATAAAAACATTTTTCAAAGCTAAATAAGATACATATAACATAAACAGTTTAAGACAACCATCACACACTATAAACATAGAACTGCAACGATTAGTAGATTGATCAGTTAGTCAATCGACAGAAAATTAATTGGATTGAATGAAATCGATTAAGTTACTTTTTTGAGTCACTTTTTAAGAAAAAAAATGTCCAAATTCTCTGGTTCCAGCTTCTCAACTGACTATTTTCTAAGATAGTAAAGTAAATTTATGACTGTTGGTCGGAACAAAACAAGAACAACCTTGGACTTTGGGAAACTGTGATCACATTTGACATTTTTCATAATTTAAAACCAAATAAAACCAAACAACTAATCGATTCATCGAGAAAATAATAAACAGATAATTCGTTAATGAAAATAGTTGTTAGTTGCATACCTATATAAAGGCACATAAAATAATATAGAACAATATGTAGTTAAGATGCATACAATTTCTTCCCAAACTTCCAGAAATAATGTTAAAAGAATAAATGTAGAAACAAATGGATTGACCAACAGTGTCGCAGTGTTTTAGCTCAACACACTGTCTTTTTACACCTAAACTAATGTTTGTACTAAAATGCTTTCTTCTATTTTTTTAAAGAATATTTTTTGGCATTTTGCTTTTATTGAAAGTGACAGTGTAGATACAGATAGGAAACAAAGGGGGGGGGGGGGGGGGGTACAGCACAGTTTTATGGTACACCCAAAAAAACCTTACTTAAATTCTTTAAAATAGTTTGTGAGATCACTGGAGAAAGGTTTTAACGGGTATAGAGCAGAATGGAGGTTTTTTACCTGTCGTTATGGGCAGCAAGGTAAGGGACCAGGTGAGGAATGGAGCTACGGTAGTAAGAAGGGGAGAGGTGGGGGGAAGGCGAAGGAGAGAGACAGCACGGACTACCCAGTTCCAGTGCTGGCATATTATCCACCTGGAATACACATTCACATATACACACACACAAAGACATTCGACTGTTTACTTACAGATAATGCTGAAAGGCTGAATTAATCCCCCTGTGTGTGGAGTGTAGTTCACTGAACAAATGGCTTGTTTAATGGTGTGTCTGTGCATAAGTGAGTGTTACCTGTGGGTATATAGATGGTTGTATCTGTTTGTCCAATGAGCTGCTAGAGCCTGACTTTGCCATACTCTGGGAGGAGATTGCTGCGAGCGCTTCTGGGAGATTATCTTCATCTTCGTGGTTACTGATGAGCGTTGAAATGAGAGAGACGAAATGACTTTCAAGACCTGCGGATTGTTCTGAGCAAAATGTCATTTTCAAAGAGCAGAGATAGCATTACATGTGCTTCAAGTACCCGGTGGAGTATTCATTTTCTGAGTGCAATTTTCCTCTTGTAAGAGCTCAAGTGGTTGGAAGCACTGCCCTTCAACAATAATCAAAGGCGATGTGTACTCACAAGCTGAACTGTCTGACCAGTCGTTTTCTGCGGTTGGTGCCTGTGTTGGCTTTGGGTTGGAGCCTCTCCGGCGTTGGGTTGCGCTCTTGCCGGTGGGGCGTTTTGTCTGCAGTCAGACTGGATGCAGCTGAGTCTTGAGACGAGCTCTGATACCTGAAGACCAGAATCATCACATTGAGAGTTTGTTATAAATACACATGTGCAGAAAGATGTGTAAACATGTAAAGAAAGGGTGAGGGTACTGGCCTGTCATTGAGGGTCTCATTTGAGTTCTTTCCTCTAGGCGTTGTTGGAGCTTCCTTCTACATTGTGGAGGAGAAAAGGATGCAAATAATGCTATTAGTTACACTTCACAGTACACACTGTGTTTAAATGGGTAGATGGGAGTCATCTTTGGTGCTCACCCTGAAAGCCGCCTCCATCTGGGCCTTGAGGATGTTACACTTGAGGTGGTCAGGGAGCATCGCCGGGGAGGCAGGAGGGTGGAGAGACTTTTCCGACAGCTGCTTCTCCTCTCCCTGCCAGCGAAACACAGAGAAAGGTGAGGAGAGGCTTGGGAAATATCTCATTGTGTAAGCAGGAAAGCAGGAAAGCAGCTTGTGGGAAATGTGTCTGACCTTGTCCATGTTGACGTGCAGCGAAGGCCAGGGAGGAGAATCACTGTCCGACTCCAGAGCCTTGAGAAGAGACTGAGAGATTTCCAACTCATCTGCCGGGCAGGGAGGAGCTCGACGTTCTAATACACACAAAGTTAAATGACGAAATGCAGACACACTATGGGCCACATGTGCCATTATATAGATATGAAGTTTTATTGACACTTTTGATCATTTAATACAAACAGACACAGTGGGTTACTAATGGGGGTTTGATGTGGGAGGGATGGTGAAGCTAGTATCTAAATGGTATATTGTATTAATGCTTTACATTAATGTTTTAGAATAAAAGAAAGAAAGATACAATTATGTTAAAGCTGCAGTTCATCCAAAACACAAGAAGAAAAATTTATTTTTTAACTGTAAAATTAAAATTGTTTCAAATGAAAACAAACAGTGAGGTCTGTGGCTTATCCCACGTAACCAGGACATTATTTCTGAAACAACACATTGCTGTTAAGTTTTTTAAATGTTATTTTATAATATTTTAGCACCATAAATTAAATTCACCTGCACTGTATTACAGTGACGGCAGAAGTCTTGCGTCAGATATTTCACAATCTGACCAAATGTAGCTGCATGGTTAGATACCACTGAACACTGAACAACACTATGGTTAAGTGGGAAAATGTGTTTTTTTGTGATTTGGGTGAATTGGCCCTTTAACAAAACACAGGGTTCCTGGCCAACATGCAGCACCGAACATAAAAAGAGCATTCAGTCTAGAAATATCACAGATTTGCAGACACACAGTGTTTGGACTGTACTCACTGTTCTTGGTGTGTGTATGGCAGAGCGTGTCCTGGCTGTGTGTGTGGCGGCGATGGTGGTGGTGGATCTTGCCAGAATACGAAGTCTCATTCTCCTCGACGCTGAACTGATGGTCTGAAGCGGGACCACTCAGAGGGAAACTGAAGACGACACATGCAGTCAAAACAGATCCCCCGCCCCCCCCAACAAAATACCACTTAAAAACTGCTTCCTCCATTTTTCTACCGGCTGTAATAAAACTCAAAACAGAAGATCATGATTTACTGTCTAATCATTCCAACCTCCTGACTCCTATTCATCAAATAAAACCATCTCACTATAGATGTGGAAGAAGACCACTGTTACAAGTGCTAAATTTAATAATGCAACACACCAAAGGACAGATCTTTGTCATTTTTGCAATTATAAACATTCAGTTTATTTGAGAAGCAACATGTCATCATCCCTAAAGGCATAATGTGAGTATCTGAGTAAACAGATTAGAGTAAAAGGCACACTACAGCAGCAAAACATTGGCCACATTTTCTGTAAACAATTGGTTGATTTAATAGATCCATAACCTGATAGAGCATTAATGTAAAGCTTATTTAAAAACCTCACGTTGAAAGCAAAACCCCAGATATGCAGGACTCTAGTTCACGCTCCTATCTCACACTCAGCTACATACTAAACACAAAGCAGCTCCATCCCTAAAACCAGCATATGTGCAGGACTGGACCCCCTTTCACCTGTTGAGAATTACCTCGTTCAGCACTTGCATCACTTTATTTATGTTTTCTTTAATTAAAGTGATTTGGATCATTTAGCACAAGTCACAAGATTTCTAAGGCATGAAGAAAAAATGTCATCTTCCAGGCAGATTTGAGATCTTGCAGTAAACATATTATGGGATTAAAACACCAACCATGATTACATTTAAATGTCCACAAGCATACCGAGGCACAAAGCTATAAATCTAAATTGCAGTTGCGTCCTAGTGGTGTCTTTTAGTCCACGTAAATGATAAGGTCCTTTGTCCTTTTTTAAGATATAACACATGAGGGGAGGTGACAAATGGATGATGGTGGAATTGATGATGGTGATGGAGACAACGTCTTCCGTTGAGTCCATCGTCAGAGCTTCTCTCTTTGCGGCACCAGTCTGTGTTAAGTGTCAGTTTTAAAGGTCTCGGTTTAAAACAGAGCCCGGGTCAAACAGAGGTCAGAGTGCGGTCATGACCTTGTCCTTGTAAACCACGCTGATGGATCCTGGGAGGGTGCCGCTGGTTTGCTCCGGGACGGGGGGATGACTGGACACGGGACTGGCAGCCTCGAGAGAAGGCCTGAACACACACACACACACACACACACACACACACACACACACACACACACACACAACCACACACATACACGAGCATGGAGGCAGACGAGACAGACAGACAGGCAGGTACAGACAGACATATGAGTTTTATGAGTGACATGAAGAATGATGAAAAACAGATAACGTGGAGCACCGAACAGCGAGCGCGAGATGAGTGACTTTGTCTAAAAATAGAAACTTGCCCTCCAGTCAATTTCTGATCAAGGACCGCCTGAGACAGATGGTACACGCATCATCCAGGAGCAATTTCACAATCGCAATCCTCGACACTGAGCATCTCTACACCACGCTCTGCGGTCAGCTGTCTTACCTGTGCGGAGGCGTGCGTCCGGAGGGCTGCAGGTAAACTGGGGGTGTGAGAGCGGGATGTGGCGGGTGCCACGGCTCGTGACCAATGGGAATGTTGTGCTGGTACTGGAGGGGAGGAGAGGGATTGAAGAGATGCTGAAATTAAATGTTGTCGCAAGGGCGAAGCCAGATCAGTGGCTGCTGCATGTGTGCGTGTGTGTATGAAAGTGGGTTATCTGAGGTCACTCACTGGATGTATGCTGGGATCAGGGCTGGCGTGAGAGCTGAAAAAGAATGACAACAATCATTGATAGCAGATTAAAAAAACTGACCGAATACATTTATTTTATTTAATCTACATGGTGTTTTGAGCAGGAAAAATATCCTTAAAAGTGGTGGAAAACCCTACAAACTTCTTCTTTTTCCTTTTACAAAAGGCTATTTTAGTGTCAGGGTTAAGATTATCCAGGCCGTTATGTGGATTAAGGTCAAGGTTAGGGGATAAGGAGTGAATGTAATAAATGAAATGTCCTCACAAGTACAATAATATGAATGCACATGTGTGTTTTAGGTATATTTGTGGGTCTGTTTTACCTGATGTGTGGCGGCTTGGCTGGAGAAATGGCAACTGAGAGAGAGAAAGAGAGAGAGAGACATGATGTTAGTGACTCTGTATCTTCATTTATCTGTACTTGTTCACAGGGCTTATCTAGTAGAAGACAGTTTTTTTAATCCCCAGACTCTTTGCATAGATGTTATAACTCTGGCATGCAGCTATTACCAATATTTGAATTTTTATTCATTTTTGTATTCCAGTGCTGCATGGAGGTTTGTTTCAAAGGCGTTTGACGTAAATACAGTCTGCACTTGATCATTTATGTAGGATAGACACCTTTGGGTCTGTGAAGCTGCTGTTGCTCACACAAGGTGGGAATCATGGAGGAGTAAAGAACTGCAGGAGCTTCTGACAAAGTAGAAAGGTGACACTTGAGTCTGGCTTAAGAATGTGACGCACTTTCTTTAAAAGGAACTTGTTAAATTACTTCTTACACAATTTTAGAGAAAAACCTTTAGAGGGGCTGCAGCTTTTCCTTTTCTCTAACGAAATAACATATTCAAAGCTAACATATTTAAATTGTCTAAATTGGATTAAAACAGCTATACAACTATACAGTATGTGACCTTCAACAATAGCGAGCATACAGTATAGGTGAACACAGGTGCTGTTAGTCGTCAGCGGTTTGTACAGTATGTGCTGATAAGACTCACCTTTGCCCAGTGACTGAGTGCGGGAGGGGTAACGCTTGCTTGGCCTTCTTTCAAACGTGCTGGCTCGCCTCAGTCTGCCTCCATGAGTGGCCTGGTACTCTGTCTTACCACTGAGAAGGACACAAGAGGGGCAATATAAAGACCAAAAAGACTGCAGTCTAACCTTAGTAACAGGGTTTAAACAAGATGTTTTTTTTGGATGCTTAAATTCACTTAAAGGTGCAGTGTGTAGGATTTAGTGGCATCTAGCTGTGAAGTTGCAGATTGCAACCAACTGAATATTCCTCCTCTCAACCTCTCCATTTCAAGCGTGTAGCCACCGTGACGTCACCTACTGGTTTCTGAAGAAGCTCAAAGTGGACGGCTCTGGCCATCACCAACTTGGCAGTGCCTGACTCCGCCTAGCTCCTGGCTAATCCAAAATGGGCAGAGGCGGAGCTGAGGCTGGCCTAATGAAGCCTGGTTGCTGAAACAAGCCACCTAGCGGCTAGTGACCTGTCACTCAAAGCGGCCACGTCCTTAATTATGCATAATTTTACAGCTACAGTTGTCATTAAAGGGGAAATTGGCTATGGAGACAAAAAACGTTTTTTGTACCAGGCTGTAAACATGTTTATTTCTGCTGTGAAGTTTTAACATGGGGGTCTATGGGGATTGACTCGCTGTTGGAGCCAGCCTCAAGTGGCCATTTGAGGAACTGCAGTTTTTGGCAGTTTGGCATTGGCTTTATTTTCTAGCCCCGGAGGTTGATGCTTGAGGAGAACCTACGGCGGCAACGAAACCTGAGAAAAACGTGAAAGGCCCTCTGTAGAGCCAGTGCTTAGTTTGTCTGTTCTGGGCTACTGTACAAACATAGCGGTGCACCATGGCGGCCTCTGTGGAAGAGGACCCGCTCCCTATGTAGATATAAAGGGCTCATTCTAAAGTAATGAAAACAACATGATTCTTGGTTTCAGGTGATTATACACTAATTAAAACATACTTCTGAATATTATATTCCATTTCTGCCAATAGATCCCCCTAAATCTTACACACTGGTTATTAAAGTTTTTCCTGCCACCGTCAGGAAAAGTGTTATCACAGTTTGATATGCATCTTTGTGTATGAGACGGGATCATTGTGACAAGTTTGGGAAGTAGCGTAGGCAAATGAAAAAATAAAACAAAATAAATTAGTGTATAAAATAATGGTCATTTAACACGAAACTCAGATTAGAGAAATGAACATCACAGAATTCACATTCAAGTTTTATAGCTTTTTGAATCTCATGTTTTTGTTCTGTACATTTTTTATGTAATCAATTTCTTATTCATTTCTTTTATGAAAAGACTATATGTTTTTTAAAGTGGTTAAAAAGTTATGAGGGTCCCGGTCAGCCAGGGACCTTTGTTGCATGTCAAACCCATCTCTATTCCCTTGTTTCCTCTCTGCCACTTCACTATACACTGTCTAATAAAGGCAAAAATGTAAAAAACAAACAAACAAACAAACAAACAAAAAGCTAGTCTGTCTTGAAACAATAGTCAGGTGCCTATTTAAACATTAAAACATACTGGCCATTAAGAGGTCCCTTCTTAAAGCAATTCAATGTAAGTGATGGGGGGGTGAAATCCACAGTCCTCGTTCTGTGCAAAAATACGTTCCAAACTTAAGCTGAAGCTAACATGAGGCTGAGCTCATCAAATTAAGTGGACATCTTCTAAAGTTTAGAGTCTGTTTACTGCAAAATTATCTCTTTGTGTTACCATCTCTCCACCGCAGCTTATTACAGAAACAGGAAAACACAAAGAGGGAATTTTTCTCTAAAATACTGTAAATTTCAAAGAGACCTACTTGATTTGGAATCACACTATGCAGGGAATGATTACAGGAAGCAAAACCTGTTTCAATGCTCATATGGTCACCTGAATATTGTTTTAAGAAAAAAATGCGAGCTTATCCTTTAAGGGTAAGTGACACGAGTATGGTTATTATATTCAGGTGTTCCTGTTTTTACTTAAACCACCTGTAACTCATCTGTTGTTTATCCACTGACTCCAATATAAAACAGACTTCATACTGTTCTGACAAATGAAATGAAGTGACCTTCAAGTGTGAGAATGTGCTTCGACCATCTCTGATAATAGTCAGAAGAAAACAAACAATATGAAGGGAATATCTCAGTCGCCATAGGAACAGATCCATGTAACCATAGATACACTGTAACCATAGATACAAAGGCTCTGTTTTATGTGACACACTATTCCCCATATGCTGGTACTGGTGCTGGCCACAACTAGAGGAGTGAGCCAACATGTATAATCCTTCTTCAGTACAGTTTCGGCCGTCAATAAAACACAGTGAGTGATGAGCAGGAGCTCTACCTGAATCTGAAGCGAGACCCGAGTCGCGTGAAGTCATTGCGGCTGGCCTTGCCCGTGGCTGGCTGGCGTAGCCGGAAGAAGGCGTGGCTCTCCACGGCGCACTTCCACAGGTGTTTACAGGTCTTGGAGCTGGCCAGCTGGAACACAAACGTATGCTCCTGCTCCCGGCCCTGCACAGTCAGAAAACAACCAAACACTGTCAGTCACCTCGCAGCTGTGTGCCTGTGTTTGTTTGTTTGTGCATGTAGACACGTGTTCACGACAAAGATACAAACCTGATCGTCGTCCTCCACCACGACCAATGTGAGTCGACTCTTTTTAAAGTCCAGACGAGTGATTTTGGGCCTGGATAACGCACAGAGACGCACAAATACACACAAATACACAAGAAAACCAAGAACTCTTTAGTACCTCAAGTTTGAGTGCCATGAATTACCAATCCACAGTGAATACTGTGGCCTCATACCTGGCCTCATGTTAACTCACATAAAAATTATTCAAATTAGTTCTGCTCGATGAGGTATACAGATTTAAAATTAGGCAAAAAGAGGATTGTTGGACTGCAACTATTCAATTATAATAATAATAATTTCCTACAGCCTAATGTGATGTCATTAATCAGGCAATGATTTGTCTGACCAGCAGCCCAAAACCCCAAAATATTCTATTTGCTGTAATGCAAGACAAAGAAAAGCAGCAAATTCTCTCATTTGAGAACCTGAAACCATCAAATATTTGGCCTTTTTGCTTTAAAAAATTACCAGAATTCAATAAACAAACAAAATAGCTGCTTATTAATCGATATGCTAATGAATTTTTGCTGCAGCTCTAAAGGGCTGTTATGGGTATTGAGATATAAGCAGAGAAAAAATCAGATCGGTGCATCCGTAGTTTAATAGGACCCGATGATTAGAGAAGCATTTGATGTACTTACCAGAAGAAGAGGCCGATTTTGTTGGAGCCCTCAAATACCAAAATGCCAGTAGGAGTGAGACCTAGTGCGTATTCTCCTCCATCTCTGCCCTGAAGACACAATACACACCTTTAGTTCTCAAGAACACACACTTACAATGTAGCGACACAGAATTACTTTAAATGATAAAAAAAAAAAAAAAAACACACACCTTAACAAAGTGCATATCTACTCCGTAAAGCTCCAGCCACTTGCATTTGTTGAGGAAGGAGATCTCTGCTTGAGACGGGCTCTTTCCCCTGACGATACAAAATAAGACACCATGTTGAGTTTTCACAACAAAAACATCACCCCGTCCGTCACCTCAGCTCTGACACTGTGTGGCAGCTTGGCCTGAAAAAGAAAACTACCAGTTACGCCTGCATGACCTCTACTGGTAATTGCTGTTAGTTCTCAGGGAAATACTGAGTGAGTAACCTTCTGGCTGCGTCCCTGACTCAGTCTCGGTGTTGTGTGTGTGTGTAAGAATGACTGTGTGAGATGTGAACTCAGTGTGGGTTTGTTCTTGTGTGGCTCTGTCGGCTCTGTGAAGCGCAGCATATGTGTATGTAATCTAATCCGAGATGGGAGCGATCAGACCGCGGCTGGGTTAAATACTGCCCGGAATCAATCAAGACCCTCCAGGGATTAATCCCTTAATCCTTCACACACAGACCAGTGCGAGCGAGGCCGAGGAGGAGGAGGAGGAGGAGGAGGAGGAGGAGAGAGAGTGGAGGGACAGTGAAATTTAGACGCCCTCGTCAGTGGGAAAGCCAGCAGCTGAATGACTTCCTTTTCTGTTCAGTGCTCAGCTTTTTGCCCCAGTTGTTTCATCCAATGAGGAGATAAACCTGCTCGGGTCAAATTGCCGGCAACTGGACGCCTTCCAATGAGCCGCTTTGACACAGCAAAAAGTATCTTACATCCTGGATTTTAGTCCAATTTTGCATGACCTGAAACGTCCAGGATAAAGCCCGACACTGACATTTACGACAACCTGACATCTCACCTGAGGTCCAACCACCTGCCGAAGGTGTCCGCCTCCATGGCCTCGCTCTGTTTAGGAGTGAAACGAAACTCCGACACCAGCTCAGGAGAGTGCTCCAGGGGGTCGCAGTCTCCCAGCTCACCTGGATGATGAGGCACACAAACACACATCAGTTCAGCACAGTACAGAAATTCAGAAATACATATGCATGTCAGGAGAGCAGCGCGGGAGGTAATGATACTCCTGACATTTCCTCTTTAGAGCTGCAAATTCATGCTCAAACAGCTGCAACACAGTATGAGAGCATGTAGCTGCATGATAGAAACTTGTTTAAGACAAGCAATTCACCGTGAATATTGAATTATTTTTATGATAATGCACTTGTAAACAAAATCGTCTTTGTTGGTGCATTTAAGGACGATTTCACATCTGGGATTTTACAGGCTGCTAAAGGGAAACCTTTTCATGTAGAGAACTAGGAAATTCATACTGTACTTTTCACAGCTTCCATCTTTGCTTATTGTTTGATTTTCTGATGCCACAGATCATAAATTCGTTGCTTTACGACAACTTATTTCAAATATTGGACGTTTGTTGAATGCACCAACAAGGGAGAGTTTTAAAAGCTGTTACTGCTCACAAATACATCATTATCCAAAATCTTTCATGTTTTAAATCTGCAAGTTGATTTTCATATCACACTGAAATAAAAAGAAACAACCAAAACTACATGTGTGGAGTTGTTAACATAAATGAATAAAATTTTCTTGGTAAGGTTGTGAAATCTACTTACTTTGTAAACAATATGCTGCCAGCTCTACTGAGACATCATAGGGACATTTCAATCTGAAGAGAGAGAAAGAGCGACACTGCTGTGGTGAGCTGTTTCCAGTGTGAGTGCTTCAAACACACTCACCAAATCAAAAACACTGCCCTATCCATGGTGGGATGTGTACATGTTATCATGTGTTGGAGAGACATAAAAGTGTCTGAATACCCTGGACTCTGTGTGTGTGTGTGTGCGTGTCAGGGAGGAGAGGAGCAACCCTTTTCCTAAAATAAGCAGCCCTCTACTGTTCCTGATCTTGAGCTTTATAATAGAGCTGGACTCAGGGGATCCGTGGCCCAGATAGAGCCAGGAGGAGGGAGCGGAGGTAACACGCTGTGTGCGCGCGCACGCATGTGTGTGTGTGTGTGTTTGTGCGTGCATGCTTGTGTTTGTGCGTAAGAAACAGATTTTACTGTACAGAAGTCCCACAAACTCTCATCTAGGTGACCTGTGTGTACGCTCGCACAGGTGAGTGTGTGTATCCCAGGTTGTGAGATGCACAAGTCCTCACAGATGAAGAGGAATTACCAGAAAATGACTTATGAGAACTTGTTTTGTCCTCGTGAGGAGGGAAATTTATTTTAGGGTGAAGATTCTCTTCTGTTCCAGTTAAGGTGAGGTCAGATTTAAGCATGTAGATTCAAGGTTATGGTCCAGGAATTAATATTTATTAAAGGATTACATTAAAGGACATGTTGACATTGTTTTCAAGTCTGTGTTAAAACAATGCTTACGTGTCTATATGTATATTACAACAGTTTTTGCTTACTATATCATTCTTCCTGTTCATACCGGCTATTTTAAGATCCCTTCCTAAGGCCGCGTTCAGACCGACATTAGTCCTGTGAGTAAAAATACAGCCCGCTGGATTAGCTCAGGGTGCTTTGCTCATCAGTTAAACAAATGTGTGGTCCTCTGATTGGATAATTTAAGCAACTTCAATGTGTATATATATGGAAGTGTTGTGAGGCTTTCCCATACACCTGATTATGGTCAGACATACCTAAATTTTGTACACTAAAAAATATTCCAGCAGTAAGCGAGACAATGTGCAGGAGTTTTTCTCGTTTTTATTCAAGCTGCAACGCAATTTGACATCATCCAGCAAGACGCCCCATTCGTCAATCACATACATGCGTACATGAATGCCATATTTCTACTGTTTACCTCACCATCGTCACAAGAAAAGATCAAATAGTTGCCACCGTCGTAACTTTAAAGAGTTGTAACATCCTGTCTCTGAGTCTTACAAACCGCTGTGCAGCGTTTTGGTGTCTGAATACTTTCTCTCACAGCCATCCATCCTCAACATCCAACATTTCCCTCATACCAGTAAACCTTTACTCACATACATGGCGTGGTACTTGTCTATCTTGCTTTGAGTTTTTAGGAAAGCTCTTTGTACAAGCCCTTAGCTTCCAACCTCTCTAGTATTGTTCCTTATGTAAATTATGTCTGATGTAGTGACATGGACAGAGGCAGGCTAGCTGTTTCCTCCTGTTTCCAGTCTTTGTGCTAAGCTAAGCTAACCAGCTGGCTGTAGCTTCATATTTACAGTACAGATACAAAAATGGTATCCATCTTCTCATCTAACGCTCTGTTTATTTCCCAAAATGTCTATTCCTTTAAACATGAACAAAATATACATTATATACTGTATATTTATGTAAGATATACAATTGTGGTATATGCATGTATGTATGTATTTCTGTATGTCACATTTTTGTGCATTTCTAATGACAATGACTTACTTGCCAGACAGAATGTCTTGTCGAAGCTGCAACACAAACAGATACCTGTTGGGGTACAAAAAAAAAAACCCAAACAAAACACAGAGTGCAAGAGAACATAAATCAATTGATATATTACCGCCGTTTCCTCATCTCTGACACATAATTTGTTTTAACAAGTCTCTGTCCGTTTGGCCTTGATTTGAATCTGCCCACAGCAGCAAAGTAATTAGCCCCACATCCCCTTTGGACCTCATCACGAGGCTCTGGAGAAAACTGTGTGTCTGTGTGCATGTGTGCATGTGTGTGTGTGAGAGAGAGATTTTTACCTTGTAAATTCCTCACGCAGGTTATTTGGCTCCGAAGAGTAAAATTTCACTCTGAAGAACAGTCTGAATGGCGGACCATCTGAAAGAAATAAAGACAGAGGGCAAAGTGTGAAAAAAAAATGTGTGTGTGTGTCTGTGTCTGTGTGTGAAAGACAGAAAAGAGGAAGAGAAAGGGATGGAGAGAGATGAAGTAGTAATCTATTGAAAATGAATTCAACCAAATCTAATCTTTTTTGATCCATTTTATCTCATTCTTCCACTCTATTCTGCTCATCCAGTCCATCAGTCAGCCAGGCCACAAATCTTCATTCATGCATATTATTTCTTTCCTGTTTCACTTGTACATCAATCAGACTTTCCTTCAAGCTCTTGAACTACTACCGGTGAAGAAAGGACCAGCAAACAAGTAGAACCACATCAGTCTCTCCTCACACCCTCCTGTACCATTCATCCCCCTGTTACAAGCTGGAGAGCAAACAAGGGTACGGCTCATAACACACATGCTAATCGCCATGTAAACATTTGATAATGCGCCACCTGCTCCCCCACTTACCTGCTTCCAGATGCAAGTTCAGCACACTGCACATTTCCTTCACACACACAAGTATGCCTAATTAGAAAAACACCCTGACTCAAACTTACCTTGGATCTGCTTCTTTATAAGCTTGGACATATCCAGCCAGTGCTGAGAGGAAGAAAAAAAAAAAAAGAAGAAGGTGAGAATGAGTTTCAGCTTGTGGTCCACAGTGACAAAAGTAAGGGCTTGTTTAAGTGTGTGTCTATGTGTGTGTGTGTGCGTGTATGTGCACTCACTGAGACTTGGTCTGTGTCCATGTACTGCAGTCCAAAGTAATCTGTCTCAACCAGATCTATGTGATACATGATCTGGTCAAAAAGGTCCTGGCCTTTGGACTTGCTCTACAATAGAAGAACAAAAGGTAAATTATTTTTTCCAAAGGAGCATTGTGTGTGTGTGTGTGTGTGTGTTTATTTTTATCTCTTCTGTTGTGGTAACCGGATCTTCTCCGGATAAATTGAGTCTTACAACTGAGTTTTTCCGGTGATTTAGGCATGAAAGAGAAAACAGGCTTAGTGTCCATATCAGGAGCATATTGACTTGTAGTGGACATGAATGTGGCTGTTTATCCATGTGTGTGTGTGCTGCATCTGGGTCAAAATGAGAAGGACAAGCCCCTGAGGGAAAGGCCCTTATTCAGGCCTTTATCATCAGCACACAAGTGTGAGTGCACTTACGTCCCAAACTTTAACAGTTTACCAGCAGATGTGCCTCATCGCCTTGTTTGAAGACATGACCTGAATCTGCCCCATATAACACACAGCGGGTGTGTAGAAAGATGACAGCCTTGTACTTTGGCTCCTGATAACCAGTCTAAACTTCCTGGTGAGTGTATGAATGTGTGAGGAAATCAGTGGTATTAAAGGATTGGGGACAGAAAAAAAAAAAAAAAAATCACCACCAGAACACTCTTGCTCATTCTGCAGCGTGTAGTTTAGAGAGGCTGATTGAAATCGTAGCCTCTATCACACGCAAGAGGCAACAAAGTCACACACAGTGAAGCCACTATTTTACTGTTCCTGTTTTACCTTTGTGTTTTGGTTGTATTCAGCCTGAAGTGACAGGTTAATGAGCTTTAGGTGACTTCAGCTCTGTTCAGTGCACCTGTGTCGGTGCCTGTGGGAAAACACGAGGACATGAGCAAACTTGTTCCAAAACACCCATGACTAAGCTGCCGGTATGACAAGCCATGTGTCATTTTGTGTTATTTGTTGGAACTGTGATACCTCGGCAGAAGCTGTGGTTTTTGCGTTATTGCTGTAATCTCCCCGCTGGACAAGGGAAAGTCTCTCTCTGCTCTTATAACTCACTACACACCGGCCGGGTGCTCCGAGGTGACGCATGCAAGCAACAGCTTCAGTGACACACACACACACACGCAACCTTCAAAATGAAAACATCTTGCGAGAAGGCACTTACGCATGCATGCCCACACACTCGCTCATCATCCCACCTACCCCCAACCCCACCCCTCCCCCCACACACACTCGTTTGTGACACAGAGTCCCGACAGTGGTAAATCAGATCAGGGAGTCGGGGAATAGAGAAAGACAGAGAGACATGGATGGAGCGCAGGAGGAAAAAGGACAAGAAGAAGAAGAAGAAGAGGGGGGGATGAGGAGGCAGAGTGTGAAAGAGTAAGATGATGAGCAAGAGAGCAGGCCACAGAGGGAGTGTAAAAGAAGATTAGGAGGGAAGATGGCACAAGAAAAGGAGCCAGGGGGACAGCGGAGGAAAATCAGATCAACTGAAGAAGACAGAGAGAGGGAGAAAGTGAGAGGAAGATGCTGATAAAGAGCACACAGGAGAGGGCAGCTTCAGGTCTATCATAGTTAGATTTCCCTGCAGTCAGAATGGGGGAAGTAATATGATGAATTGGCTGATCATCACACCATCTGGAGCTGCACCTCTTACTGTACAGAGAAGAGACACACTTGCACACACACACACACAGATACTATGTAGGCCACTATGACACTACGGGCAGCGAAACAGAAACTTTTAGTAAGGTTAACTCGTGTGTGCCGAACTCCAAAAAGTCACATTTTTTGGCACAAGAAGTTTTTGTTAAGGTCGATTTGGACTTGTGATGCAACTGGCTTAAACCGTTAAATGTCAAAAACATTGTGAAAAAATGGCAAAAACAGTGCCCCAGAGCCCGTGGAGGGGTCTTCAAATTGCTAATTTCATCTGACCAACAGTCCAACACTCAAAAGTATTCAACTGACATCCATATAAAACAGAGAAAAGCAGCAAATCCTCACATCTGAGAGGCTTGAACCGGTGATGAATCGACTAATGATTTCAGCTCCACTTTGAACTGCATACTTGCTACCAGAACGAGGAAATAAGAGGACGTAAACAAACAAAATGATGCTCTATCTATCTAACCAGGGCTGTGTTCAATTTATGAAGATACTGTAAAACTTTTTAAATGAGAAAATCAAGTTTCCAATGTTCAGACAATCATGTGATCCAGTTTGTCTTCACATTATGAAATAAAAGGGTCTAAAACAGTAAACTGAGCCCCATCTCTATTGGCTAACTGGGATAAAAAGCAGTGAATTAAAGTTTAGTTCAATATCACTGTCACCTATTTTGCACAGGGACCCCTGGAATCCACACAAGGTCCCCGCGGGGTCCCCGGGCCACACTTTGACACACCACTGATCTAGTCTACCACCTAGTCCTGCGCCTGTTTACACACTTGGCCGGCCAGTGTAAACACACAGAGCCGCAGTCAGCACACCGGACAGCTTCAGCGCACTCACAGGCAAATCCACATTGACATCCGAGCCGTCCAGCAGCAGGACCCGGCAGGTGATGGTGGTCCGTGCGGTCCCGGCAGCCGGGATGTGAACGGACGCTCCCCCGGTCACCACAGCGGGCGCGTGGACGACCTGCTGCTGATGAGCCAGGAGCAGGGGGTTCCCGGTCACCCCTCCCGCTCCTCCTCCACCTCCTCCTCCTTTACCGTCCCGCTCGTCCCTCTCTCTCGTCTGGAAGCGGCTCCGTGAGCGGCGGCTGAACGTCCGGCGCAGAAAGCCCATCATCTTCCTGATCCACAGGGCGAGGAGGTCCGCCGCGCTGTGTGCGTGAAAACAGCCCCACAGACCCGTCGGTGCAGCCGGGGTCCTGCTTGTGCTGCCGTCGCCTCCTCCTCCTCGTCCTCCCCGGGGCGAGGAGTCACTCAGCAGCCACGGAGGAGACTTCAGGGCTGCCGATCAGTCCAGTCGGCAGCGGCGCGGGGACTCCAGCCGCATACTAATGAAACTCACACAGATCGACCACCGAGGCGCCAACCAGTTGATTTCCAATCATTCGGCGTGGTGTGAACGACAGGACTCTCTCACGGAAATACAAGCAGCCCTCCTCCTCCTCCCCCTTGTCCTGTCCTCCTCTCCGGTGCACCTGCCTCCTGCTTTGCTCGCTGTTGCGCACCGACTCTAAAATCCCGGAGAAATCCCGGCCGACGCTCCGCAGCGGGAACCCCTGAGTCACACGGTCCAGGGGAGGGAGGAGGAAAGTCTTGTCACCTCTGGACCGGACGGTGCTCGTTGGCTCTTGTTCCCACCGGCGAACCGAAACTAGTCTACCTCACAGGTAAAAGTCAACCAGCGAAACTGGACAAACAGCATGATCTGCGCCTGCGTAAAAACACAGCGCAGAACAAACTTCTGTTCCTCCAGACTGGCCGACCCATCAGTGCCAGTGAAGCAGCGCCATCTGTCTGTCATGTGTCCACCTAGGGAATAGAGTATAAAGCAGACCCATTAGTGGTTCCCAACGTGGGGTGCAGGGTGTCCCAGGGGTCGCTAAAGGGCTTCCAAGCGGTCTCCAGCCTTCAGTCTCTCCCGAATATTTTTCACGTTTTATTAATTTAGTGAAATGTTTCATTATATTTCTCAACATGAGGATGTAAGAGCCATCTCCACACTGCCAGGAATACAGTTCTGGTACACACATACTGAATCACTTACTGTTTATTTATGTTGGGATAAAAGTGATCAAATTTAAATATATTGAGATGAAAAATACTGGAATCAGCCCATGACTTATCCCCATCATGTGTAAATTATTTTTATGACATGCATTTTTGATTTTGAAGTATAACATCAGTATTGTAAATCATAATTTTTTTTTATTTCCAAACACACACGTGTCTTTCTTAGAAATTACACATACACACATTTTGTCTCATTTTTTTCTTCTTTTTTTTCCGACTGTTCCTGTTGCCCAATCCTGAAAAGGAGGGTCTTGTGTCTTCCAATTCCTGAAAATAATTTGCCATCCTATCATTATTGCCGTCTAGGTCCATTGTCCAGTATCAGATTTTAACTGTAGACTGAAGACATGACCTCAGTGGCAGCTACAAACCTGGTCGCCTATAGCAAAAACACACAAACCCACACAGACGTGCACTTTGTGGACACAACTGCTCACAAATGTGGGGCTTTTGTGCATCAGTCCGGCTGTTCTGGATGTGGTTCATCTAATTTATTAGCGAAGTGATGAGATACTGGACTCAGTGCATTGTAAAGACTCTACCAACTCCACACGACTGCATTATACTGTACCATTATGAATAAAGAGCCCCAGTAAAACTGACAATAAGGATTGCATAAATATCTATAACTATGAACTATAAATAACACCTTATAAGAATATCATCATCATAAATCTGCAGATACTGCAATCCTCAGCATTATTACATTTTGTTACAGTATCTTCCTTGAAGCCAATATTTTGTCATAACCAGACAGTCGGGGCTGATTTGTGATGCTGAGATAGTTGCACTGACATGATGCCAGCTTTAGAGGCACTCAGCTGAAGGTTAAATAAGTAGACTACTCCTCACTCCAGTGAGCAGCTTCACTCTGCAAGGAAATAGCGTAGTGGAGAGAAGAGGCTTGCATCGCCTATAGGATACCATCATGGCCAATATAAAGAGACATATCCTCATTTAATTATCTAATTTATAGCATTCAGTATCAGAAGAAAGGAGAAAGCAGACACATGAGTAGAAATCAGTGTGTTTATTTAGTGTCTTAATAATTTAAGAGTGATGGGTAGTGGGTTGGGTGCTCCTCTGGCGGACGGCATGCGGTGCCGCACCACACTGACCTCAAACAGTATCTGCTGTCATGATCTAAAGCCTGCCGTGCTCTTCGTCTTAGGACACAGATAAACTACAGATTATAACGATCTTGGTCTGCCTCTGCTGCCCTGTTCGATCCATCGACTGGGAGGCGTCAGTCTGAGGCGCACATAGCTTAATAAGTAGAGGCATCATTCCTGAGTGGCCTCTTGGACAGAAATTAGCAGCTCACATCAGATTTGTATAAATATACGGAGACTGCAGCCTGTACAAGCTTAATGCACTATCATCAAAAACTAAGGCAGACTAGGTGTAAGATTCATATGCTCACATTAAATCTTGCCAACACAGATCAGAAGTTGTGCTCTGACGCTAGTTATACTCTCATTATCCAGTCTGTGTACCAGTCCCATAGGCATGACAGAGGTTAATCTGTTCTTGCACTGTTGGTCCCTCTGTGGAAGTCACTTTCTATGAGATGAGGCTGAAGCAGTAAGTGCGTCTGCTCTGGTTCTGTTACTGATTTGGGCTACGGCGCTGTAGATCCCTCCTGTTTCTCTTTGTGGACTCGCAGAATGGCTTCACACACAAACTGGAACTGACACTGAAACACACAACATACAGAGTGATTATTAGTTATTGGAAAAATGATGTTTTTTTTAGAGGAAAATGCAAGCATATTCTGTATTTTGTTTACCGTCAAACAAATCTCTTTAAAAGAAGAAACCAACAATTAACTAATTACACTAACAAGTATTGTCTGTGTAGTTAAAGCCTGATAAAACGTATTCCTCTGTGTCATTGGTATCCAAAAACTACTAAAAATACATCAATAAGCATCACCTGTAAACTTGGGTCACACGTTCCTGCACTAGAACTGATTTTGAGTCAATCCAACATTCTCCATCATGCTGCCGTAAATGCTCACTAACAGACAAAATGTGCATTAATCTACGACTTAAAATAGTCCCAAACAAATGCACATTTTAATCCTGTTTGAATAACGTTTAATAAAAACTACAGTGCTCAGTTGTTTTAGGAAATTACTGATGCTTTTAAAAAAAATTAAACTATATATATTTGTGACCCACTTTTAAAGAACTTTTATGCCTTCAATAGGAACAAAGGAGGCTGAGTGCCACAGACAGGGTGGCTGGAGAGTGTTGAGAGACAGACATGTCATGGGACTTGGGCGCCGACCATGAACCGCAACGTCCCTGGTTCACGTCCGGCTGAGGACCTTTGTTGCATGTCATTCCTCATCTCTCTCTCTCCTCATTTCCTGTCATCCCTCCACTGCCCGCTGTCCAATAAAAGCATAAAATGCTTCCAAAAATAATAATAAAAAAAGGAAAAAATCCTATTCCATCTTTAGCATGAAATGATGTCCCCTGACTGCGCATGTTTTCCATGACAGGGACACAAACATATGGGGGGAAACCTGAGGAAGCGTTCCATCAGCATAAAAAACATCAAAGAGAAGAAGCCCAAGGGACCGGGTCTCCTTTCAAAATAGGGGTGATAGTGGTAGCAACAGTGGCCTAGAAGCAGGCTTCTGACTGGAGGGCTGCCATATTCCCAGCAGCACCTCCTATCAAGGCAATGAGTAACACTTTCCTCTCCCTCGACAACTACCACTGAGGCGCTACAAAGCAGGACTTTCAACCTCCGCCTGCCCGCTCCAGCTCATCAGCCATCAGTGTAACTCTGTGACAAACAAACTGTCTGCGAATAAATGAAGGAACCCACAGACGTCAAAAACAGTGACGTTGGACTTTCAGAAGTAATTTTGTTCCCTCCTGAAAAGTCCTGCAGATTTTTACATGATATTTTCAGGGAACTTTGTGTAATTCAGTTGAGGAAAATAGCTAAAATAAGGTGCAAACTAAGCACATTTTAGTCAATAGGTAGATGAAAAAAATCAGCTGCACCTTATAATAATTAAAAGCTTGTCTTGTTAAACATTACAAGATATTCAGAAAATATAGAAATGTATATTGGAGTGCAGCTACAACATCCCTCAAGCTACAGGTAACCACAGAAACAAGATTTTAACGAAGGAGAGATCACTCATCACGGTAAAAAGTATCATTTAACAAATATGAGTTTTTTAGCCTTGTTCTGTTTCTCTGTACCGTGGTCTGAACCATCATGGCTCGCTGATCTCTCAGTGTTTTGACAATGTCCAACGGGAACACGGGCCGACCCTGATCCAACAGAGTCAGAGCCGTTTCCATGGTGATCAGAACACCTGTCCGTCCAATCCCAGCGCTGAAAGAGTGATTCAAAACAAACACAGCATTAAGTGTACAGTAGAGGGGGAGTACAGTATGTGCAAGCAGTGTTCAATTAGAGTGTGCTCTGTGTGTATGTGTGCATGTGTTACCTGCAGTGTACCATTAGTGGCTCTTCACCTCTCCTTCTCTCCCTGACCGAGCTGATGAACAACAGGAAGTCTGAAGGGTCATCGGGTACACCGTGGTCCGGCCATGCAACATACTGCAGGTGTGTGACTGCACGTTCCTCACCCAGCTAACAATGTGCACACACACACACACACACACACACACACACAAAAGGAAAATTAAAGTATTGGATAACCTGTATTTAAACTGATAAACATGTAACCTTTGGGAAATAAATCACCCACATGAGACGTATTCAGGATATATGAGAAAACAAAAACCACAGAGGGTGTAGTGGAAAAACAGAGCAGGTGAGCAGAGCAAAACTACAAGTGACCCGTAGTTGACATTGAGATTAGGAAGTACAGAGCGAGATGAAATCAGAAAAACAGGCGGGGTTGGAGAGAGAGAATAGAGGAAAAGACCAGAGCTGGAAAAAAAAAAAGTAAAGGCGGGGAGGAGAATGGCTGAGTTTAGAGTTATGGGCATGTGGCCTGTGACTCCATGCAGGGATTAACTCGCTCCGCCAGAGGAACAGATGGGCCAACACAGCAGTATCTGTGTATGCATGTGTGTGCATTCATACTTCATGCCTCCTTGAGCATTATCTGTTTATTAACCTGCTCGCCATAGAAGTTAATGTGGAAAACAGCTGATTATCTACCATATAAAGTGTTTCCTACTCCACCGCATAAAGTTCTCAGTAAGAAAACAAATAAACACCCGCACACCAACACACCTGCCCACCCACGCATGCATGCCACAACATTTGTTAATACACACAAATTCACTTGCCCACCTACGCACATGCACACACCTACCCACCCACACGGAAGCGACTGTATGTTAGTTAGTTTGCCAGGAGTGGCTGTTGCCTGTGGCGAGCTCTGTTACGTGGCATATGGCACAGACGTGGCACATGCCACTGCAAACACACAAACAAAAAAAAAAAAAAAAAAAGCTCTGTGTTGTGTCACTGCAGTCATGCTTTGCTCATGGTTCATGCGGTTATGAGAGCAGGCGTTACCCCTAATGCTCTGCTGCGAGGTTGCTACTGTACCTGCGTGTGTGTCAGAGTGAACCGCCGCGTCACATACGCCAGGTTACACTCCTCCGAGTGACACTTCACCCTCATGTGCCCGTAATCCTTCACTTCTGGCGGATGCGGCCAGTACTGGTGGCATTTGGTCTGCAAGTGTATGACATCACCAACAAATTATATTATGAGTCATCAGTCAGGATACAATTTACTACTGCTGCTACATCAGCTGCGCTCTGCTCGCTTGAAATCAAACTCATATCCAGCAGCGTGGTGTGTTCCACCCGACAGCCTGAGGAACAAAGGCAATTCATCAGGAGCAGGATGTGAACTGATTGTCAATTTTGCGTGCGTGTGCGTGTAGATGCGTGTGTGCGATCCTCAAGTAGAGAGAGAAAGCCAGGGCACTTGACGAATATCAGGAAAATTATCAATTAATGAGAGCATCTGGTTACCAAGCAACAGGCAAGCTGAGACAGAGACAGCTTCATTCAACGAGACCTTGGTATCTCACCGCCTCTGTCTGGATGTGTCTTCATCCTCAAATTATTTATCTCATTAGCATCCAGCTCGCACTTTACATTTAGCCATTCTTCTACATTGTGTGTGGAATTACTCACAACTGTGTCAATTGATTATTTTTGTGTGTAAACATCCCCACCGATCCTTGTAATTACATTAATCACATATCAAATAAAACATGAAGCAGCATGTAATCACCTGCTAGAAGTGCTGCTGCTGCAGTAATCACTGTGTTAATGCATAGCTGATATTGAGCTGTGTAATTTCAGGTCTTTCCCCGGCTGTTTACTCATGTTCATTCCTGGATTAATGTGGATAAATGTTTACAGTATGAACGTGTAGAAGTATGTATACCCGTCCCCTCTCTGTCAGAGTTGTAAGCATGATGATGGTGTGCGACTGTTGCTCCCAAACAGTCTGCCAAAAGTGAGTACAGGTCTGCGGCAATGGACCCTGAGCTGCAATATAACGTAAACACACACCAGACACTGGGGGCGCCACCTAAGAAACAGACAAACACACACAGACACACACACACACACACACACACAGAGGATGAGTTTACATTAAATGTCAGACGGGGACAAGACACACGGATCCATATAAAGGATGCGCACCGTGATGTGGCTGGCGTTGATGTAGTCCTCCTGGCCCCGCAGCACCACTCTGGTAGCATCATCTGAAAGGAGAGCAGGACAGCAGCGCGTGAGGGTCATAACAGAGCCGTCGATGCACCGCAGGCTTAGCCAATTTAAATTTCACGAGGTGCCACAGCGCTGAGTTCCAGATCAAGGTTAGACATGGTAGCGCAGAGCTGGGGGGTGCTACAGGCAGTCAGAATAAGCAGCACTTACAAGGTAAAACATCCTTATATCGATTCATGTCCATGTTCTCAGGGAGCCGAGCGCAGTTTATCGTTAGGCCGGGCTTCCTCCTGTATAAATTCTAGAAATTACAAGCATACAAACACACACATGCGCATGAACACACACGGCAACAAACACAAACAAAAACTGCATTCCAGGCCAGTCACGGCATCTTTGTTTTAGATTGTCAGCGGTCCAAGTGAAGATTAGAGCCAACATCTGTCCCAAAAACAGCATTTAAAAGACTCATTATGATCCCCCAAATAACTCAGTGGGACTAAATCCTACTTAAAATAAAGACAAATACATGCATTTGGGTGTAATACTGTATAAATACACTTTTAAATGCCCATCCACTGTTTAGCTGCCACCTGCATTTTTAAATACCTCAAAGTGGAAACAGAGTGTGCCAGACTGTATTCCTCTCTCCAGCTGCCTCATTGATTCCTCCAGTGTCGCGACCCGTTCTGAATGGCCGGGTGACTGCGGCTTGTCTCCCTGTGATTGGCTGGTGAGCGTGAGGGCAGGAGGTAACTGCAGCAGGGGTGCCACCCGGCCAGGACCTGGAACACAAGGACATTCAAGGATATGATGCATATTCAAAGTGATATGCCAGAGTGCACACTTGGATCACATGCTGTTTCAGCGCTTTTATCTCTATTACACACACACACACCTTTACGTTTGATAAGCAGCGCCAACTCTCTGGAGTGCGACTCCCTGCTGGCTCGTATGAACATGACAACCTGGTCATGTGTGTGTTCAGAAATGTCGCGACCGTTGATGAGCACCACCAGGTCTCCCTCCAGGAGTTTCGGTTCACATCGACCGGCCTACAAACAATTTAAGAGTCATTTAAAAGCCCATTCGTCAACCCATGAGTCAGTACCATACTTACATGTCATCATAAAGTTATTTTGACTCAACATGGAGAAACCAGTGTCATAACACAAACACATCAGAGTTTGTTCTTACTGGAGAGTCAGGTTTAACATGGGATATGGCTAGAGGCATCCTCTGGTCCACCCCACCCTAGGAGGAGTTGGGAAATTACGTAAATGGAGCAACAGTGGAGGAGTGACAACACAAGCATATTGTGTGTAAATTAAAAAAAAAAAAAAAAACTTGCTCTGTGTGGTGTGTGTAAGAGACACAGAGAGAATGCAAAAGAGACTCACTTTCACATTGAAGCCAAACTTGCCCTCATGATCAGGGGCAATGCGTATTAGCAGCAGGTCACCGTCGCCAGGGGCACCCTGCACGCACACAAGTACTCACAATGAAGACACACATACTGTACATGAAAGCACAGCCACTAGCACATTTAATTATGATAACTGACCTTGTTGTGGTAGAGTGAGTTGTCACCATCCTCCTCTCCTATACTGTCATCAGCTTGCAACAAAAGCTCATCTGGCCCTTGGCTGTAAGTGCCGGAGAGGCTGAAAGAGATGAATTAAAGAGATATTTTTCACCCTAACTGTAGGTCAAAAAGATGACACATCATGTGATAATAATATAATTCTGCCTACTGTCATATCATTATTGTTTTTCCCCCTACGGTTAACAGGAATGAAACCGGGCTGAATGATTTGGAAAAAAAATCTTTCATAGTGATTTTTTCAACCAATATTGCGATAAAAAAAAAAGAAACCATAATAAGGTTGTAGCAGTAATCACAAATTTGTCAACCTCCAATTTTCCCACACATCAAAATATCGACACGATACAGAGTTTATTTGATTCTTTCTCAGATAGACCATCTTTGGCCGAGCAAAACTGGTACAGAAAGCAGCATGCAAAAAACTTATTAACCAGACAACAGCCCAGAGTTTCTTTTAGCAGATTGGCCAACTAGTGGAATTAACATAATTAGTTACATCTCAGACAATTTGGTGGCAACAGTTGACTAAAACTTTCACCTCTTACATTTTACACCTTAAATTGTGGCTGTATCAATTTGAAAACTGCACCAAATCCATTTGCAATGTCAATATAAAAACAATCTAACACACATCATGTCAGCAAAGCCCACTGAATTATGAGAAAAAAGAATGAGCCTAAGATGTAGAGATAGACACCATTTCCGTTCTGATACTGACTGATGTGGCGAGGTGTCTCCCTCGCTGTCCTTGCTGCTGCTGACGGAGGCCCTGTATGTGTAGAAGACGTCCTCCCCCTCCGACATGTCTTTCAGATCATTGGTCAGTTCCATGGAGGATGGGCGAGGTTTACGGATGCCGTGGCGAACTCGCGGACTTCGCCTACCGGAGAGAGGAAAGAGCAGTCAGCTAGGTTCCGGTTTTGTGAAATGACTGAACACAATCCAAAATCAAGAAAGGTAAAGTGATGCTGGATTTATGTCTGAATGCAGCTGAGGACAAAACACGTAGCGTCTTATTACAGCTGGCGCGGATGCTGCAGGTCGTACCAGTTGGGGGTGGTTGGGGGGGATCTGGAGGGCAGACTCTTAGTCTCAAGATGCTCTGATGAAATTGATCTCTGCAGGACTGGGTTCCACACCATCCCTCCCACCACACGCTGGCACACCGGACCACTGCAAATTATGAAGAAAAATAAATGTGGGAAAGTTCAGAATTTACAAGAATGAATAACAGGAATGTGTGAATATATATGAACAGATGCAGGCTCACCTTTCGGTTTTACTGTGTCCCAGGCCCAGGTGCTGCGTTATCAGCTTTCTGTAGGACTGAACTGTGCTGTTGTTGTGTCTGGGGCTCCTGGCAGTCCGGTTGGAGCTGAAAAAGGAGTGATGATCCACACAGGACCTCCACAGGTTCTTGCAGGTCTTGGGGCAGGGTAGAACGAGGGACACCACACAGTCCTGGGTCTCCCCCTGCAACACAGCGGGTTTAGATTCTTTGCACTGTTTTGTTTTATAATGCTGATGTTCTTTGCAGCTCGAACATTCAAGGTTACATCATCTGTGTTGTGCAACTTAAGCTGCTCGGGGTTGCAGTCGTTGCCGGAAATACAATAAAACTGCGTGTGCCTTTATTATTTGTCACACATAAAAAACACACAGAGAAAATCTGCAAAAAGTGTGGATACTAAACTTTAAATCAATACAATATTCACATCATGTTGGGCTTGTATTTGTGAATTTTTGTTGAAAACTATGTGCATAAATTCCTATGCCCCACAAAGAAAATTTAACTTTTTACATTTTAGCTATAATTATATCACAGCTCAACCAAAAGACAGTCTTGTTGTGCTGAATCCAAACTTTTAATGTCTTTAAGAGCCAAGAGTGAAGACCAATTAAACCAAAGATCTGTGCAGATCTTAAAACTATTAAGAACAAATAAAAAAGGTAAGGGACTCACATGTTTACGTTTCAGATGTATAAGAAAGCGTTTCCTCTTAAATGAAATCTTGATGATGTTCCCCCTGCATGGGAAGAATGTAACTGTTTGAAGACTTAGAAAATACAGGAACATGTGATCTAATTAGTGGGATCATCACTCACCAGGGGAAGAAACTGGAACAAATCATATTACAGAATATCGCAACACCACTTGATGCCAAACCCACCATCAGAGGGGCATTGTTGGTGTCCTGAGAGAGAAAGGCAGGAAATAACAAAAAGTGTCATACATGAAAGGAATAAAAAGGATCCGAGGGGAAGTTAAACTGGAGCAGGAAATTGTACGTTTAATCGAAGCAACCACAATACCATGGCAGCATGCAGCTCCACTCCATACAACTCCAGCGTCCGTGCTGTGTTGAGGAAACACAGCTCTGCCTCGCTCTGCTTCAGGCCCCTGGGAGAACACACACACACACACACACAAACACAGCCGCAGAGAGTCATGTACTACAACAACAACAAGCACCAACTGCAAAACACACTAGTTGTTTTTGAATGGCAAATAGACATGATGATCTGTGTTACTTGTGCTGTGGATGCAGATCCTCCACTTTAGACAGGAAGTCTTCATCCTGTTCAGGGATGAAGTGGCACTTCGACAGGTAACCAGGGAGTCGGGACGGACAGTGATCCCCCAGCTCCGCTACAGGTGATAGAAAGAAACACTGAGTACCACACATCCGCATACACTGACATCTGGGGTTCTGTAATGGAGCTTCTGCTTATTGAGAGCGTCCGACAACAGGAATAATTACACACACAAGTTATTATTAAGTCATTAATCATTTGTTTCTCTAGGAAGAAATGAGAAGCTGACTTACACTGCACAGCGTAAGAGGCCAGCACTACAGCTGCACTCAGCGGGCACTGCAACCTGCAATTACACTCCATAATTACACATTGTAACAGATATACACAAACTCTGCACAAGTGGCTGGGTGGTTGCGTTTGGGCTTGTGTATGTGTGTGGCTGTGTGTGTGTGTGTGTGTGAACTAACCGTCCTTCTCTAATGTCACTCCTGATCTGGAGGAAGTACAGGTGCCTGCAGGGACGAGACAAAAGAAACCTTACCACCCCACGCCTGTATAGTCTGTGTACTGCACGAATCTGGTTTAACAAATTGGTATTTTGTCACTCTCATGCACAGTATCACAAAAAGGGAATGTCTTCTTTTGGCCTGAGTGAGCCGAACATTAAATAAATGTAAAAATGTAAAAAAAAAGAAGAGACTTCAACAAGTAAAACCTTCATTTTTATTCATAACACCTGCATAAATGACCTTCTGTGGCATGCAGCTTCTGGAGGTTAATAACTACTTACATATGACCTCTACAAAAACACACAAAGAAGAAAAGCACGTATACTCACCTTGTCTGTTCATGCTGCAGAGAGTTGGGATCAGACATGAAGAACCGCACTCTGAAGTTCAGATAAAAGGGAGATGCAAGACCTGCAAGGAAATGTCATCACGTCACAAATGGCGTATACTGTATGGTTGCAAGTACACCTCAACCTATCAAAATATATTTTAAACAAAAGATTAAAACATGTATTTGACAAGTGAAGTCACTCGAGGTAAAGATAACGAATACCCTGCAGCCAGAACAAGTCAGATACCTTTTATCTGCTTCTTCAAGGGTTTCTCCAGCTCCAACCATCTCTGAGAGAAAGAGATGCATATTAATGTATATTTATTGGCAATATAGCTTTCTGATCGGTGATGCCAATAAAGCTTATAAGTATAATGGCTAACTGGGGCTTAAAAAAAAAGCATTTATGTAAGTATGGCCTGTGGTTATCATCGCCTAAACAGCAATCAGCGGGCGCAATACATTACAATCTCAGCCCAAATGTGCAGCAGATGAACAGTGAGCTCACAGGAGAGAGTGTGTTGGCTGTGACTGAGGCGATGGCTGTGCTGGATTCTCTGATCTGCAGACTGAAGAGCTGCCTCTCTTGCAGGCCCAGGTGGTCACATACTAGGTCCAACAGAACCACACCTTCATCCTGCTTCTGAAAGATGGAAACAACAAACGACATTGTTCCCGCGCCAAAACTTTGAGTGACATGTAACGATGGCTTATTTGTAGGTGTACAGTAAATGTACTGTGAAGATATACTGTAGATAGGGATACTGGTTCAGTTTTTCGGGTTTAGAAAAAGTCATTCAAATATTAATGGTTGTAAATCGGACAAAGGCAATTAATAAAGCATTTATCCAGGTAAAATCTGATTCATAAAAGACCATCTGCAGTGCAAAACTCTGTCGTTTAAATATTTATTGTTTTATTAATCACTCCATGGGATACCCTGCAGCTCATTTACATTTTCTCCCCTTTTCTCTCTTCACTTTCTGTTACCAGAAACATATTGTGAGCTCTTCTCACCACGAAAGGTCCTTGTTTACTGTAAACTCCGAAGAAAAGTGTAATCTTGCATCAGGAAACACACCAATTTTTGATGTGTGGGGACATAACACACAGTGAAAATCTATTTGAACTGGCCTTGTTTGCTTGTCTTTTTTTCAGTGAAAATCTGTAAAAAAAAACAGAAATCTCATCAATAATCACAGGAGCCCTATATAGAGAGTAACGGAGAGTTTAATATTGGAATCCTGCACATTACAATCACAGCACTCTCCTTGCTCTCCCACGGTGCATATAAAGATGCTGCACAGCTGCTGTCCAAGAAAGCAATATTGTGATTGCCTTCCTGCATGTGTGTACGCTTGTCAGTGCGTGCGAACACGGCTGTCAGGCTGCCGTACGACATGATATGCTGATGATGTAAAAAGGCTCCCGAGTGTGACAAGCACCGTAAGCTGCAGTAGGTGAGCTTGTCCTTCAAACCAAGGTCACCGTGTTGAACAAGAGATGCGGATCAATGGGAAGTAGGGAAGAATAGTTTGTCACTATATTGTGCACTGACAATACGATCATTAACAGAGAGCAGAGACAGATAGGAGCAACATATGATCTCCTCAGCAACAGACAGGAAACTGTGTGTGTGTGTGTGTGTGTGTGTGTGTGTTACGCACGTTGACTCTGAAGGTCTCGATAGTGCCGTCCAGCAGCTGAACTAGGCAGAGCAGGTCCGGTTTTGGCATGTCTGTTACCACGGTAACTCTGCCTCCCTCTCAAGACAAACACCCTACCCGTAGCTCGTCACTGAGAGGGGACCTGGAAACACACACACACACACACAACCACAAAAATGTCAGATGTTCCCAGCCTGTTGTCTTCCAATGAAAGCACCTCCCTCAGGATGACATTGTGTGGTGAGTAATATATGTGCTGGATGGAGCATCGGGCTGCAGTGAGTAATGCACCGTGAATGCGAAGGAGTGACTGTGTATTTGTGTAATCCCTTATTATTTGGCCCGGGTCTGAACATGTCTCTTCCCTTTCCCTGCTGCTCTCCCTCTGCGTCTCTCCGCCTTTCGCAGGCAGCTGAATGATAAGAATGTTAAATATTTTCAGAGCTGAACACGCCCATCTACAGCACTACAACAGACTGGTGTTACACCGTATTTGGCGACCCATCCGATTTTGTGACCTGCAGTGTTCGAAGAAGTACTCAGATAAGTAAAAGGTATCTGATATATTAAATAAATGAAACAAAGTACATCACTAATAGTGATGAGTCAGTGCATAAGCAGCATTGTAATGTATCAGTCACAGTCCAATTTTCTGCTAAATTAGTACTTTTACTTCAGTACTTTAAGTAAATTTACCTGGTAATACTATACTTTTACTTAAGTATGACTTTAAATGCAGGATTTTTCCTTGTAATTAAGTATTTTTACATTGTGGTACTGACAGGCTACTTTTACTAAAATAGAGGATCTGAGTATTTCTTCCAACACTACAGATCACAGAATCTGATGGGTCACCAAATATGGTGTAACACCGGCTCCTGGAAGTGATGCATCCAGCATGTACACAAACACACACACGCATGCACCAATAAGTTTTGAGTATGTCTATGTGTGTATGTAAGCATCTATATGCATGCAGGTGTGTGTACGTACATGTGTCCTGTGTGGGTTTCCAGGTGAACGATTAATGGATCCAGGCTGGCCTGTCTCACACCGTTTCTGAAAGCACACACAGTGTTTGAGTTAATGTTTGAACACAGTGACACACTCTGAATATATTAAAAACAGAGCTGCTCCCAGTTTGATGACTTGTTTTCCATAATAGCCTTCTCACAGGCAGGCCCCTAATGAACTTACAAGTAAATGCAACTTAAATGCATCTTAAAAGTGGATTAAGTATCATGTAGACTACGACTTCACTGGGTGTTTTGCATTTTTGCATCTATTTCTTGATATGTTGAGGTTTATACCCACGACGTTTTCTCCCAGATGAGGACATTAAAGCTTGAGTTCTCCGAGTTTGTAATGTTTTAAACACCTACTAATTCCCCTTTCTGCCATAACCACGCAGCATAGATGTTAAAGGTCAAATCTGCAGCCTCGTCTCTACAGCTCCACCAAACGTGCACATAAGGCCTATCTCAAAGTAAAAGGCCCATATATATGTTTTGTTTTCCGACTGTCCCAGCCTGTCGATAAGCTCTGCTGTGACCTCGCTGTACTTTGAACCACAGCGCGAACAAGGAACCTGTTGACAACCTGGACTTTCCTGCAGCTACACCCAAAAGGAGGAACACACCACTCTGGCAAACTTTCCTTCAGCGGGGCTCGTAACTACAACTTGCACAAGTGAATGTTTTTGTTTAATTTTCCGTGAAAGAGAAAGAAAAGTCATTTCTACCTCAGTCGTCCCGCTTCAGAGACGGATCATATTCCTCAGGCTAGCCCGCTGTGAGAAGCTCGGGACGGGGTGCGTCGGAGGAGCCAGGTAGAGTTAGGTAAATATCCGGGACAAGTTTCTCATCCCTGGCTGAGCTGATTCCGCGCGGCCCCGCCCCTTCGCCGCGCTCGCTCCCGAGAACTTGGCTGGGAATCCGCGCTCCCGGGGGCGCGCCCGCAAAGCATTAGGAAGTACAGTACCCATGATAGTTACAGCCAAACAATAACAACACAGGATACCGACATTTTATTATAACCTTGATATAATGAGTGGCGGTGGAAGGAAATTTAAATTTAAATCATGTACCACAGGCGATTGGAAATACCTTGCTTGCATGACTGACTAACTGCCTATCAAATTTTCCTTTATATGTATCAGATTCTTAATTATATATGATAGAAGGTCATATATAAGCATCAGCATTGACTGGGCATGTTATTTGTAATTATTTGTTGTTGTAGATATTTTTTGTCTTATATGTATGGTGTTAGTGGGTTCACTATGGGAATAATAAAATATACTATAAAGAAACAAAAACATAACTATGATAATAAAGGTTATTATTATTATTATTATTATTATTAATTACCTATTAGCAGCAGATGTGGTAGTAGCATTAGTATATTCAGGAGCTATTTATAATTTATTATAAATGTGTACCTTATTTAGATTATTAGTAATTTATTTAGCTAGCATATCAAGTTTACTGGTGTTTTATTTTACGTCATTTTGTTTTGTCTTATGAGAATTGAGCAAGACACACTAAAGTGCCTCAGGTGATATGTAGGCAGGTATAGGAGCCAGCATGCACCTGCTAAGACATGAACAGTGATCAAGTATCCCCAAAGGAAAGTATTAAAAGAAGGTTTGACCCCGTCTTTCTCTCTTAGATCTATTACATCTGTTTAGATGTTCAATAAAAAGTGTGAAGAGTTAATATTCCTGTTAAAATTAAGGAAAGTAATGGAGCAATGTGGAAAGTTATTTGTCCCTTTGTGATGCTAAACTGGTGTGATTGGGATAAAAACTCTACTCAGTGACAACAAGCTGACACCAATGTGCTGTCTTTGTCTGTTTTTTATTAAAGTACAATTTCTTACAGTAAGAAAAAAAAAAGATGGACAGTTGCCATACTGCTCTACAATTTAATTTCCTCTGGTTTGCTGTCACCATCTACAGGACAGATGAAGTACTACTGCTGTCATGTGAGTTCAATCCGCACATACTCTATGTAGGCTAAAAATATCACATACAATATCTATCTATCCATCTATCTATCTATCTATCTATCTATCTATATTCCCCTACACTAATAAGAGACCAGACTACAGCTACATGTGCTATAGGACTGAGGTCTATTTTATTGCTCATAAGAGGTCTGAGACAAAATTGCTTTGGCCCAACATTTCCAAAAATCTGTCTGCATTTTATGTGACCCCCAGATCTCTGACTGTAAGGACACATGACATGGCCTGACTCCAGTTCAGAGACTCACTGATTTAAAAGCTAATGATGTTTAAAGGGGTGAAAATGAGATAATGAAGGAAAGAGACGTAGGCGATAGAGGATGAAGGGTGGTGATAATCGAGCTCTTTGAGATTGAGGTCAGAGGTTGCCAGCGGTCTTAGGTGTCATGATGACATGCAGCAGGAGAACAGTTTGAATTTTGCTGCAACTTTTCATCCTGTTGTGTCCTGAAGCAAAGAACCCATCCTGTCCTTTGGTGCAGGTTTCCTCTCTTGTATAGGAATGCTGTTTCTGACATAGAGTGCTGAGATGTGTGAGTTGTGTTCAGTGTCACCTTTTGCAAAAACCAGCCTCGGCCAGTTCCCGTGCCATCAAAGTGATGGGACGAAAGGTTTCAAAATGAGGTCGGTTGGTCAGACTGGCAGAGACCGGTTCACTTTGGGGTGACGGGGGCGGGGTAGGGAGGAAGGTTTTTTTTTTTTTCTTTCTTGCTCTCCCCTGACACCACTGTAACAGAGAGGAACCGCCCCCTGTTGCTGACCCAAGGATCAGCTTTCTGCAGCAGCAACCAAGACACCCTGTACCAACTCTGTCCTTAACCCAACGGCTCCAAATTTAGACGCCAGAGACACAGGGGCAAACTTGACATTATTTCAGTAACACTGACCCGACACGTCCCATGTATCTGATTCACAACCTCTTATTCTGACCACATACTGTACTCCTATGGCACTCTTTTGTTGCTTATTTCCAGTTTCAGATAATACTTCCTGTTAAACCATTGGGTTTATTTTACCTTGTGACAAGTGCATGTCTCTCCTTTTATCTCCTGTATGTGTGCATTTTCCTACAGCCTTAGTATTATTTATAAATCTCTCTGTACTTACAGCTGTATGTTTCTTAATCCAGTATCACGATATAGAAGACTGTATTTCTCCTGACAAAACTCGTCTTCCTCTCTTGTCTCTCTCTAAAAATGTTGTTTACCACTAACTGTGCCAGACTCAAAGTTCCTCTTGCTATTTTCACTTTCATTATATAATCACATGTTGATATAATATATTTGTGATTATGTAATTCAACCCCCAACAGCAAGACTTAGACTTAAGAAGCGTGTCTGGAGTGCATGAACTGCAGTAATATAAAACAACCAGCCACTATGGCTATGTATGTAAAATGCTATAGGGCAGTGGTTCTCAAAGTTGGGTCTGGGGACCCTCAGGGGTCCTTGAGGTGGTTCCAAGGGGTCCCCAGCAGAAAGGGGGATAGTTTATTTTCATTATCCATAAGTAACACAATGACAGAACATATGGCTGTTTTAGTCATGGGTTTCATACACTTTATGTAATAAAACGTCTAAAAGCAAAAGTCTTATCAGATCAGGACCCTGCAGGACAAAATCTTATCAAATGGGGGTCCATGGTCTAATTTGTGCAAGTTTAGGGGTCATTGATGTGAAAAAAGTTTGAGAACAACTGCTATAGGGGGTTTGGTCATATTTCACAAGCATAAAACTGGGTCTGAGATGGTGTGGACAGGCCCTGCAGGAAGACAGATAGAGAGATGTCATATGCTGGGAATGCTGTCATGCATTTACTGACACAGTAAAACCATGACCCATGAACTGTCTTTAGGTTCAAAAGGAAACTGTGCACTGCAAAACTCCATGTCATTAAAAATGATATTGACCTTCCATCCTATATGCTGGGCTTGAGTGCCACAAAGTGATATAGGTATTGTCTTCTTTGCATTACAACCTTTGTTCCAACCACATTGGTCAATTGAAATATATTATCAGGATTTTTTAATTTTTTTAATTTTCTCCTGCTACAAATTGGTTAGACTCTCGTATCTCGTTTCGTCTCACACACACGCACATATATATTCAGTACATGTTCCACTATCAGTGTTCCCACCCACTCCCAGATTTACTGGTGGCATGCAGTCCTCCCTCTAACCACCTGTGACTGGAATGTGTGAGGAGGAACCCCTGCCCGTAATAAATAGGTCTACAGAAGAAATAGAAAGAAAGAAATAATGAGCTTGGTTCCCTTGATTAGATAGTTATTTGGGTTTCCACATCGACCGCGTGACCGTGGGGCAGTATAAGCTCGTGGACACCCGGTTCCGCTTTTTACAAAGGGCCATGAGATCAGTATGCTGCCTTCACGTACATCAGGACGTGCTATCAATAGCTGAAGTATTTCACTGACCCACTTGCTTTCAGGGAGCATACCTTGCCTTACCTACTCTTTACAGCACTTACAGTACATTTGTGCACACACTCTCTAATTCAGAGGAATGGGAAGGTGTGTCCAAACTTTTCGTATTGAGTCACTAATTTAAGAAGAAAATTTCCAAATTCTCTGGTTCCAGCTTCTCAAATATGAATATGTTCTGGTTTCTTTAGTCCTCTGTGATAATACACTAAATATCTTTGTGTTGTGAACTGTCGGTCGGGACAAAACGACATTTGAGGACGTCAGCTTGGGTTTTGGGAAACAGTTATCGAAATTTTTTACGAAATTAATCGATAATGAAACTAGGCTAATCATTAGTTGCAGCCCTATTCAAATGCATTCATTTTAGTTGATTCTGTAATTAAAGAAGCAGAAGCCAAGCCAAGAAGCAGGCACGGATCAATTAGTGGGAACTGGAACAAAGTCGTCACTCAAAGTCGTCATTCCGAAATCTTCGAGGGTCCTTAAACGCATCATTGCCGGTACTTTGTGTCTACTATACTACGTCAACGGTCTTTAGCAGAGGAGAGATTGGGACAAACGGGGCTGGTCTGCTGCTGGATAGTTAGTCACTGTCCTCACTGGTAACTTTCCTCCTTTGGTTTCCAACAAAAACAGTTTTCTCATCAAGATGACTGTGACCCACGACCGGCCGATGACTTATGCCAAAATGAGAGGGCTTGTGTCATTTTTCTCAGGTAAAGAGTTTAACCGGCATGGTTTAATAACGTTAGGTAAAGTTTAACCGTTAACCGTTAGCTAATGAATCATAGTACGTCGTACGTCGATAAATCACTCTATATTAAAGTGATTTATCAAGGCTTTCTTATGTTTGCTTTAATAGTTTCAGAATTCCTTTTTTCCTTGTAAGGCACCTTACACAGACACACTTTATTATTATTGTTATTATTATTATTACTATTTCACTTAGCTTTAAGTATGTCAAAGTCATGGCGACAACTTAACACTTGCTTATTGAATAAATACAGCTGTTGAACTCTTATGTAAGACACAAACCCCCTCCCCTGTCTTACAGCTCTGCTCAAGGGGAAGAAAGTTGGCTTCAGCGACTTCTTACACAAACTGGTTTCCAGTCAGAAACTCTGCCAGAAGTAAGTCACAAAACATTTTTAAAAATAACGTTAACAGCTTTTTACTTTGTGCTGAATCTCACCTAAACCCCCCAAACCAACATGTACTGTTGTTGACCTCATGATTGAAGCCTGGACACCCAGAAGATCCTGCGGCCACAGAGCAGACTGAGAAGAGAGAAGGAGGACAAAGGCACTGTGGTGAGTATAGAGTATAGGAGAGTTTTTTTTTTTTTAAAGACTGTGCTGAGTGTTGACAGAAGATGAAACCAAATCTGACCTCCTGACCATCCTGCCTCTCTGCGTCTTTTCTCTCCTCAGAGCTCAGTGAACCCTAAAACTTCTCAGTAAGTACTTTTTGTCCTGAGGTCTAGATATATTTCATGGCAGAAAAAAAGCATTTTGCTTCGCAATACAGAGCAATTCTTTTTTGCTGTAGCCTAACACTTCACCAAATAAAATAAAGTTAGAAAGAGTGTCTCTACAGATTTTAGTAATTGTAAATAATTTGTTAGTGATTCATACATTAGTAAAAAAACAGCCTTATTAAAACATAAAGGACAATATAAATGCTTTTTCTAATTAGCAGTTATAAATTATAAATTATTTTACTAGATATTTGGAAGCCTTTTTTCAAAGGTCAAGAAGGTAGGTGCTTACCAATCAATCTAAGCTTAACATAACATGATTTAACAGACTATGACACAAATATATATACATACATGTATATACATGCATACAGGGAGACAACAATTACATTATCAAGACTAAAGTAAATGTTGTCTAATTAATCAGATCTCTGATTAATGACAAATATTTTAAGAGTATGCTGAAGTTGTACAGCACGTTGCCTGTATATCACAACACATATCTGACAGTTTTCATTTGTTGTGTTAACCAGGATGAAACCGTCAGATTTTGACTACCTCAAAGTTATCGGCAAAGGAAGCTTTGGAAAGGTAGGAATTTTCTATCCTTGTAAGCTTTTGTGGTTGTTCTTTGGAGTTTTTTTTTTTGGGAAATTAAATGACAAAACTTTTACAGGTGCTGCTGGCAAGACATAAAAAACACGGACGCTACTATGCTATGAAAGTTTTGCAGAAACAGATGATTGTCAAGAGGAAAGAGGTAATCGGTCTATCTATCTATCTATCTATCTATCTATCTATCTATCTACCTGTGTCTATCTGTCTGTCTGTCTGTCCATCATCCATCCATCCATCCATCCACTGTGTCATATGTGTCTCTGTAGCAGAGGCATGTGATGGTTGAGAGGAACGTGCTGCTGAAAGGACTGCAACATCCATTCCTGGTGGGACTCCACTTCTCTTTCCAGACAGCAAACATGCTCTACTTCGTCCTGGACTATGTTAATGGAGGGGAGGTATATTTGTATATATTTGTCTCTGTTAGTCTACTGAAGAGTTCAACACAGTATGTAATTTTTCATGCCAGATTTAGAATTAAGTTTACAAACTCCAGCATAAAACCAACAGAATTAGCAATATTCCCATGGTTATGTGGTTATTCATGGTTATTCCCATGGTTGAAAATGCTACAAGCTCTCCACAGTGCTGCTGATGCGTTGAATGTAGTTGTCATTCTATCTCGTACATGCTATGCCCTCTAATGGGCTTCGTCATTGGGATATCCCTCCGAGGCTCCACCTCGGCACCCTGACACAGATCTTGGCTTTCACTGCCCAATCAGGAGGTACCATCCAGCCACTATAGAGCACCAGCGCACCCGCTGTTCATCTCCTTTCTATTTCGTATGTGCCCTCTAATGGGCTTTGCTATTGGTTTACCCCTACGAGGCTCCGCCCTGGCACCTGAGAAAAGATCTTTCCACTCACTGCCCAATCAGGAGGTAGCAACCATGCAGAATCCTCCCACTATAAGACCCCAGCGTCTACGCTGCTCGTCTCCCTTTTTCACTCAGCCACCTCGAGAAATGGATCACCTGTGAGTAGAAGTTCACCCTCCGGTGTCACAGTAGAAGATGATGGCTACTAGCAAGTCCTGCGCCTCACCGATGCCGCTGGCGGACTCCTACGATTCTTGCTTCTGCTGCCTTGGCTGGCAGAAGCTGAATCCTGTCCGTTCTGCCTAGCACTCCCCTGGGAGGAATGTGAGTGGCAGCGGAAATTCACTGAGTCCGTCTGCTCCCTCCAAACCAGACTAGCGCTGGCGGAGGGGATGACCGCCGCGTCTATCAAGAGGAAGATCCGGCATCCCTCTTACACGAAAATGACCCACCCACAGCCCACTGCTACCCTCTGGATGACGTGCCCAGTCTGTTCACCTTGGCTGCCAAGAGGATGGCAACCTTGCTGCTGCCGCTGCTGCATTCCATGACTTTCAGCAACGACTTTACCACCGGCCTCCTTGCCCAGCCACGTGGGAGGCCTCGCTCTTGCATCTCCTGTCCCAAGATGGTGCCCATGTTCCATTATGCACAGCGTGAGTGGGACACTCCGCTGTACACCAAGGTTGGTGCCATCTATTGAGGACGCTGTCAGCGTCTGCCCCCTCCCCTCCGCCTCCCTCTGGCCTAGGCGGTGGCACTGGCCAACAATATGGCCTTCTTGGCGGGATCCCTGGACCCATTCACACAACACGCCGCTCTCCACCGAATCCCTGTTTGGCCCGGACATCCAGGTCATGATTGACCGGCTGGAGACAGCCCGGAAGGCATCTGAGCAGCTGGGCTCTCATCTCCACTCCTCGCCAGCAGCAGCAGCAGCAGCAACACCAGGAGCAGAGGCATCACCCCGCCGTGAACTTGGCCACGGCTGGGGTGTTGGGCCTGTTTGTACCGCTGTCTTCAGCCGGAGACAGCCCTAACCCTCCGGGGGAATATCTGCCACACTTTTCACTGTTCTGTTTCCCACCTACGATGGCAATTAATTACACTGATGCTGGGAATAGAGTGAAGACCCATTTACCGGTGAAAATTACACTCTGTATATGTTTGGTGGGTGTTTCATGTTTTTCGTGGGATGTATATGCTGCTGGCAGTGGGAATTGAGCTATGCCACCCGCCGATTCCCCCTGCTCCCTTAGGCAGCGAGGCAGCGATCTGACCTAGACGGTCCCCCCCCACAGACACTGCACAAAGCACAGAGTGAGACACTGACAGTGCAACAGAGAGAGGTTCCCTGGGGGAGACTTCCTCTCTGTTTGCAACCCCATTAGCATTTTTTTGCAGTTCATATCTCCATGTGCACGATTTACATAACTATTCTACATGGATATGAATCAGGCCCACCTCCTGAGCCCTTGGAACGGATGGAGTTTTTTGTTCCAGTGAAGACGGACCCTTTTTAGCACTTTCCTCTGCCCATATAGCAGGGGATTGTTCAGGGTTACCTGTGCACCCCACCTGCAGGTTATTAGTGAGGATAGGGGTGCAATAGAGCTGCTATTGTTTTTTCAACCCAGGGGCATGCTCCCTCCAGTTTAGGATTATAATTGGCCTGAGAGCCTTTTATCCCCCTCTTATGGGGAATAAGGGAGGAGGTGTTTTTCACATCTTGTGTCCTGTTATTGCACTTTGCTGTTGCTGGGACAACAGGACAAACCTCTGGAAGTTTGTCTGACTCTACCTGCCACCGACAGTGAGCCCAGGTGGCTCCATTGTCAGTTCAGTGGCTGGCTCATTGGATTGGTGATGTGCATCGCAAGGGCTATGAGACAATGGGCTGCACACCTCTGGTAGGTTTTGGCAATCCACCAGGAGCATTGATGGTCGCCCTGCTCAGGGGTGTGTCAGTGTAGCCATTTACGTCACATCCTTCTTTGTGCAGCCATATCTCAGGGATATGACATCTGACTCTGTTGTCTCACTCTGTCTGTGGGGGGACCGTCTAGGTCAGATCGCTGCCTTTTTTGGCCATTTTCAGCTCCTATCCTTGGAGTGTGTGGTTATAGGCTGTGGGACCCCCAGTCAGGTAGTACTCAACGGCCGGATCACTTGGCCTCTTTTCGCCCAGTCAGCAGTTGGGTCTGGATTGCTATATGTACAGATTCGGGCCCAGCTGGGAGTACATCACATCAGCCTTTGCCGCCGGTGGCTACCAATAGCGAAGCCCGTTAGGGGGTGTAGCATGTACGAAATAGAAATAATAGCTACCTGGATGTAACTCTAGTTCTATAAGTACATGCGTAGCCCTCTAACTACAGTCCCGGCCGGCCCCTGTTTAATCCTGTTGCTGAGCTCAAAAGGAGATGAACAGTGGGTGCGCTGGTGCTTTACAGTAGGTGGATGCTACCTCCTGATTGGCATTGAGTGCAAAGATCTGTCTCAGGGTGCCAAGGGGGAGCCTCGGAGGGATATACCAATAGCGAAGCCCTTTAGAGGGCATAGCATGTACTCATAGAACTGGAGTTTCATCCAGGTAACTACTATTTTCCTGTGTATGTGACCACTCATCTGTTTGTCCTCAGCTTTTCTACCACCTTCAGAGAGAGGGGTCATTTCCTGAACCCAGGGCTGCTTTCTACGCTGCAGAGATGGCCATGGCACTGGGTTACCTCCACTCTCTTAACATTGTTTACAGGTACATACACACACATATAAGCACTGCAAAGTCAATCGTCCAAGTGTTTTTTTGGCTCACCGCTTGCTCACTTTCTTACCTCATGTTTGATTTAAACATGTTCCATATGTTTTATTTATTCATGCAGGGAAATCCCAATGACATTTTCACTTTAAAAGGGAGTTCTGCATAGAAAATGTTTTCACTAAAAACCTCCAACACCACATAAAAAATAGAGTTAAGAAAATGCAAAGCAAAGGTGAAACTAGCTGAAAATCGTAACAGCAGTTAGTATAGGTTTTTTGCATGAACACTTAACACTAAACCAACACTTTTTTTGCATTTTTTTCACTGTCAGAGACCTCAAACCAGAGAACATATTGCTGGACAGTGAGGGTCATGTGATGCTGACTGACTTTGGACTTTGTAAAGAAGGGGTGGCCATAGGTGGGGTTATGCATACATTCTGCGGGACTCCTGAGTACCTTGCCCCAGAGGTGCTACAGGGTTACCCATACAGTCCAGCAGTGGACTGGTGGGGCCTCGGCAGTGTGCTTTTCGAGATGCTCTATGGAATGGTGAGAGAAACATAAATCACCGTTTGACTTTTCAGAATCTCACTTTCTTCAGCATCTTTTCCTCACTCCATCTCCCTGTTCTCTCTCTCAGCCTCCATTTTACAGCCGCAGCAAAGCAGAGATGTTTGAGAACATACTTCACGCTCCTCTGCGGCTGCATAGTGGGGTATCTCAGGCTGCTTGCTCTCTGTTGGAGGGCTTGCTGGAAAGGGACATCTCCAAACGCTTAGGGGAGAACCGTGACTTTGTAAGTGCACACACACAAAAGAAAGACAAACAGCAATGAACATAAACACACATAACCACAGAGGGGTTTATTTCATTGTATCTCCAGGGAGAGCTGCAGGAACATCAATTCTTTGCATCCATCAACTGGGATGACCTCCTGGCCAGGAAGGTTACAGCTCCGTTCATCCCCAAAGTGGTAAAAGTGATTCAGAAATTAGTTTTGAGGACTAATTTTTTATCTATTGCACAGTTTACCTGAGTGTGCGTATATTCTTCTGTCTTTGCAGACTGGTCCCTCTGATGTCAGCTACATTGACCCTGAGTTCACGTTACAACCTCTCCCTGCCTCCGTGAATGACAGGTGCCAGGCGAGCGGGGCGAGCGAGGCCTTCTTGGGATTCTCCTACATGAACCCAGTAGAGTACGTGGCAGCAGAGCCGGTTTCATAACAACACCAAATCCTCTGGGAGCACTGCAGCGATTGTTCAAATATTTATTTTTTATGTCATAAATTATTAAATCAGAGTCTATTTTTAAATACTTAAGCAAAAGATTACTTACACTAACACTGCAGTGCACTTTATGTCTAATTGTGTGCGTTAATGTGTTAACACTAGGAAATAATCATACATTTCTCAGTATTTTATCAAATAGGTTCACAATATGGAATAGGCGGGTCACTATTTCAGTCCTCACTACCTTCATGTATCAGAAGATGAAACAATAAACAGTCTATTTGATGTTTTTTTGTTAAATAATATACATTATTTCTTTAAAATATACAACAAGCATGTATTGCAACATTCCCATTCAGCTATTACATTCACAGCTTACAAAGGTACAGAAAAAATACTTCACAGGCTGCCTTTAAAGTCTGCACAGTGACAAGAGGCACTGTGCGTCACAAGCAAAAGACAGAGAACATCTGCTTGTGGCATTTACATAAAAAACAATAGCATGCCAGTCTGTTGGCAACTCCTGATACACAAATTGGTCCCAGCTCTGACTTTGTGGTGAGGAAATGTCTTTTTTTAGTGACAAACAGAAAAAGCCCATCACCATGGAGAATCTAATGGGTGTCTCCAGGAAGAGAGCATCTGGTCTGATCCTTTCTACCCCATTTCACAGGACTGACTATAAAACAGTTTATACACACAGAGTAGCTTTCTGTCTGTTAGTAGATGCTGAAAGAAGCGTAGCTCTGGTCACTCTGGCAGGTGAAGTAAGCTGTCAGCTGACCATTGCAGATCATCAGGAACAAGCCGCTACCTATGAAACAACAATAACGTACAGAATTTAAAAGAACTGATTTCAGAAATGCAATTATTTACAGGGAAGTTGCCAATGTGTTTTACCTAAAGCCAGCCACCACTGCCACACCATGGGAAACTCCAACATCACTGCAATATGGACAAAAACCAACACATTCAGTATTTTTATGAGTGTACGTGTAGATGTACTGTTTTTTTTTTGTTTTTTTTGTTTTTTGTGCTCACCCAGACTGGTGATAAGTACATGCAGAAGAGTCACAGTGAGGGCGTAGTCCCAGACTCGCCGCTTCACCACTGCAGCAAACAGAAGGCCGCTACAAAAGTAGGTGAGCTCCAAGGATAGGAGGTTCACTGCAGGAGACCAATACAGTGAGAAAACACATGAGCGGAGAAAAAGTTTACTCTCATTTGTGATTGTATTGGCCGCAACACGTGTGCTCACCCAAATATTTGGAGTTGGATTCTGTAGGCTCGGTCTTGAAGTCAAATGGAATCAGTCCATCGAAGTGATCCAACCTGTATAAAGTTAGAACTGGGTTAAATATCCAAAAAGGAAGAAAAACGACCACCAGCTATTGCAACAAAGAGAAATTAAGCACTGTAAAGTGTAGATATAAGTCCCCTTGCATCAGGAAAAGTTAGTCTCCAGATACAGGGCCATGTAAACACTTTTTCACAGGTTTATTTTGAAATCTCACCGCAAAATGCTACAAAGGTGGATCCATCACCAAATCAACCCACTATGGGATACTGGAGATAAACTGTTGTGCTCCTATTATTGTATATATCTCATCACCTTCAAATACCCATTAAGGACAGTATAGTGCAGACTACACATGGCACTATATTTAGCATACACACAAAAAACAGTACTACCTGCCCCAGGTTAGCTGTGCATGTATGTAGTAGTTTTGATAATTAAATATACATATATACTCACTGAGCACTTTATTAGGAACACCTGTGCAATCTAATCCAATCCAATACAACAGCTCTGCCATCAATTCTACTTTTACAAAGCTTATACATTTTCAGTTTGTGTTGACATAGTTAGAAAGGTGATAATTCTACTTTATGTTCATTACTGAGGTCACTAGAATGTATGGCAGAGCTGTTGTATTGGATTGCATTAGATTACACAGGTCTTCCTAATAAACTGCTCAGTAAGAGTATATTAAAGATTTTATTTCTGACTTATCCATGCAAGTACAATATCGACTGAAAAAAGTACATTTTGACACCACAAGAAATGGTCTCTGGATTAGGTAATGATGCAGAACATATTTTAATAACCAAAGAATTTAAGTTGACACGATGATTTCCAGACTTCCTATATGACTTCTATATGTTAAATTATACTCTAACATATAGAAACCACCTTTGAAGCAGTGTTTGAAACAGTTCCATTATTGACTACCCCCTGTTGATTATGGAGGACTTCCTATGGACGATACTGTGAAGATATTCCGTTTGCATGCGTGCATATGTGCTTCTGCGCATGCGTGTGTAAGGGGTCCTCACCTGAAGGCGCCGAAACACACGCTGCCAATCATGTAGAAAAGAGAGTAAAATATGAGCAGACACAGCAGCAGATTGAAGAGCACGGTCTGGGGGGGGGGGGTGAGACACAGAGGGAAGGGAGTCATTATTTCACAACAGTATAATCCTTTTTGTAGGCGACACCACATATTTTCCCAACCCTAACGCAACATTACCAAACACCAACCTGGAGCTGTGTGTGTGTATGTGTGTGTGCGGCCCTGCATATTACAGGCTGCAGTGGGTGGGAGGGGTGTGCGCTGAAGGTAAGCAGGCAGACAACGACTCTTATGTTGCTGCAAAACCTGACCTGCTGCGTATAGTTTGGATTAGAATAAGTGAGAAAATCTGTATGCGTATGTTCCAAAAACAAAAAACACGACCATTTTTAAACCACAGACAGCCTCTCACGTGACATGTCATCTTCATTATTTAATCGCACATGATTTCCCTTCAGTCGATCGACAGACGATCCGATCGGACAGTTTTACAGACGCCTGCTGAGAGGCAGAGCTGCAGGTTACATCCTGACACATTAGTTGCCCTCTTACCTTCGAGTCGACCGCTTTGCCTTTGAATGCCATCTCATGATTTGTACATGATGTTATATTACAGAATAATCCAGCTCTGCTGCAGGCTGCACGACCCGGTTAATCCCCCCCCAGAAAGTGGACTTCCTCTGCCATCTAGCGACAAACACAAGACATGATCCGGAGCCGCCGCCGCCGCCGCCGCTGCTGCTGCTGCTTTACCAGCCGAGCACTGAACTCACCTCACCTCGAAGCAGGGCGGCCTTTGTTGACTGAAATAAGGACTTTTCTCAAAGCGTACATGTCATGCAGCACATAAAGATGTAGCTATTGGTGTTATAACGATTTGGTGTGTCATTAACCGTGTGTTTTTAGCAATATTATGGCTAAACTGGCCCACAAGATCTCCATAATCGCCCGTAATGGGAGGGATTGAATACTGCAGGTTAGCTGGAGATAATTTGCTTCAGTAGGAGTTAGTGGACGACTGTAGCGACCCAACCAACACTTCAAACCAATCAAAAGACCCCAGACAGGGAATGAGTAGACTGGTAATCCATTAATTAAATTTAAATGGATTTGCTGTCACATCAAAACCATAAACTACACGTAGCAACATCCAGCAGCCTGGAAATGCCATTAGATGACCATAAACCGCAACACACGACTAACTACCTCCATATTATGTGGATTATTTACTCGCAAAACATAACCCTGCAGTAATATTTCAGAGTATTTAGACGTGATGTTTCGTTATAGGGGTTGATCACAGATTAGCTGTTCATTCTGCCCGGCGTCATTTAACGTTTTTGATCAGCTTAGCTTCATCAGCCCACACAACTGCAGATGTGTTGTAACTGACAAATCGTGTGTAGCAACGTATTTGGGTCGTTTTGGTTCAGAAATATGACTTCGGGTGTTTTTTTTACAGGCCTGAGTATTAAACCCTACAGTAAACACCGCCGTGTATTGAAAAATTATCGCATGTTCTTAAGTGACATCCACACAAATTGGCCGTCAGCCGATCGGAGAGTGTTAAAAACTGAGAGAGGAAAACGTCCAGTTGACCACAGAGGGACCAACCGCTCCTCAACGGTCATGGGAGACACTGCGGTTCCTGCGCTTCACTTCTTGAGGGAAAATACTTCTCAGCCTGTTATGAACAAAGAGAAACGAGCTCCAGTCAGTCAGTTGCATTCGTTACATCGGGAGTGAAGTGAGTTTTGGGCGTGTTATAAGTGCACACAGGCCTGATATTGACCACCGATTGAAAACTGAACTTTTCCGAGACCCAAAGTTGTCAGGCAGCGCATCTCACACGCATGCGCATCCCTCTATATCCAGCTCTAAATAAGAGTTAAAACAGAAACGAGGTGAGTTCCACAATTTCTAAACATTACGGCCGTTAATACTCATTTATTGCAGTTAACAGTGGCAAAATGTGAAAAACCGGCCTTCGTTTTGCTAGTAAGCGTTAGTTCGCATTATTTCCACTCTGATTTAAAACGGCGAGAATAAATCGTTTTTCAAGTTTCTATTGGAAGAAATTAATCAAGCAACAATGTTGAAGCTCGTAACAGTAGCGCGATGTTATTGCCAGTCTGTCTGCTATTGTGTGAAATATTCGCGTTTTGCAAAATGCCTTTTCCTATTGTTATTAACCGAGAAACTTATTTATTACAGATTGTCCTTAGCTGGTTGCATCCAGTCACAATGCTACGGCTAGCCGCCTAGCAATCCTCCGTCCACTTGAACGGAGTGGAGCTAGCTGGGCTAGCTTCATGTCAGCGCTAGCTAAACCTGGGCTGACATTCCGTGACAAGGGGAAAGTGAAGAAAATAACCAGAGTGAAGGAAAACACCAAGTCAGGAAATTACACAGCAAGCATGTGCTTTTGTTCGACGCGTAGCGGCTTTGCGTGCTTTGTTTAAATAGGTAACTTGAGTAATTTACATAGTTTAAACGTGTTGGTGGCCTCTTCCTATGCTCCGCCATTTTGTATAAGACGAATGCTAATCATGGGCGCTCTTACATACACTTTATTTATGGCGAGAATAAAACTGAGGTATTAAGTGCAAAGTCAAACTTAATCAACATCCATTAGCTCGGGCTGTTGGTTACTTTTCACATGGTTATGGCCTCCGAGCGAACAGAAAATATCACCTTAATTCAGTGTTGAACATGCGTCAAGACTAAAACGTTATATCGCAATATTAGTCGGATTAAAACGATTTTAAGTTTGGTCAGTCAGTGCAGAAAACAGTGTTCTCCTTAAAATTGATTAACAAATTACCCCCACAGTTGCCCATAACCAGGCAAACAGCCGGTTTTAAGAGATACTGTTAAAACAAGGAAAAGATGAACTTGTGTGGTAAACTTAAAGTTGAGACATTTTTCATCGTGTTTGTCAATGATGTGGATGAAGGTTCATCCTAATGGGGCCGTTTGCGCACCTATTTCCTGGTTAGTTGACCAGCAAAACAATATTATTATTGACTGTTTTGTCTGAAATCGAAGTGCATGGTGTATCCTGCAAGCCAGCACACAGTCGCCATCTAGCGGTGATGTTGCGCAATACTGTTTACAAGTGCAGGTATAAATTGCATTTGGAGTTGGGAGCACTTCGTAGATAAAACCACACAGCGGCTGCTACGCTGTGATAGTCTCACACTGTCAACACAGACGATTAATGGCGTCACTAAAGTCAGAGATGTGGACTGAATCTCTTTATTAAAACATCTGCGTTATATTTTGATCGTTTGCAGCACCTTTATGTCAATAAATGGCTATGTTGTTGATGTGACTGTTATTATGTCATTGCAGGTAAGGGATATCAGAGGAGTGGGAATGACTGACACTCCACCCAGTGATGGTCCCTCCCAGGGAGCTGAGTTTGACATGATGGGAGCTCTAGACTGGAAGGATGGTATTGCCACATTGCCAGGCAGTGACATCAGGGTACGACAGTCTGGGATTATTTTCCAACTATAACATTAATCGCCAGCTATTATGATAATTGATTAATTGTTTTGAGTAATTTTTTAAGAAGGAAAATTCCAAATTCTTTGATTCCAGCTTCTCAAATGTAAATATTTTCAGCTTTTTTAGTTCTCTGTGATAGTAAACTGAATATCTTTGGGTTGTGGACTGTCGGTCGGGACAAAACAAGACATTTGAGGATGTCATCTTGGGCTTTGGGCAACAGTGATCAACATTTTTCACCATTTTATAGACCAAACAACTAATTGATTAATCAAGAAAATAGTCATGAGATTAATTGATAATTAAAATAATTGTTAAATGCAGCCCTGTCCAGGATCATCCTTTATTATATAAATGGAGGTGTAAATATGTGTGACCACATGCAAATCTGTATGAGCAAGTTTTCCCTCAGTGTTGCCTGAAGTAAAGACCTTCCCTTACTATAAAAATAAATGCATTAACCTTCAGGGGAAAAGAGCAGAAGCTCTGTTTCTCACAGGTAATGATTGTAACCATTATTTAGACCGTCAACTACAAATATAACTGATCAGGAGACCAGGTGAATCAGAATTTGGGTGGTTTAGCACCTTGGCAGAATAATTTCTTAGAGAAACCCTGATGAGCATATCTTTTCCCCCCCTGTGTTTTTCAGTTTCGCATGACAGAGTTTGGTACTCTAGAGATTGTCACAGACCTTGAGGTTAAAGGGCAGGAGGCAGAACCTAAATGTGAGACCTTGGACCCAGCACCGTCTCACAGTCCCACCCCTCCACCAGAGGGCCAATCACAGAGTGGCACAGCCGCAGCTCCGGCCAATCAGAGTCAGTCAGGATCATCTCAAAGTAAAGGTATGGCACATGTTTAACCCTTACAGCATTGTTATTATATAGTATTGCAGTGTTTACCTTTTATGCTCTACTTTTGTGCAGTGAACAACACTTCCTTCTTCTTTGTCCTCTAGCCCCCGGTCCCGTTCTCCTGTCTTTAGAGGAGGGCCCCAGTATGGAGGGCCCCAGTGTGGAGGTTGGTCCAAGCGTTGAAGTTGGCTCCAGTGGTGTCATGGGCCAAAACAGGGAGCTGGCAAGGTGCAGGGCCTGTGGTGGGCATACTCCCCGGGATGTCCTCCTTCAGGGCAAGTTCTGTAGCTCCATTTGTGCCCAGCCCTCCAGTGGCAGGTAAAATCACACATCTTGTATTCCCCAATGCCACTATGTTGTCTTTTAGGGTATTATGTTGTTCTATCATGAGCCAAATTTTTTGTACAGGTCATCTCCAGGGGAAGCACGGGAGAGTCAGGCAGTTGAAGGTGAGAGGCTGGGTAAACGTGTGCGCAAAAAGAGGAAGATCTATATGGATTCTGGTGATGAAGAGGAAGACAACCAAGAGGAACCAGAGGTAAGGAGCATACCCTCAACATCTGCCACCAGCGTTGTTCGCTGCCAGGGCTACAGGCCACTTTAGTGTTGCTGTAATAACAAAGGTTTTGCAAACTTCTGTAATTTTCTTATTCTTATCGTTTCTCTCTTCATCTTTAAGTCAAGAAAATCACACAAAGGCTGAAGGAAAAAATGTGATAGTGCTGATTATTAATATGCTTGTTTCGTTTCACCTTTTGTAGGAAAAAGCCAAGACAACCAAAGGCAGGAGAGGTCCCAAAATTGCCAAACTTGGTATGTTAGACTGCTGCTACTGTAAAGAGAGGGATGTCTCATGTGTCTGTAAATCCTTTAAAAGTCTCAAAATAGTTGATGTTATGCTACCTAAAATCCAGTCTTTATGTAGCTTAAAACAGCATATTATTTTGTCAGTCTAAGTTCATTGTTGCCCTGTTCTTCTTGTAAGGAGTTAGACCAGTCATGCAGACTGTCTTCTGATATATCAACAGTTGCTTTTCTTGTCAGATTTGTAATATTGTTGGAAATTTTGTCTTATTTTCAGTCTTATTAATGTTATGGGTATCTGCTCACATGCACACAAAAGTTACAGGAACAGAAAAAACATTTTTTGCTCCTAATAATCTGGTTACATGTATTTCTATAACATGATTTCATAAAATTGTCATGTAAACTGGTCTTAAACAAGGGGGTAAAGGTATTTCTGCAAAAATGTTTCTCAAGAGTGGTGTGTGATTACACTTGAGTGTTTCAAATATAAACATTGGCTGACACATTGTTTAAACTTGTTTTTTGACCCGTCACCAGTGACTTCCGCGCCCAATAAGAAACGGGCGTGGAGCTGGCCTGCTTACCTGGAAGAGGAAAGGGCCATTGCTGCTCCCGTCAAACTATTCAAAGAGGTATTTATATTGTCAAGTATAATCAGATGGTTTTGTTTATTTGGTTCCTCTTAAACAGCCAAACCATGACTGTGATGTGATTTCCGTTTGTCTTGCAGCATCAGTCATTTCCTCAAAGCAGAAACAGTTTTAAGGTGGGAATGAAGCTGGAGGGGCTGGACCCATGTCACCCGTCTCTGTTTTGTGTGCTCACTGTTGCAGAGGTACGGGTGCTACTGTTTGTTTATGGTTTTGGTTTCGCAAAAGTTTAAACACCCTTTATACTACAGTATCTTTATCTCTCTCTATAACTAAGCGTTTCACTCTCTCCTTTTGTTTCTTGTCTTTCTGTATCAGATTCAAGGCTATAGGGTACGGCTCCACTTCGATGGCTACCCAGAATGCTACGACTTTTGGGCCAACGCCGACTCGTGGGATATGAAACCTGCAGGCTGGTGTGAGAAGAATGGACATAAGTTATTGTTGCCTAAAGGTAGTCACACACACACTAACCATGGTCTTACAAATAACCATTAACTTAGTGTTTTTTTTAAGTAAAGCTTGGCAACAATGCTCCTGAGTAACTTTGTCTTGTAGGTTGTAAGGATGGAGAGTTTAATTGGAGCATGTATGTGAAGAACTGCAGGGGTCAGCTGGCCCCCAAACACCTTTTCAAGAGCCTCAACACAGTGAGTATCAAGCAGAAGTGGGTTTTTCTTGTATTGCTTATTCAAAGGGCTAAATGTGTTTGTTGTTGTTTTTTTTAATCTTTTAGTCTGTGACTCCGTCTGGATTTCGAGCGGGGATGAAGCTGGAGGCAGTCGACCGGAAGAACCCGTCGTTGATCTGTGTAGCAACCATCGCAGCTGTAGTTGACAACAGACTGCTCATTCATTTTGACAACTGGGATGACACATATGATTATTGGTGAGAGTCCAGCGGATGAAGATATTTTCAGTATGTGTTGCTGGGCTGAGACAGAAATAGAAGGCACGACCAAAGATACAGCTGCAGCTTTAAATCCAAGTGAAATGTGCAGCAGTTAAATGTCTATATGGCATCAGCATGGTGGCTGGTGCCTAAAGTGGGGCTGCTCGATTATGGCAAAAATCATGACTATTTTGGTCAACATTGAGATCACGATTATTTAATACAATTACTCATTAAATTTGGAAACATCATGCATTTGTTGAACTTAAAAAACTTTTTAACAGTGGATTTCCTTGAACTTTAAATATAATTCAACTGAAAAACAAAAAAAGAAATGTAAAAAAATGAGAAATGTATTCATTTCTCATTATTTAAATTATATATATATACACATACATTTAAATAATATACAAAAAAAATAACTTGGATAAAAATGAATCAAGATGAAGATGAACTATGTTGTAGTGCACTGCCACAACCTACTGAAAACTCCTAACATTTGATAATGTTAAAAGTAAAGTTAGGCTATGTTGTCGGCTTCCTGAGTCGTTTTAAAAAGGGCGAGAGAAAAAAAGAGGGGTAGCTCAAAGGAGCTGAGAGCATAAGTGAGCGAGAAAGAGAGCAGCGGTGGTCGAGCGAGCTAGAGAGAGTGAATGAAGAGAGGGAGCAGCGGTAGCTAGAACAAAGCCAGTGAATGAGAGAAATAAAATGTTACTCTCTGATTGTTTCAGAGTTGTTGGTCCTAAATCGATACTAGAGCACTTCCTTGTTTTGTGAAGTGCTACACAAGACAAAACGAGAGCATCATTGTGAAATGGAATGCGGCACAATTGTTTTATCTTGATTATCTTGTTTTTTTTTATAATCAAAGCCTAAATCGTAATTGAAAATAAAATTTGATTAATTCTCCAGCCCTAGCCTAAAGGTATTGGAAATGAAAGTGATACGTTTGGAAATTGGACAAAAAGTCTGGAAAATTAGGACACACATGCATAAAGTCTAAAAATGTATTAATTGTTCAATGTTAAGGTGTGACGCTAGCAGTCCGTACATCCATCCTGTGGGTTTCTGTGAAGAGGCCGAGCTAACTCTGACCACTCCAGCTGGTAAGACACAGACCAAGACACACGTGGGTCAGTATAATATTATTTTAATATACTGTAGGGCCCAACTAATGTAGGATGTAACTAACATTTTAATATATACTGTATGTGCTAATAAAGATTTAGCTGATACTGCTGCAGAGCTGATGAATAATTTCCTGATTTGACTTATAGAAAGTATTCTGCATATTTTGGTATCACTTTAGTCGTTGCCATCAGAAACCATCATACAAGTTTCTTAAAGTTAAGTGTTAAGTAGTTCAAATTTCTTTCTGAATAAATGTATAGAAGCTAGTTTTAAAAGTACAGCAATGGAGGAATGCATGCTGCCTATTGTCTGTAGTTAACAATACTTTATTTGGCTGCACAGATGTTTTAATGTCTGATTTGGCGTCAGTGACTGACAGATCTGACTTGTCTTTATTTCCTCTCTCCAGAATATAAGCAACCTAAGAGTTTCTCATGGGAGAAATATCTGGAAGAGACGGGCACACAGGCTGCTCCTGCTCGGGCTTTCAAACCGGTACGTTTCACACACACACAAGTGCAAAGATGTATAATGTGCACAGTGTTTAACAGTAGCCTACAAACAGCCACGTGATTTGTATCATGCTCTGTGCTTGCAGCGGCCTCCACATGGCTTCCAGATTGGGATGAAAGTGGAAGCTGTGGATAAAAGGAATCCAATGCTCATCCGTGTTACAACTATAGTAGACACAGAGGACCACCGACTGAAGGTACGAGATGTCTCCTTGTCAAGATGTTCTTTGACTTGTGTCTGTGTTTGGCTTCTGTCTAATCTGCTGTCTGATCTAGATCCACTTTGATGGCTGGAGTTCAGAGTATGACTACTGGGTGGAGACAGACTGCCCTGATCTGCACCCTGTAGGGTGGTGTCAGAAAACTGGACACCCTCTACAATACCCTAACGGTGAGACACACTGTCCTGCCAAGTAGTCAGTGAGGTCAGCTGAGGATCCAAAATTGTAATTTCAACAAATGAGTCGGCACAGTTTGTCTCTGCCTTTATTTAACTTCTGGATGTAATCTATAATGAAAACAAAATGGAAATGGTCTTGCAGTTGTTTGCATAATTTGAACACTGTGTGTATATTTCAGGCTCCAGTGATGTATTGAGTGCCCCAGGACAAGGATGTCCTACCCCAGGATGCAACGGGGTCGGCCACATCAGAGGACCTCGCTATGGGACCCACTACACGTCAGTAGCACTCACTTGGCTTTGTGCTTTCAGAAGTGCTTCTTTTCTCTCTGTCTGCGTTTCGTATCGCTCCTTCTTCTTAGACATTGTAAATTCCTTTTTGTCTAAGTGAACTAAACGGCTGTTACTTAACACTCTTATAATGCTGCAATCCTATCTTTAAAATACTTGATGAAAGAAATGTCTGTGAATTTCTTATTTTCTACATTCTTATTTCATTTTCTATCCCATATTTTCTGTATCCTGCCCCTACTGCTCAAACAGCACGTTACTGGTGCAAAGGTTTCATGTTATCTTGTTTTTGTAAATGATTGCGTTCTGTGTGTATGATAAGTACAGGAGGAGAAGAAAGAGTCTCAGTGTTCTTAAATGTCATTTATGCTTGTGTGGGCTGCCGGCTGTGTAGATGTGTTGCGTGTGTGTGTGTGTGTGAGGGGGGGCTAATGTGATATTGGCTGCTTTTCTTCTTATTCAGTGTGACTTATTTATTGCAGAAGATCAAAAGTAAAAAGTGAAATTTCTGTCTCATTCACAGTTAGGAAATGACAGTTTGTTTTAGGTAAGGTTTCTGTGGTTTTGTGTGTGCAGTCAGGTGAGTTGTCCCTACTCAGAGATGAATCTGAACAAGGAGGGCTTGCTGCCAGACCGTCTCAGCGGAGAGCGACCTCTCACCCTCAGTGGACCTCATCACCGCGTGCGACGCCCCGACCCACACACAAACACTACAGCGCAGACCTCCTCCACGCCAGAACAGCCTGAAGGAGCTGAAGACTCCCAGAACAGGTTCACTGAACTCGTACAACGCTGACAGCATGAACACACTCCCAAGAGAACTGCTATCAGTGTTTTACATGCAACTCTATCCAGTGGTCTGTACCTGAGAGTGCGTTATCTGTGTTGCTAGGAAACCGGTGACCGTGGAAGCTGAGCGTTCAGGACGCAACAGCCAGTCAGAGCCACCGGGTGGTGCCAGTGAGCAAAGCCAAAATGGAACCAGACCTAAAAGGTATCTGAAACCTGTTCACTGCCGAGGATGTGTTTGTATTAGTGGGACACTTCTAACTTTTATGTTATTGTTTCCTTCAGGACTGCTCCAGTTCCCAAATACCTGAAAATGCACTATGTTAAAGAGGAGATTGGTGATAGTAAAGGTGCGTGTGAATGTGTGTGAAATAGGATGTAAAATAAAGGCTGTACATCACCACCTCACCCTCACTGACTGCCGCCTCCCCTCCTCTCTGCAGCCTCTCCAGACGCCATCTCTCTCCAGCAGGCCCTCCACGAGTCTGTGTTTTCCCCCGGCATCTCTGCCTCTCCCCCCCACCGGGTGGCTCTCTGCTGGGACAAACACTGCCAGCTGCTGCCTGAGGTCCTGGGGCTGACTGCCAAGAGAGTGGCCACATGGAGCGCTGAGGAGGTCAGACATGCTTACTCACTCACACTGTGCCAACACATGAAAAGCAGACACTCATTCACTTATCCAACATGAAGGCATCTGATTATTCAAAGAAACCGCTACTGTGCATGAATACTTAACGAGAGCTTTTCTTGTCGTTAGCCTGAATTGCTGCTCTCTCTCTCTCTCTGCCTGTCAGGTTTAAAAATGAAGTCTCCATAAAGACAAACAGCCACTTTGATCTGTAGATAAACATCTATGGAGTTAAACAGCTTGAATGTTGCAGCCTGTCACAGCTATATGTTTCTTTTTTATTAGGTGGCCGGTTTTGTCAAAGGACTCCCAGGATGTAAAGAACATGCTGCTACATTTAAAACAGAGGTGAGGGCTTCTTGAATGCTCACGCACGAATCGCAAGTATTGTTTGCTTTGATGAGTGAAACATGTCAAAATAAAGGTTATTCTCTGACTTTCTCACTTGCCTCCTGTCCATTAAGTTACTCGTTAAAAAGACACCTCTTTCTTTATCAATGAAAAGAGAAGCAGAGAGAAGTAAGAAAAAAGAATTGTGGACAGCGAGGCTAAAGGCACTTATTAAGCATTTGAAAATATATGTTAAGAAACACTCAACTCTTCTATTTTGAGTGCACGGCTGCCACAACTTATAAACTGACATGAGGCATATCTACATAAGCACTGTGTTTACTAATCAATTCAATATTTACTGCATGTATTGCTGCCACTCGTGTGTACTCTGAAAAAACGGCTCAGTCCAAAAAGTCTGTTCACATCAAATAATTTCCATACCAGTCACAGTGTGCAGACTTTTCAGCTGCCTTTTCAGTGTGTTCAGTGTCACTATGTATAATTATATGCCGGCATTTCATAAAATTTGCATATATTACATATGTTAATGAGACATCTCTGAAATTTTTTTTTTTTTTCTTAGACCTTTTCGGATTCCTTTTAATTTGACACCAACAGTTTTAATGCTGCCAAAATGGTTATATGTCAAACTGTGCATAATTCTTTGTAGAGATACAAACACTGCACACTAATGAGCTGTGAATAAGCCCGCTGTGATGACGTGTGCAGTTTGAGTCATTTAGGTAGTTTTCATATGATTATAAAGTCATCTGTGCACAGCAATCACCTCCGAAATGCTTCTCAAGTTTTGTATTTGCAGTGTTTTTGCTTTACTTCATCAAATGGAGGTTTGCTACAGTTTATGCACTTTTTTTTTTTTTTTTAGAGCGCTAATTTTCAAATTGAATGATATGAAGCTAAATTATTTTCTTGCTCTTTAGCAAATAGATGGCGAGGCCTTCCTGCTACTCACCCAATCAGACATCGTGAAGATTCTGTCAATCAAGTTGGGTCCAGCTCTGAAGATCTACAACTCCATCCTCATGCTGAAGAACGCCGACGAAGAATAAGACCCGACTCCTCGGGGGAATCGCGCTCTCCTGTCTGTTCCCTCAGCTCCGGCTTTCATCAACACTCAGCTAAAGACATTTGACGAAATCAGCCAGAACGGGTTTCATCTCGTCGAGCTCTGTGACGAGACGAGAGAAACAAGTGGAAGCCGTCGACATCTAAAACGTCCATCTCTTTATCCCCTCTGCTCTCCTCTCTCCATGATGGACAGCCCTGAGGGAGAGTTTTACACGACACCATGTGGATTCCTTAACTTATATCGTGTTTGTTTACTGAATCATTTAAAAAAAAAAAAAAAAAAAACTACAGGCACCTTCAAGGCTTCTTAGCATTGTACAGTTTGTGAATTGGATTTAGTGTCACTATTCTGTTGCTTTTCCCTTTTTTTTTTTTTTATTTGAACTGTAAAGAAATGGTGCTTGAGCTCAGAGCGGATGGAACAAGCGCGTTTGTTGCGTTTCACTTGGCAACAGATCTTTTTCTTCCTTTTTTTTAAAGCTGCAAAATACAATCGTGAGATGGAGAGAGGTTTTTTTTTTTTTTTTTTAAAAATGTGAAACCCAGTGGAGCAGAAAGCACTATGTAGTTCAGCCTTTCTCCTCTAGATGGAGAGAGCGGGCCGCTCCACAGGCCCAGAGGCAACCAAGAGTTTTTGATCATTTGGAGTTTGCTGAAGCTTACGTTGAACGGGGGATGGAAAAAACTCTGTGTGTGTGTGTGTGTGTGTGTGTGTGTGAGTGTGAGAGTGTGAGAGAATGTAAGAAACGAGGGTGTAATTTGTGGCAAGCAGGGCTAAGGGCTAATTGTTAAATCAAGGAAACTTGCAGTCTTTTTAAGGTGGAACGAGACAAATATCCAGCTCTGGTCTTCTCTGTTTATCTGTGTGTTTTTGGGGGGGAACAGCAAATGAATATGAATGTTAAAAAGCAGCTATTAGTTGTTTTGTTGATATTGTTTCCTTGACTCCTTATCTTGTTTGTTTTAAATAACCTCCTGTCATTCACATTGTAAATAGTATACAGCTACAGAAGGACTGTCCTCGCTCCCTACCAGATTTGACTCCTGCTCGGTTATGCAAAGGCTTGACATCTGTCGACAGGAAAGGACATTGTGACTGAACTGAAAATACAAGCCTCAATTCATACATAGATTTTGAGAAAACAAAAAACAAAACATTGTTAGTGTCTTTGTAAATCAGTGAGTTGGAATGTGTACATCAGCAACTGTTTATATGCAAACAGCTTTTATTTATGTATTCTAATTTAAGGGGTTACGGTACGCTGTTTTGGCTCTGAGGTAGCTGTGGCTGTTCGGTGGTGTGTGTGAATGGGTGAAATAAATGAGATGCACACTGCCTGCTGTCCTCATTTGACCTGAGTCATTTCAACACACACACACACATACACACACACAGACAATCCAAAACTGGTCTTCACAATTTTTGAAGTACTTTAACAACAATCACTACTCTTATACTTTACACATAAACGATCCTAAATGCATTACAGCACGGAAAATAAAATAGAAGTAATAAAATCACATTGTCACACAGGCCTCAGAAGATGCAGTTAGACACAGTGTAAGGCCAGTGAGTAAAAGTGTGTTTTAAGGTGACTCTTAAAAAATCTCAATAGAAGGAAAGAAACATGGCAGGAAGAGGAAATGTCATGGTTTTGGAGCAGCAGCTATAGAGAGCTTGTCACCATATAACACTTATCCTGGATCTGTGGACAGACAGGAGGCTTCGGTCAGTGTGATTTGGGGACAGGAGCTCTGTAATGTAAGTAAAGGCAAGATTATTTAACACTTTGCGGACAAACAGCTACTGCAAGGAGGTAAGAATACGGTCCCTCCTGCAGCTTTTTAAACTAGTTGGCGACGGGATAAAGAAGTCTGAGTGATGCCAAAATATAAAAAGTTGCAATAATCAGAGTGGGAGGATATGAAGGTAACTTTCTTCAGGTCAGAGAGACAGAAATCTTAGTTATGTTTAAGTTTAATGCTGAATCGAATATGACTATGATTTTTTTGCGTCTGTGCCCAGACGAGAACGCAGGGTGAAGCGCTGTGGTCCAATATATGACTTCACACTTATTCTCATTGAGATGGAGAGATTTTGACAAGTATTTAAGGGCTGTTGGTTTGTTGTAGTTATTAGGCTTTAATGGAAGGTAGATCTGTGTGTCATCTGCATAACAGTGACAACAGAGGTTGTGTCTTTGGGTAATGTGACCTAATGGCAGTAGCGGAGGGCAACAAAGTACATAGTACTATACTTAAATACAAGTTTGAGGTACTTGTATTTTACTTGAGTAATTCAATTTTATGCTACTTTATACTTTTTACTACTCCACTACATTTTGGAAATTGTAGTAAATTTTGTACATTTCACTCCGCTACATTTATTTCACAGCTTTAGTTACTTTGCTGATTCAAACTCTCAATACAAAATATAATCAACTAATAAGTTATGATGTAATATTATAGATCAAGGTACCCAGCAGTATTAAGTAGTTACAAAAAGCCCCACCTTTACCAGCTGCAACATTAAAGTGATGCTTACACACGAATGCATCTGTAGTCATAATCCAATATTTTGTGCATATTTTGCAGCTAATCCTTACTGTACTTTTACTTAAGTAAAATTTGTGTAACTTTTACTTGTGATAAAGTATTTCTACATTGTGGTATTTCTACTTTTACTTAAGTAGAATATCTGAGTACCTGCCTCATGGGAGCACGTAGATGCAGCAGAAAAGTAGTGGACCAAGTACAGAACCTTGGGGGACCCCGCAGAAGATGGAGGCTGGGGATGGAAATTGGTCTGTAATTTATTACAGACTAAGGATCTGGATCTTTTCTCTCAGGCCAACTCAACTTTTTTCATGGTCCACTTAGAAGCTTTTTCCAGAGCTTTCAACCATATCAGCAGCAGATGAGTTTGCTCAGCTGTCATGGAGACTGATCTGTTGACATGAGAGCTTATTAAGCTGCTATGATTTCATCAGCAGCACCTTTTTTAGGACTTCTTGACAGTGTTGGCTTAAAAATGTATATTTATTTTCAGGAACATGACCAAGACTTACAGTACAAAGGCTGATGTACAGTATATGACAACTACAGCCTTAAGCCACCGCAATTACATAAAAATGATTCAGCAGACAAAAAATACATAGATATTCACTTTCATTCATTGTTTTATATTTTAACATTTAAAACAGTAAACATCAAAATTTTAATCTCAAAATGTTATGATGGAAGTTTTACATTGGGTCATACAGTTTTAGCTATAACATCAGAGCACCTATAGGCATACAGCTACGCAGTCGTATTTTTTGTTCACGTAAAACGCTCTAAACATTAATATGAGGCTATTTCAAGTGCTGTGGACCACATTGTCTGTAAAATAACAGCGTCGTGAGCTTTTTTTTGACGGCATGCTGCAATGGGGTAGCAACTTACCCTCAAACTAATATGTGGCCCACATGCAAAAAAGGCAAAACTCAACCACAAACCACTGATGGCCTCATATAAGTACAACAAGTCAAAACTCTCACACAAAAGCTGGCTAGTTGTATATGAGCCATATCTGGCCTGTGACTGCTGGAACTGACTACCAGAAGTGGCCCAGATGTCTGGGTGCAGTACCTACCAGGAAACAATAACAGTTTAGATGTTCACTGTGATGAATTTCACAACTCAAGCAAGTTTCAAGTGTCTGCTAGTTGATCTTCATACCATACAGAACTGAATGGAAACCAAAGTCTGACGGTAGGAAAGAATCACCCAAAAATCTAAAAATCTACAGTATTCATTTGAAAATTGTCAGCAAACATGTTAAATATACATGATTTGTAGTTAAAGAGCTTTAACCCCATAACATTTTATTTTAACTGACACTATTTAGCATTTATAAGAGTATATATACAATTAATAAATGGTTTATAACACACTATAACATACAACTGTGTTGTAGTAAACAGTTTTAAGGGCAGTGTTTATTAATGTCTGTTAACTTACTTAACATAGTTTTAATCATGTTTAGTCGTTTTAAAAATATTTATAAACAGTTTTAAACATTGTGACCGCACACTCCTGAAAAGTAATCTGTAGTTAACATTTTATCAACATTTATCAGTATTAACAAAGCACACACAGTGCACACTTTACTTTAGGTCCTCTGTTCAGTAGAATAAATGGTTAACAACTATGTTAACAGACACTTAAGTATTTATCAGTGCAGGATTCCAGTTGTGCAGGATGCAGCAGTCAATACTAAAATATAAGTGGGGGTCAAAATCCACAGTCCTTCAGTGCAAAAATGTATTTAAAAAAAATTGAAGCTAATATGAGGCTTCAGCCGTCCAAATTAGTAAAATCAAGTAGATATCTTTCGAAGTTAGTCTTTTTAGTGCCAAATTCCCTGTTTTTGTTATGATCCTTCCACTGCAGCTGAACAGGAAAACACTGTCCGTCGAGACACAAAGAGGGAATTAAGAATTTGGAAGATATCCACTTTAAACTCAGACTGCTGATATCTTACATTTGCTTCAGATAAAGTTTTACATACATTTTTACACCAAACAAGGACTGTGGATTTTGTCCCCCATCACTTACATTGAAAGTGCATTAAAGGGATCTTCTAATGGTCAGTCTGAACAGGAGGAGTGATTACAGCTGGTAAAACCTCTTTCAATCTTCATGTGGACACCTGACTGTTGTTTGAAGACAAACATGAAAAATTGTGAACCTATTCTTTAACATTCATTCATTAATTATCTATTGGCTGTTAGCTAATCACATGAAGTCAAAGTGACCTCATCATTCGTTGATAGTAAACAACAAATGACAGATCCTGCATTAAATCATCATATAGTTTAGCATTACTTAGGTATATGTTGTGTACCCTTGTTTTAAAGTACTACCTTTATATTTACTCCACATTTTTGGTTTTTTTTAATTGTACTGAATCCACTCCGCAGCGGCAGATATAGTAGATGCTAATTCAGTAACTTCACTCTTAAGAAAACACTTGATGGCTGGTGATCACTAAGAATAACTGGGCTCACCGTGGGACTGGCCTGGACCAGCCTCAGATTCCCACGACCCCTCCTCTCCTCTGCACACACAAATCAAAACACAGGCTGCAAAGGCGCACAAGCAGCCAGGAGACGGAGAGGCAGAGGAGCTTTGCACCACTTTTGAGTAAGACTGTTACTTACTATAAAAGCCTCATTTCGGGCTCAGCAGCAGCCGCACACTGACGCACGCAGTGAGGGATGGAAAAACGTCTTAATCTGAGCGTGAATTAGAGGGGAAAGTCTGGATTTAACCGCAAATCAAAGTGGAGGAGAAGACACAGCGCGGAAACACGGGGGAGTGAGGCGAATAACGCAACTCATGGTTATTTATTTTGATGATGCCGAGGAGCCAGTTTTTTCTGCTTCGGATTTACGTCCAAAACAAAGCAAGTATTCAATCTGTTTTCTTACTGACTGCGCTAAAATAACTGGACAGTGAACTGCAGTGAAATAATCTAGCCAGCAACAGAGCTGCCGCGCAAAATGATTTAAAATATCACATTAAAGACACACTTATAACATATGACTTGATGCGCAATGGATCGTCTCACTTTGCGTCCTTGACTCGCCTGTTTACGTTCAGTTGCTTCTGGGGGTAATTAAATTATGAGTTAATTCGGAGCAATTACCATAATGTGACCCCGTTTTCACGACTGCAGTGAAATCGTAGTGAAATCATAAGGTCCTGATGAATGAGTGGTTCAGTAACAGTTCAGTCCGGGTTCAGAGGGGCTGCTGCAGGGCTGACTGGAGAGTGGAGGGTCTGTGTTGCTCCAGACACTGGAGGAGCTGCAAAGGGATCTCATTAACTCAGCCACATGTCTTATTAAAGCAGCTATTTCCTGTTGTGTGCAGTGCAGAGTAAACTATCTTCTCTCCAACACCACCAGCGCTCTCCCTGTGGTGCTGCACTCAACACTTTCTTGTATAACTCTTGTGTTTCTTCTGTTTGTCTTCTTCTCTGTGCAGTCTGAAGCCAGAGGATGACAGCAGCCAGTCCTGCCTGCAGCCCCGCCTCAACCGAGTCCTCACCTGTCTGCCTCCCAGCATGCCACAGACACTTGAGGAAGGGCAAAGACCTCCCGGCCAAACTGCACCTGCGCTCGGCCCCGGGCGTGTGGCTCATGCTGGGTGTAGCGGTGGTGCTGGTGGGGATGGGTGTGGCGGTGGCGGGTTACGTATCCGCGGTGCCAAAGCCTGTGGGCGGCCGTGGCAGCACCCACGTCGAGAGGATGAAACTGGCCGGCCCCGTGGTCATGGGAGTGGGCCTCTTCATCTTCATCTGCGCCGCCACGCTGCTGTACGAGAACCGGGACCGTGAAGTCCTCAGGCGAGAGACACCTGATGACCTTGAGGATTTGAAGGGAGGAGACGGCTGGGAGGATTCACAGGAGCAGCCAAGCTTTAGCTGTCAAGAGCAGTGGGAGTGTAAAGATGGTGAGCAGGGATCCTGGGCCACTCCGGCCCACATGCTCCCCCTCTCAAACCAGAACTTGGGCCCTGTTCCTCCTCCTCCTCCTCCTCCACCTCGCAGGGACAGACACAAAATCAGCAGCAGATCATCACCACCAGCTCCTCTGGATGCAGGAGATAAAGAGGAGGGAGCAGAGATGGAGGGAAGGTCAACCCTTCTGGCCCGAGTTCTGCACCACCAGGAGCCAACTCCTCACTGCTCCTCCTCCCCCTGCCCGTCCGTTTCTCACTCCTCTGTCCACTCAGACTCATGCAACTCCAGCGAGATCAACTTTAACATACGGACAGGCTCTCCTCTGCCGCCCGAGCACTGAACTCCTACTGTCTCATGAAACATGCATGATGAGACAGATACATGTAAAAGTTTCACGTGCAGCCACACTAAAGACAAGACTATGCCTTCCTCAATAAACAGATGAAATGTTTGTTGGTATTTTTTGGATTAGTGCCTCTGAGTGGCGCAGTGGCTCTGACTCACTGTCTGTGAAGAGTGTTTTTGTCCCACATCGTCCTCTGACTCACTCACGGTTGAGGGTTTGGAGCTATGCTGTTTGATGTCAACTCACCATCTTCTTGTCTTTGATTTCACCCATGCCAAAATCCCTAAAGCCGCTGCTTGTTTGACCATATTTGGACTTGAGAGGATTGCTAAAACTTATTTGGGTGCCATACTGGGAGACAGACACACTCACTCTTGGCTTTCTCTCTGTTTCTCTCATACAAACACACTTTTTCCTTGCAGAGGAGGATGAGCTAGTCTCAAATCTTTATCTAATCTCACATGTACTGTAATCTACTCTTTATCTGAGGAAATTGTGTCCTACAGTGGTGGAAAGTAACAAAGTACATTTACTCAAGTACTGTGTTTACGTACAATTCTGAGGTACTTGTACTTCACTTGAGTATTTCCATTTTATGCTACTCTATATTTCCACCCCACTACATATCAGAGGGAAATATTGTACTTTCTACTCCACTACATTTATTTGACAGCTTTAGTTACTTTTCAGATGAAGATTTGACAGAATGGATAATATAACAAGCTTTTAAAATACAACACACTGCCAAAGATTAAACCAGTGGTTTCCAACCTTTTTGGCTTTTGTCGTCTTACAAAAAGCAGTTTGTAGTCGGGGTCACGTTTCAGATGTCTATGAGTTGTTAACAGCTCCACCAAATAGTGATTTTCCCTTTAAACTTGTGTATTAAGTAGTTGAAACTAGCTCCACCTCCAGCAGCTACAACAGTAATGATGTCATATATAATAATATATCAGTCGGAGGGACAAAACGAGTACTTTTACTTCAATACTTTAAGTACATTTTGCTGCTAATACTTATGTACTTTTACTTAAGTAGGATTTTTCATGCAGCACTTTTACTTGTAATGGAGTATTTTTACACTGCTGTATTCGTACTTTTACTGAAGTAAAGGATCTGAATACTTCTTCCACCACTGTCAGTATAAACCAGAGAAGCATATAAGTCCACACTCCTCTCACTCGACACCTACAGCCACACTATAAATACCAGCTGGTGCTCTGTACACAGTCAAGTTCTGTTTTTTTTTTAGTGTAATTCAACTTTTTTTTTTTTTTTCAAAATTCACAGTGTCAGCTGCTCGGTTTTCTCTCTTTCCTCGAGTGTGGTGAGGCGAGATGTTAAAGATTTTCAATCAGAGGCTGGATAGAAAAGATCAATGATTCAAAAAAAAAAAAAAGAGAGAGAAAAAAAGAAGCAAATTCTGTTGAGGCCGTTATGAGTTATTCCTGACGCAGCTTAACTGAGAAAAGCCTTCCTGTGAGTCGTGTAACTGAAGCCTCACTCTCCCACCATCCCAACCTTTCATCTCTTCATCATCTGAGTCCTACGCTTTATTCAGATACTCCAGCAGTTGGATATGTCACTCCTTGGCTTCTGCAGTAAAGTGGAAAAAAATAGAGAAAATAAAGCAAAACAATGCAGAGTAAAATCAGGCGCAATTAAGCAAAAGCGAGCATGTTTGAAGAGCTAGAGAGGTAAGGGGTTGAATTTTAATTATCGCCGGCGTTTTCCCCTCCAGCCTCTAATTACACAGGGGATCAGTTTGAAGGTTTTTATAGGCGCTTTAGGACTGCCGAGTATTTCCTTGTTGTTTGGGCCCATGCTGGGATCCTGACATCCAGATGACGACCGAGACTGAAGTGGATAATTTGCAGCCACACACATTCACTAAAAAACAGCACCCATCTGCACACTGGGTGGATGGTTTTGTGTAGGTAGCTATGCTGTTTTTAAGATGTATATTTCAGTAGCAGGGTTGAGTTTGAGGAGATGTGTCTGTGTTCTTGACTGAATCTTGCAACATGCTGCCATCCTCCTTCGCACTTATCGCTCAGAAAGGCAGCTCTCTCTCTCCCTCTCTCCTCACTCTCACACATACACGAGTCCTTCGCAGCGTGCTTTGATGTGTTTACATTTAGGGCCCTATTTTAACCGTGCAAGTGCAATGACAAGCGCAAGGTGGTAGGTAGGCGCACGGACAGTGTGGGCGTCTCTGTGCGCATCTGCTATTTTGGTTCATGTATGTGCAGCAGCGCAACGAGCAAAAGGGCTGAGTGAAGGTTAATACAGATCAGCGGTTGTGGTGATTAATAAATACTCTCTCAGCTGGTCACATCACTGGTCTCATAGCTCTGAAACAGCCGTTGCCAATCACAGTTAAACGTGACAACAGCTCAACAAAGGGAAAGCTTTTTTTTCAGGAAATGTTTGGATGGTTCAGAGCATCACGTCATGAACACACATCACCACAAATCTGCAGCCAAAGACAGATGGAGTAGTTTTTTTTTCAATATTTCTAATGTATGTCACCTTGTATATGGTCACATATTTTAGTAATTAATTTTACACAACAGTGTTTACACTGCAGTGTGTTTCAAGGGTAAAACATGAGACGCTACTTTTGATGAAAAGAAAGGTGGAAAAGAGGCTGATGAGCCCTGCTAACCCGACGTCTCTGTCATAAAAAAACAGAATATGGAGTTATAACCAACCAGTCTGATGTGTGTAGAAGTGTTTGTGTGTGTGGTTTATACTGCAGCAGCCTGGTGTCATCAGGCGATTTAATGAAAGTAAACAGTGAACGGCTGTGTGCGTAATGGCACTGCGCTCTGGCGCGGCACTTCTCAGAGGCTGCGGATTTATAAACACATCAGTCCTGCTGCCTTCAGATGCTGCAGGGACTTAATGAACTGAAGAAGATTTTCCTACAGTATAAACAGCTGTGGACAACAGATAGAATCACCCACATTCATTTACAGATCAATGGAGACTGATTTACAGATTAATCGACTAATCGTTTCAGTCTGAACCAGTAGCAGAAAAAATTTTGGTCTTGTTTCTTCCTACATGTTGTGTAAACAGTTTAATTTACCAGGCAGTAATCCTGATGATCAGAGGGAATTTCAATGTCTTTACACACACACGCACAGACCTCTGCAAGGACGCAATACATCTGTGTTACATCTGTGTGTGTGTGTGTACAACAGTGTTATATAACTCAGCAACACACATTTAATTCTGCATTGAGAATACAACTGAATCTGAGAGAGCAGTGTGTGTGTGTGTATTGATACATATATGAGCTGACGGACGGGAAGCTGTAAGCTGCTTAACCCTGCGCTGAGTCAGGACACTTGCAATTCCTCTGTTCCTTAAGAGAGAGAGGAGCTGTGATCAACATCTTTTGGTGTAAAATATCCACTGAGGATCAAGCAGCCCGGAGATGCAGGTCTAACTTCACCTGTTACAGCAGGAAAAGGGATTCAGTTTTAAAAAAAAACAGTCTTTGTGATAAGTGAGATGCGTCAGCTGGATGGAGAAAGGGCCTCACCACCTTCCTCAGAAACAGTGAGATGAGTTACCAGCTTGGTTTATACTGTATGTTACATTCATACTGTATCCTCTGTTAAAAAGGTGAATAAACCAAATGACATTATCTGACATTTAAGAATCCTTCTGGTTGCCAAACTCTGCATCCTCTTCTCTCACAGTTTTTACAGTCCAGCTGTAATTTTCAGTTATTCCCAAAATTTCACTTGTTTGATCGTCTGCAGCCGTCCGGCAGCTGTGATTGGTGCAGAACCAGTAACAGGTGCATTACTGACTAATCCAATTTCAGTCCAGCTTCCGGTCTCCTCAGCAGTCCTCATGGTGCAGTCAGTGGAAGAAGTATCCCGCTGAAAATGAAAGGACTAATATTCTGTGTTTTTGCCGTCATGGTGCTCACACCTGTTCAAGGTAAGATAAGATAGTTTCTGGGTTTAATGCAGGTGTGGATCCAACAGTATTCTGTTCTAAAACATCAAGAATTTGCACATTTAACACCTCAAAGTCCAAAAACTGGGCGTAAAAGTCCTAATTTGATTAATTTCTGGTTGATACTTATTCATGAGCAACAGATTCTTGCCAGTTTCACAGCATTTTGTTTAATTAATTAATACTAATTGGCTATATGTATTAATTTCTATCAAATAAATAGCCCACTTGAATTGTGAAATATTAACAGGACCTGTTTAAAAATAATGTCCATGCTCATGTTCTGTTAAGCTGGTATATTTTTATATATAAAAAAGGATTTGAGTGAGAGGTAAAGCTCTGTCTATATACTCACACACTCAGTGGCCAGTTTATTAGGTACAATTAAATAAAACTAATACAGTGTAATACAACAGCGCTGCCATAAAGTAAGGCTCCAACTGACAATTATTTTCATTGTCAGCTGTTGTTAATTAATTGTTTTGGTCGAAAAAACATCAGAATATAGTGAAAAACGTCCATCCCAGTTTCCTAGAGGTCAAGCTGACGTCTTCAAATGTCTTGTTTTGTCTGACAAACAGTCCAAAATATTAAATTTCCTACAATGTAAGACAAGCAAAAGCAGCAAATATTTACATTTAATAAGCTGGAACCCTCACATTTTTGGCATTTTGCTTGTCTTAAACAATGAAAATTCAAATCAAAAGAGTTGCAGATTTATATGTCAATTGGCTAATGAATCAATCAATCGACTGATTTTACAATAAATCCTTTCTTCATGACAGTTATGAAGTTTGTTTTTTGTTGGAACTGCTGTTGATTCAACTTTATGGTCATTTTGGGGGTTGTAGAGTATATGTACATAATATTAATGAAGGCAGAGCTGTTGCACCAGATTACATTAGTTCTAGCTAATAAACTGGCAACTGAGTGCATATTAAGCCTTCAGGGTTAAAATAATGAATGCTACAGGTTAAAAACATTTGAACTATAAGTCTGTCCTCCCCTCACAATAGACCCCACCTCACTACCTGTTGTCTGCTGAGCTAGCACTAGCTAACAAGATGAGAGGGGATAAGGATTGTGAGTCTCACTTAAACTCATTTTATGGGCCCAAGGAAGAGATTAGTCCTCCTCCAGCAGCAGCACTGAAGCCAGCCATTTGGCAACTAGCCCTGAGAATGAACTCTAAACCTAAATCTCAGACAGAGAAACATTGAGGTCCAAAACATACTTGAATACTAACATGTTGTATCCAAATGTGCTGTCTTTATAGTTATTTGAATCTGAAATGTGGATTTTCAGCAACATTTGGTGCCCATTTCACGCCGCCAAGAGATCACAAATTTTAGGAAGTAACCTCATTGCATTTTCAGAGCTAATGTGTGCATTTGTGTGGTAGGAATAACTAAGAGTTTGCCCCGCTCCTGCACTATATCCTGCTGCCAACTGTTTCTATTAACTCCAGTATCTCTCTGGTTAATAAAAACACGATGCTGCCCTAAGACTTGGAGCACTCTCCGAATAACTCGAGTCATCCACTCAAAGAAACAAATTCCAGACTGCTGGAGAATAAACAAAATATTTCTGAGATGCTCAAGTGCTCGGCAGAATGTAGCTCATCAGTTTGGCTTTCAACAACGCTCCAACATTTCACACATCCTTCTCCTCTGAATAGGAGATGTGTCCAACAAGCGATTACATAAATGTCTCAAAATCCAGAATAACTCAAAGCATCTCATCCAATAACCTAGGCTGTTTATAGCTGAAGGTTCATGATTAATTTAAGTCAATTTCATGCTTGTCATTTGTCAGTTTTAGTCAATATACAGGACATTATTTACATTTAATTTTCAATATTACTTTAACAATTATTCTTCATTATTTAATTGTTTGTTAGAGTCTTCTTCCAATTCAACAAATTATGCCAGTAAAGCTTTACTGTATTAAACTATATTGTCTCTGTGATGGTCTTTGGGCTCAGGTGAGGAAGAGGAGCAGCAGGAGCAGCTCATGGAGACGATGGAAATTGCGGAAGACGAGTTACTGGAGTGTTTCCGTTGTGACCTGGGCTTCTGGGACGCCTGCTACACCACCAAAACCAACTGCAGCCTTGGGGAGCGCTGCTACACAGGCCGAGGGAAGGCAGGTGTGTTGGATAAGACTTTTTTTCTGTCAGTGACGGTGTTTACTGAGAAATATCTGAGCATCAGAAAGAGTGTGAAGGATGTCAGGAGGATTCCTAAAATGTTTTTTTATTCAATGTACTTTAATGTAACTTACGTCATACTCAATACCATCAGCTTTTCTCCCCAGCTGACGTTCTGGACGTTAAGACGTTGGGTTGTGTGAAAGCAGAGGAGTGTGATGTGGAGACCACGGTGGAGCTCTTCTCCAACAAAAATGTCTATGTCATGACCAAACACTGCTGCGACACGCCCTTCTGCAACTCAGCACACAAACTTCCAGTCAGCGCACTTTTGTATCTCACCGTGGCCATTCTGACTACCTGGCACCTCACCGAAGCCTCAACGGGATAACAATAACTAACCTGCATTTATTTGCTGTATGCTGTGAAAACTATTATTTTTGTTTTTTGTATATTTTGTAAATTCTCCCCAGAAAAAAAAGGGTTGTCTGCAAATAAAACAAATTTCAGTATCTTTGTTACCCTAAATACGTATGTCATTTATGTACAAAATGAACAATTTCGGGCCTAATATTGACCCCTGTGGGACTCCACAAGTAATATCCATACATGTTTAAATCAACATGTATGGCTGTTCATGTTTTTTTTTTTGTTATCTTAAGCTCTGCTTAAAATGTATAGAGTACCTTAGGATGCACTCCCACCCCAACAGCCTTTGGTAGCAGTAATTACTACCAGGACTAAACTGGTAGCTTCGGTTTATAACAAACTTTCCTCTTGGGAAAAAAAGAGTTGGGAAGTTTTCCTCATCTAAAAATCTCACTCATCAGATAATTCACTATAAATTTGTGCACAAATTTTACTTTACGCCGGAGCGCAGATTTAGATTAAAACTGGTTGACGGTGACTTATGCACCAAATGTCCTGGATCTGTTAGAGGAAACTTACATATGTTGGTATTGTTCTACTATCAAACCTTTTTGGGAATATATCAATTAGATTGTTGGAACTATCATTGATAAAGTCCTTCCCAGCTCCCCTGTTCGTTATCATATTGGGTACAATCTGAATATATTATTGTGTCAGGAGAAACGGATAATATTAGCTGCCCTGACTACTGCTAAAGAAACCATTATTATGAATTGGTTTGAACCCGCTTTTATCATGAAGAGAACCTCCAGGTTCACTGCCAGAATTAATAGGGCTACAGTTGATACTGTGATCAACTGGTCTAAGGCTATTGAGATTATACAGGGGCTTAACTAAACCCAACCTTTAGCCATGCCTTGACCTCATTTCCTTTCACATAACCCTTTCTATTCAGTACTATGGGCCATGTACATGTATGTGCATGTTTATATGTGTATGTTTGTAATTAGCATATATTGTTTATTGTCTCTGTCGTCATTGTGGTTGTTTGTTACCATGAATTTACTATTGTATGCTGTTCTGTGTCTAGGGTGTTTTGTTTAATTGTGCATTTACATTGACCTGTAGTTTTTATTTATTTGGGCTTTTTGTGTATTATTCTTTGTCTTTATTTTGTTCTTTTCCTTTTTTGCATTTGTTTTTAATTTAATTATAGTTATTATTATTATTATTATTTTATTTATTTTATGTTTTTCTCGTCTTTTTTTCATTCCTGCTGACTAACTCCTGCTCCCAGAGTGGAGTTCCCCATGTGCTTGGTGATCTACAATTTTGTATGATCTCAATAAACAATCGTTTACAAAAAATAATAATAATAAAGCATTATACACTCTGTATTGTTCACTGATATTACCATATCTGAATTACTGTGTGGAGGTATAGGGACACCATACACTCATTGTGCATACTAGAAAAAAGAGCCATGAGGATCCTAAATAACGTAGTATTTTGTGAACACACTAACAAGCTGTTTTTTAAGACACATGCTTTGAAGGTCATGGATCTGGTAGAATTTAAGACTGCACAAATAATGTTCAAAGCAAGAATAATTTACTTCCTGGCAACATACAAAAAATGTTTTTAGACGGAGAGGGGGGTTACAACTTAAGAGGAAAACTTAATTTAAAAAACATTGTGTTCGTACCACTCTGAAGAGTATGTGTATTTCAATCTGTGGGGTGAATTTGTGGAATGGTTTTGATGTAGAGCTCAAGCAAAGCACAAATATAAATCAATTCAAGAAGTACAAAAAACTAATAATGTTTGAGTGGTACAGGGATGAGGACGGGGCCTGTTTCTCTCAGGACTGTGACGCTGGTTGTTGATGATGATGATGATGTTGTTGTTGTTGTTCTTTTCTCTGCAAATGTGACATGCTGGATGGGCACTTGCACGATGATGATGTATGTGTAAACAGGATAAACATTAAGGTAATTATTTAAGTTATATTTGATTAAAACTAAGGTAAATATTTAAGTTACATATGATAATGTGATAATGATTTTGTTTGAGTTCTAATTTAAAAAACATTGTTTAGATGATGATGGCATAAAAGGTATTAATTTAAAATTGTCTTAGATTAGATTAGTCTATAATCTAACTAAAGAGCAAATCAGCTTTGTATCATATTTAATATTTTGTAAATACAGTATTTAAATTGAACAAAACATGAGAAGAAAATGAGCTTGTTATTTTCAATGCAACAATTTAAACCTTTGTAACAAACAGAAAATGGTTTTGTGTTACAGTGTGTTTAACCATAAAAGAAGTCTTGTCAAGTGTTTAGAAACATGCATCTGACGTCTACTACCTCAGTAATAGTCTGCTCTTTCCCAAACTTGAATGACAACTTTAGGGAGTGACTGCACACACTGACCACAGAGCTGCAGAAATATGTTTGCAGTTGCAGGAGAAACAGTTCAGCTGTGGTTGAGCAGCTCCCCAGCAGAGGGCAGAAGCTCCTCTTTCAGGAAGTACTGCAGGTCCAAATCTTTGTTCTCCAGGTCCAGGCTCAAGAACTTCTCCACTACGGACCTGCACCTGTCAGGCACGCAAACATGTTTAACACACACTGCTCTGTACTGAGCTTTACTGTACTTTGTCATCATGTGCAGTTTGAGTCAAACAAACCTGTTGGCCTGCTCATCTGATGATGCTTTGTCAACACGTTTGATGGGTCTTCCTGTCCTGTAGAGTTCAGACACCTGAGCAAACCACAGTTAGCTTATGTGAGCATGCTTCTGTGTTTTTGTGTGTGTGTGTGTGTGTGTGTGTGTTTACCTCCACTCCTCTCTGCACAAGGCGAGTTGGCAGACCTGCCAGTGTAGCGATGTTGGCAGCATAGCTGGACTGGCAGATCCCTTCCTTCAGTTGGTACAGAAATACCAACTCATCCCCATCCACTGCTGTCTCTAAAGTCTAACACACACACACACACACACACGCACACACTTAATAATACGCAACCACATACACACAAAAATCACATACACATACTTCTAATGAGGTAAAACAGATCTGAAGTGGAGCCTCATTAGCTAATTGGGCATTTCCTCTGTCAACAAAGCTCTGCACCACATTAGTTTGCCATCATATAACTTCATCGTGCATTCACACAAGTGCTTCAGGCTACGTTTCATCATTGTGAAAGCTCAGTTAGAGAATCTCTCAGTACCAGCAGAGACAGCAGGCCAGTGGAGGGTAGCAGGCCTAGCTGCAGCAAACTGTGGAAGTTAGTAGCCAACAGGACATGAGGGACATCTACTGGAGCTTTTCTCAGCCAATGAGAGATCGACGCAGCCAGCAAGGACAGCCCATCCACCTGAAGGGGAACATTATACCGTTTGCTGTGTTTCTCAAGCATTAAGTTGCAATTGGATAAAAGTTTTAGTTCAGGTTAAGCTGTTTACACAAACCCTTGATAGCCTGACATTGAGTTTCTGCCACGAATTAACCAATTAACAGAACATTCCTGCCCACTGTCTGCCCACCAGATGTCCCCTTTCTCTCTGAGAAAACAAGATGTTACAAATACAAATGATCATATGCCATCAGAATCTGTGTGAGCTTCTTGATGCTAATGTTACTTCATCCTCATCAATGACTTTGTACTGTCTGGCAATGAAAAAATAAGCATCTTTATCATACACATGTGTACAAGAATGTAATTTTATGTGTATGTAAATATAGTCTACATTGTGTATATTTTATTTTAAAAGTATTTTTTATAAATAGATAGTTAGATATGTTTGGAAGATACACCTCAGAGAGGAAGAAACACCTCAGGAAAGAAAGCAGCTCAATAGAACTGCTTTATAACTCACAGACTCACTCATTCATGTTCACCAGGCTACAGATTCTCCACAAAGGAGAGCTGTTCCCGAAAACCTGCGCCACTAATAGGAGAGGAGAGGAGCAGCAGCAGCAGTTTAGATCTGCAGATGTAGACATGTTGATGTCGCCTCCTACAGGCAAAGAATTATAATTCATTTTTAATATAGTACTTGCAGGTAATGAGTGTTACAGGTGCAATTTCCTTCTCATAGCTGTTGTTCTTATGTCTTACTTTTAAGCTTGTACCACCAGAAACAATGTGTTACACTAGCCTCCAGCAGATATTACTATAAATATTCAGATATAACAGAAATACAGTTGATCTTGTGGCAGTAAAACACCAAATGTAAGCTTAAAAAGATTTTGTAAATTAATTTATTTCCCTCTGTTGACATCTATGAACCTACACTGGTAATTTTATTCTTCAAATAAAATCTGGTTTGGACCCTGTCCTTCCCTCTCCAAAGTATGAACTCTGTAGCTACAGCTCCCGAGCTCCAAAACGTCATGATTAATTTCCTTGCCTGTAGATGGTGCACACCCACACTTCTATATTTGCTGTTCTAAACTGCTGCTGCTGCTATTTTCTTGCTGATAGGTGGCACATGTTGGGCTGAACTGAAGGTCTGTTCATGCTGCAGCTCTAAATTAGATAATATTCCCTGGGATTGGTTTCAGGTGCTTCACATTAACGAAACTCTGTGTCCTTGTTATGTGTATGCATATGTATTTTATTCACAAAGCTTCTTCTTACAGTGTTAGTTCCTTTTCCAAATTCATCGATGAGAACTAATGAGTTGCCAGTACTGCTGTTGAGAGCCTGGGCCATCTGGAGAATAGAGACACAAATAATTATACTACACTTTGTTGTTTTATTGTGTGTGTGTATGTGTGTGTGTGTGTGTGTGTGTGTGATGGTTGTAGGCAGTAGATGCTTTTTAAAAAATGTCTTGACAGGTGGAGAGTGGGAGTGGAGCTGGAGGACAGTAGTGTTGGAAGTTCATATCTTTTATTTCCACACCTACACTGACACACACACGGAGAAGCTTGTGTGCATAAAAGTGTGTATGTGTGAGTGTGTTTTGGGTACCTGGTTGAGGTCTATCATGAAGGTGCTGAGGCCCACAGACACAGACTCTCTGCTCTGCATGCGGGCGAAGATTCCATCCACCAGACCGATCTCTGCCTCCTTCGCTGGCACGTCGGAGCCGATCAGAGCCATAAAAACAATCAGACCCACCTGTCAAAGAAAGTTAAGTCAGAGCTGGAAAACAAGTGACCATCAGTGTCACATCAGTGGTTTGAAAAAAGAAGCCTCAGGATGGATGGTAGAAGTAGGGAAGATTCACATCCGTTCATGTCATCAGAAAACTCAAAAAGATTGTATGATTAGAGTGGGATAAAAATACATACAGATATTAATCGATGTAGTTTGGCTGACGTGAGGCATCCATGTATGCTTGGTTTTGAGCTTTCAGAAATATAATAATTAAGACTTGGATGTTGACATGAACACTATTTGGAAGTTGACAACTCATAATTTCAATAACTTTGATATGACTTGACATAAAGTCCCCCAGTGGAGTGTACGATGAAGAGATTCTCATTAAGAAACTTAATTGTCATCCTTTATTACAATGCTCTGATTGTGTTTCTGATGAAGTTGTTAATTGCAGCTTGTCTGTCAACAGTCTGAAAAGGGAAAATAAACATCTTAATATCATCTTATTTGTTAGAGAGAGTTGTGCGTCATGACAAGCTGTCAACCTTAAAACATCATCTAGTAGAATGATGAGGTAACGTGTATCTGTAGTGCAACTACTGCTGTGAAAGCAGACAGTCTGCAATTATTGTCTTTCATTTGTTTAATCATCTTTTGTTTCTTAAAGTTCTCTATTAGTGTTGATGTAACAACATGCCTAAAGATAGTTTATTGTATTATAGCAAAAGAAAAGCAAAAAAAAAAGAGGTATATTTGGCCTCAAAACTTCCCAAACATCAATGACAAGCCAGTTTCAGGTAAACAGAAAACTGAAGCATATACATACTGGGTCACATACAGACACAGACAAGTCAAAACAGTCACTGATTCTGCAGCAAAGTGACAAAAAAGATTAATCAGTATCATTGAGAACCAGACCAGAGCCAGTGTATCCCTGTATCTGTTTTTTTCTGACTGTCCTACCTGTTTGAGGTAGATGCTCTTTCCAGATGAGTTGGGTCCAGTGATGATCTTCACTCTGCCTTGTGACTCAAAGCTCTGGAAAGAGTTGGCCACAAACACAGGAGAGCACAGCTCTAACAGCGGGTGTCTAGAAAATAAAAAAATCAGACCTGTAGCAATCTTGTACTACACTCTCGCATCAAATACCACAAAAATATTGTTTTACATTAAGTGTGTTTACCTGCCCTGTGTGACTGTTATCTTCCTGTGGCTGGCTAGCTTGGGTGAGATGTAGCCGTACTCCTGGGAGGCGCTGCTCATAGCCATCAGACAGTCTAGCTCCGCAGTGAGATCCAGTACCTACACAATATACACATTGAACACACTGAATGTCCTGAACAGATTTTTTTGACTAATGAAAGAGCAGCAAGCCAGAGCTTTAGTGTTCATAAACCCAGAACTCAACAGGGTTGTGCATATGAATTGAGACAGAAGCTGTGTTTTAGCTATATTATAGTGAAAATATGTGCATTTGGAGCATACAGATAGAAGTGGATTTTATTTGGAGGTTTCAATTTTTTTTTATACTGTAAAAACTATGAGATTTTATTTATTTATTTTTCCTTTACATTAATTTAATTACAAAGTTGCAATCTGCCAAATAGTTAGAAAATTCCTATCACAGCAACAACATTGTAAACACAATAATTCATCATCTGACCTTATTGCTCTCTCTGCACTCGAAAACAATAATTACATTTGCAACTGCAGCATATCCATCTATCATGAGACAAATATCACAGCACTGGCAAAGAACTTGTAATGGGATCAGGACCTGTTTCATAACCAAAATGAACAACACAACTGAAAGGAAAACTGACAGCTAATTACAACAAAATCCTCCTACACACAGTGGCAATATTACTTTCATGCCAACAATTATATTGTTAGAGTGGGAGTTGTGTTTTAAACACTTCATTTATGCTTATATATGGAAGTGCACCTTGTAGAGAGAGGCGCTCCTCTCGAGGATCGCGTTCTGTAACTGAGTCATTACTGCCGTCTCCATGTCTGAGAAACAGGAAGTTTACTATCAGGAAAGCATCTTGACAAATGGACAGTGTTTGTTGTGGTTAAAAATGTCAGGTGCACTGCTATTAGGTAAATGTTTTCTGTTATTGAAAAAGTAAAAAACCTCTAATGTCACAGTGCAAGTCCCCTAAGAGGTCGTCCAGCTCCTTGGTTCTCTGGCTGCGGTAGTGCAGACGATCCTCGGACAGAAACTAGCTCCCACACACACATGGACATACTGTACATGAGCATTTGAACTTTTTGTAGAACACACACAAACTAACAAAATGAAAATGCTGTAAAGATTAAACACAGACCATAAAATCAAGCCCTTCTATCTCAAAATCCTCTTTCTCTACCATACTGGGCAGCCGAGGGACAGAGAGCAGGAATCCAATCTGTAAGGAGAGTCAGACAATGATGTATGAGCACTGATGTGCATGGTTCTCTAGAGAAACAATTCCTGCCAATTATATAGTATATGTGGGCTGGATGTTTTTTTTGGAAACATATCTCAGCCAGGCCTTTTGTAGAGATAAAGCTCAGACCAGAGGGATGTAGATGACACAGCAGGAGGGGATGCGAGCATCTAGGTGCTCCAGCTCTCTCTTGGCAACATCTGTCAGGAAGTTGGACAACCCCATCATCCTCCTCTTCTCTGACAGAGAGAGGGAACGTAGTTAAGACTTCCAATCGACCACAATATAAAAAGGCTCATAACGTAAACACAGAAGTGAGACGTCTGATCAGGCTTTTCAACACTTGTTATATTTCTGCAATTCAAACACAGATTGTTTAGTTAGTTTTACATCCGGTATGGTGACACTTACTCTCATCAATGGCAGGGTCCACATTTGGTTTGATGGTGAAGCGTCTCTCGGCTATGCTGGTTTCAAAGTCCACCTACATGTCCCCCAATCAGAGGAGTTAAACTTATTAACACTCAACATTGTGTAGTGTTGTGTAGTCTCAGATTTGCAGCTGTGTATTAATGTGAGTGTCTTACAATGCGGCTGATAAGGGAGGCGATGTAGTGGAGGTCATCAGAGAGCCCTTCACTGATGTCACGAAAGAGCTGAATGGACTGAGGCAGGTGACGCACCGTGTCCCGGATACACACTGCACTGTACACTGTCTGAAACACACACACACACACACCAACAAACCTCTTTGTATACACTTAACAAAGCTTGTCACATTGACAAGCTTTGTTGTCTCTACAAACCTTGTAGAGACTCTGCCAGTCAGTCACTTTGGTGTGAGAGAGAGACATCCTGCGCAGAAGAGTCTACCACACACACACACACACACACACACACACACACACACACACACAAACTGGCTTTAGGCGGATGACATGATGTTAGTTTTCAGGTGGTGACTCAGTAAGCATGGTGGTAAATGGTCACAGATGTAGAAGAAAGGAGGTCATTGGTCATAGTTGTTACTGGGATGTTTCTGATGTTGCGCAGCGAGGACTGCAGGGTGCTCAGGAAGTCTGAGTTCCGAGGTGACGTGAAGAAACGTATCACTTCCTGTCTCCTTTGTAACACGGCCAGGTCCAGTGTTGGCCGCAGAAACCACTGGCTAAGACAGAGGAGGTTATCACTTACATTTTAAGTGCCTCTATGACAGTCAATAGTAAAAACTAGCGCACATGTCAACTTCTAGTCTCTGACAGTATTTTGTCTGCATGTAAAATGATAATTAAATTAATAAAAACATGGCAGATTTACATAAATGTACATTCCCACAATAAATATAGCATGGAATTAAAACCACCATAATATCATTGGTTACAGTACCAAAAACAGATGATGCATTATATTGGAAAAGCTGACACATTTATCTTGTTGCCATAGATACAAGCAGCGGTAAATCTTCTGCTTAAATCACAAAACAATAAATATAAATATATATAAGTAAATATATGACAAACATTTTATGTCATTTTTGTCACTTTGATAGTTTGTTTCTAATGTTCCTAATAATAATTATAATATATAATTGTTATATTTATTATTATTGTCTTCTATGCATTATGTAAAGCATTTCCTCTGTTTTTGTGACTAAACTATAAACTTGCCTTGCCTATTAGTAGAAGTCATATTAATAGTAACGGTGGTAGTAGTTAGTAGTGGTACTGTAGCATTACTAATGGTGTCTGACATCAGTTCCCCATACCAAATGCATACATTTGGCACAACTATTGTACTTAAAACAGTACTTAAAACGCCTGTCTTTTGATTAAGTTAAGGCCCCTTCATTATTTTGCTGTGTGATTTGACTCTAGCAAGACGTGTTTCTCACCGTAGCAGTTTGGAGCCAAACTTGCACCTGCAGCGGTTCAGTATTCCTACAACACACAACAATGACAAGAAGTTAGTATAAACAGCATCACATTAGGCAGAGAAGAGATAAAATCCTGAAATTCAACAATCTGAGCAGCGTACCATAAAGACTGAGTCCTTCTTTTTCACCTGAATGCAGCTTGTACACTGATGGGTGAATTTCTGATTTGAAGATCTGCAGTACACTGAAACAAATACAAAATCCACAGTGATCTCTCGGCCGCCCTTTGTCTCTTTCCTCATGTTTTTGCATGCTTCACCTAATAATAAATCTGATTTGAATAATGTATTTTATACATAATAATTATTAATTTTATACAAAATAACATATTAAAAATATAACAAAAAGAAAAGAAAAACTAAGATATAACGCAGAACTAACAAACAGTATTAAACAGCTGCACTGTAGATTTTAATTATGGAACAAGGAACAATTCATGAAAGACTCAGAAGATCATTTTCAGCTTTTAGGGACATACCTGTGTATTGGACAAAGATCGTTAATGTAATAGAGACTGTGCTAGAACACTCTTACCTGTAGGTGTCTCGGTCAATACACACCACACCTTTACTATATTGGGAAGAAACACAATGCACATTTCAGAGAAACAGAGATTCAAAGAGAATGAAAATTGTTCATTCATGGAAACTTCTGCATCACATTAGTCAGGTTTGGTTTGATGGTATATAGAGAATTAGTAGAAGTATATAAACAATACAACGTAATACAGTAAATGTATAAATACTATGAAAACACAATGCTGCAAATGCATGATTCATTGCGGAGTGTTTGACAGACTAAACACGTGTAGCTAAACACAGTGCAATAAAAAGTCACTCATTGAAAAAACTCTTTCATGGTCATTATGGAAAATGTGTAATCACAGTCCTGTGTGTGTGTGTGCATTACTACATTATGTGTGTCTTACAGTGTGTAGGCGTGGAACTGTAGGATAGGAACTCCAACACTGCTGTCTTCCAGCTCCACTCCCACTCTCCTCCTGTCCAGACATTTTAGCAGAGCACCCAATGCCCGCAGCTACCCAACACACACACAAACATGCATGCACGCACACACACGCGCACGCACGCACGCACACAAACACAAATGAACACACATAAAACAAGAAAATGATTGACAATTCGCGATCAGCTCTTGCAGAACAATGGACTGATGGATGAGATGGTATGTAGTGTAGAAAGCTGGCTCACCATCAGGGGTGAGTCGAAGGAGATACAGGAGGAGAGGTAGGACATTTTGTCTCTCTCTGAAATGGAGGCAGGAAGGAAAGGCAGATGGGCAGCAAGTAGCCTCTGCTTACCAACCTCCAGACCTGCAACATTCAAAACTGATTCAAAATTATGCCATTTATTGCGGAAAATCATTAATATTTAATGCAATCTTGCCTACAAATTGAGGATATTTGCATTTTATTAGTGGGTGTGTGTTTACCAAAGTCAACATATGGATAAGTAACCACTTCTGGTTTGTAGTCTGGGTTTGAACCTGGGATACAACAGAGAGGAGTTTGAAATAAAAATAAAAATAGTTGGTTGTGTGAAAGAAAAAGTTCTTATCAAAGTACTGGTTTCACATGATAGCACTGTCTCACTAGAGTGTGCTCAACAAAAGCCTTATAAAGCTGTGTATTACATCACTCTTCTCCCTTATCACACTGGCTGGCTGCAGTGTCAAGCATCTCTAATCTCATATCATTCCCTTGACCCAGAAACATCTTGTCTCTCACCACATCAAAAACAAAAAAGCACAACCCTTCTGGTGCATTTTTTCCCAGGGCTCACCCAGTTGTTGCAGGAAGCGGGTCATGCAGCGCTCCTGCTTTGCACTGGTAAGAATTACATGGGGGCAAACCTCCTGGATGACTACATAAGAGAAATGGTGGGACATAATGAAAACACAAGTGTCAGATTATAGACAAAATCATTTTTGAGCTATTGAAAAAAAACCCTGATGCAATTTGGGGAAGAGGCTGAGTTAATAGCAGGTGTACAGTTTACCTCTGGCCAGCAGGCGGAGCTCGTGGTTGTCAGGAGTGTCTACCATGTAGTGTAAAGAGGAGTCTTTACTGTCATAGAAACAAAGACCCAACTGTCCATGCTGTGCCAAAACACTCAGTAAAACCTAGGAATAAACAGAGACAGACATGAGTGTGCATCTCAGTATTGCAGCCCAGTCATCTGCTGGTGATATATGAGGTCTGAGCTGGACTCCTACCTCAGGTGAATCTTCCTCCTCTTCTTCATCACCACTTAGGCCAGTGGGACCAAAAACTTCTCTTCTCAGACTTTCTAGTGCTGCCATGAAGACTTATTTCTGCACAGGAGCAGTTAAATTAAGCTAGTAATAGTAATTTGACTGTATAAAAAAGGCACAATATGTAAACTAAACCTGCAGACTTCTAGCTAGCTATCTAAGATTAAGTGTATTCAAGTTAACCGCCATTTAGCCAGGTCAGCTATTTTAAGCTAGCTTCCTTTAGCCAAACTAACAGTATTAGTCCAGCCTTCATTTAGTTAGCTAACACTTACATGCTAGGTTGGGGCTTTTTAAAGTAAAGCCAACAAGCCGTGTGTATCGAAAAAAGTCCGACTTACAACTGAAAGGAGAGTAATAAAATATTTTTTATCTCTGGTAGCAGAGAGCTAATGCTAACGTTACCTCTTTAAAAGCCCTACTTGGCGCGCCAGTCCCGTTGTCATGACAACAGTGTCCTGTTACATGTCGGCCTTGTTGACGTCATCAGTTATGATCTTCATTAGCTTAACTTATACAAACAAAACTCAGTCACAATTAGCATTTTAGCACGAAAATAATAACTAAAAGAAAGTAGGATTGGAAGAAAGTGGACTGTCGTGGTCAACTGCAAAGGTGGAAAATAAAAAGTAGTATTTCATTGACTAAACAATTAATTAATAATTTCGAAAATAATTGGCAGATTTATTAATAATGAATCATTAGTTGCAGCCCTATTATAGATCATAATTAGATTAGTGTTATAGTTATAATTACAATAGAAACCACAATGGAACAGCAGTAATGACATCAAGTTACAATATGAGTCATTTATTTTATACACAAAGAAAGAAACAGTCAGATACAACAACAGTACCCCCAAAACCCCAAACCTTCCCCCCAGTGAGCTATATGTTCTATAGTAATAAATAATAATAAATACACTTGTCATAAAGTATGTACAGAACTTTTCATATAAAAAGAAATGTAAATTCTTGGTACATCGCAGTGATTGACAAAAGGTTTCATATTGTGTGTGTGTGTGTGTGTGTGTGTGTATACACTAAGAGACATTATTGACTCGAAAGCAGGTAGCGCTGGAGAGAAGGTGGAAGAGGCAGTTTGTCAGCTTGATTCTGCCTCTGTTGCCCTAAAAACTGACGAATGGAGAGTCCACATAAAGCCATCAGGGCAGGGGGATCACCTGAGAGAGAGAGAGAGAAATAAAAACTGAATTAGTTTAGAGTTTGTGTTTCATAAAGACCCAAATTACAGTAACCATCCTCTCTGTCGCTGCTATTCTAACCGAGGCAGATTTGTGAAAAACATGACACTCACGTGTAGCACCATTCAGGTATCGTAGTCGTATGCTGGCGCCTCCTCTCACACTGCTCACCGCTGGGAACAGCTCCACCCCACGAGGAAGGTCTTTAAAAGCTACGCCGAGGAAGCTGCCATCAACAACAAATCCTAGAGTCCCTGCATCGGCGTCCAGGACCAGCAGGACGCGCTCTGGGATGGGGAGAGGTGTCTCTGCCCCCTTTGTGTCTGTCAGGATGCGTGGTGAAGTCAAAGACCTACAATCCTCTAGAGCCTCAGTGTGACACGTCCTTCTCTTTCCTGGGTACAGTCCCAGACTCTGTCCATCATGCCAAAGCTGATTGGTCTTGAGTTCCCAGCCCCAGGATTGCAAGTCTTCGCCCACCAGCACCTTGTACCCCGAGGCCTGCAGAGGACAGTTCTGCCTTGAAATACCCACGACGGCGTGACTTCCTCTGTGGCCGGGGCTCCACACCACCTCCCAGACGTGAAGCCCACTCTTCATCCCCTTCTCCGCCCTCACCGCATCACTGCTCCGCTCGACAGGTGAACGTGTGACTTCGTGTTTGCAGTCAGAGACCAGGAAGTGAGGAGAGCGGTGGGCCGAGCTCCAGTGTGAGCGACTGTCTCTTGGAGCAACTGGTGGGGAGTTCAGAGTGACCATGAGGCGAGAGGAGGTCGGGACAGCCAGTGAATAGAAAGCTGATGAAGAGGAAGGAGGGCTGTCAGCCGCCCTGCTGTACAGCCAGACGGACAGTGAGACACCCATCAGTAGGAACAGTCCGCAGAACTGAGCACAGGACGCACACAGGCGGGGTCACCACCGCCTCTGTCACGTGATGTCAGAGGAGAACTGTGGAGAAGAAACACAACAAAACTCTAGTTAACACAGAAAAACATATGATTAATACTTCAGTAAGGAAATGGGATTTTAAGTTAACTAGTTAGAGAGCAGAGCAGAGAAAAAAGTAGAGTAGTAGAATAGACTAAGGCAGAGAGGAGGGGAACAGGTAGAGTAAAGTAAAGTCGAGAATCAGAATAGTGTGGTAGAGTTGAATGAAGTAAAGTATCAGTACACAAGACTGAAGTAGAGTCGAGGAGAATAGATTAAAGAAGAACTGCATGAAGTAGATTAGAGAAGAGGTGAGGTAGAAACTAGAACACAGTGAAACAGAACAACATAGAGTAGAGAAGAGTAGAATAATATCAGTGACGGAAGAAGAGGAAGTAAAAACAATAACTAAAAATGTTCTGTTACATTCAAAACTGTAATTGAGTAAAAGTAAGTGTTAGTAAACCTTATGTAAAGTATCAAAGTAAAAATGTCCAGTATTTAGGCAGAAAGGTCTCTGTCATATTGTTACATATTTTACTAAAGTTAATTATTACTGATGCATGTAAGCAGCATTGTAATGTAGTTGACCCAGGTGGAGTTAATTCTAGATATTTATGTACTGTTGGTGGATTTAATTGACATTTTATATGCTCATTATAGGTTTTAAAAATCCTGATCTGCTATAGCTGTCAGTGTGGATTAAAAGGTGCATAAAAGGTACTCAAGTAAAGTACAAGTACCTCACAATTGCACTGAAGTACAGTACTTGAGTACATATTACAGTGCAGTACAGCAGATTATATGGGAAAATAGGAGTCTCGTCTCGTCTCCGTCTTACCAGTTGTTTTGGTGACTCCTTCCCTCCGGCGGCTGGCTGCAGGATGGTTTCACTCTGCATCTGTCTGTGTTTATAACAGACTCTTATCAAACGTGTTATCGCTGCTCGGTAACGTAGCCGCTCCGGTGGTTTGGTGACGGGTTTGAGACGACCTCCGGGACGGGAACAGCACAGTCCATCATTTTAATCTGACGCCACACAGAGCTGCAGTGACAAGGACGAGATGTCCGTGACGTGTTTGTAAACTGGTGCACCAAACACGCTGAAATAGAGGATACAACCGCCATTAGATCACAAACTGTCATCATTTTCCCTCCATTTATTCAACCTGAATTTATTTCCTTTTTAACGCGTTCTGTAATGAATGTAAACATATATGGCGAAACATAAGAAGAGGATCAAGCTCGGGCTTTTAATTAATAAGAAGATGAAAATGAAATAGAAGCCAAAGCGGCTCATTATTCCGGACAGCGCATGCGCAGACAAGGCGTAGTCTTTAGTTGATGTGCCCCTCAACTCCGACTTGCAGGCAGTGGTGGTGGTAGGTACTATACTTAAAGATCCCCTCCACTCGAAAATATGTTTTTTCTTTTTGTTCCTACAGTTGGATGTTTGAGCTTCACTGTGCAGAATGATGTATGTGCAGAGTTTGACACTAGAAGACTGTTTTCATGTTCATCTGCTGAAAGTGGAAAGTTTCTCTGAGCTCATTAAAAAATCCATTTTTTTAAGGGGTGGGCCTACGAGCATGATTTGTGACATCACAAATAGTTTGGAAGCCAGTCATGGTCCAGTATGCAACCTACACAAGTGTGACGTGGAAACTTGAAGCCTCCAGTGCACAAATACTAAGATTGGACTTACCAGTGAAATAGGAGACATCTTGTATACCAACAGTTAACATCATGTTTTATCATTTAAATTATGACAAAAACAGGACTTCATGTGCTCATGAAAGGACTGAAATTACTCATTTGTGGGCCTCATAGTGACTCAGGGGTCATCAGCAGTGATTATTTTGTTCCCTCAGTCTGTGAACCACTGACCCAACCCAATGAGAGCCTCCACACTACATGACATCAAGCCAACGATGGTCAGATCCTGCTAAAAACTTATAAAAGACAACAGTTATATTATCCAGTGTTGTGGGATATAGTGGAAGACAGCCCATGCAGCATGTGATGCCCCACAGTAGCCCAAAAACAAAGAAGTCTTTATTTTGCCTTTGTTTGCCTACAGTGAGAGTTCACCCTTCTTATATCATGTCCTGACTCTTTCCCTCCTCATATTGCTCATCAGTATCAAACCAGGCCTGTGTCCCACTCAGCAAGGTTGCCCCTTGTCTGTAAGACTACACTGAGGGCCTAAATGCCTGATGGTATAGTTGATGAGAGCAGTGATAAAAGTAGGCCACAGCATGTTATGCATTGTAGGGATGTACAGAAGAAACCACAGAGCTCTGAGGTTTTATCGAGATCTCAGTTTTTATTTGCCAGCTTTGAACAGGACCATCAAGTTGTAAAGTCATGTATGTATTAATGCTTACATAAACACAAAATAATGAATCAATGTCAAAAAGAGCAATGACCGAAAAGGTGTAAGCTGAACTTATGCCTGCCCCACAAAATGTATGAACACTCTACAGAGTTCAGACAGTAAATAAATGTTATGCATACATATATTGATCCACTGCACTCCTGATACTATAAATGGTTTTGGTTGGTAAAATAATGACTAAATGAAAGATAACTGGGCTTATACATCAACATAATATACAACATCTGATTTGGATACATTCTGTGTAACCAGAAGACCAATTTTAGTTTGTTACTATTCCTTTTGATTCTGATTAAATTAGCCCTATTTGTTATTGTACATAAACAAACAATCATCTAACTACAAAACATATGTCTAGAACCACAGTACAGGTTATTCAGTACCTGTTGGGAACGCCTTTTGGTGAGTTTTCATATTGAGGATACCGTCCATCTCTCCTATTGTGGAGCGTCTGTTTTTCTTGATGACTCGGGGGTTGATACACTGATTTTATCTAGTGAGCTATGACTGTGGATTTTGGTGCAAACTATCTTTCCTTTGACATGATCTGGAACCTTAAGATACTAGTGGTTTGTCCGTACTGCTGTGGACCTCAAGCATGTACAATCTGTCACTTTCCACCTATCTAATCTATGGAGATGAGCAGTCTTCAGAGATAGGCTCCATTTTTCAGTTTATGTGCAACCTTTTTGGCTCTTAGGTCAGGTGCCTCATGTTTGCTGCAAGGTCCCATCGATCCACAGATTTTGTTTGGGTTCTCTCATTTCATGGGACCTTGAAGTGTTGCAAAGGTGGTTGATTCCAGTAGAAATTTTCATATACTTGGGGTTATTTATACCAGATTATGTAATTAGTGTAACTTATGTTACAAATGCTGTCAGCAAAGTGACAGGCTGTCTCAACTTGTTGGCACCAACATTCACCCTAGAATAAGAAGAAAGAAAAATGAAATGCCATTTCAGAGTCACATGTAGCTGATTTACATCACAATAATTTGGTGTTAAAGTGTAACAGCTAGACTGTTTAGTTGTCTAGGCTGTGGAAATAGTTGTGTTGACTTTCAAGCTGTATGATTTAAAGGACAATGAAACAATACATCTATGACAAAAATTCTTATTGCAGGGATGTTCATGAGTTGCTCACAGTGATGCAATGTAACAGCATTTTCAGGTGCTAACACTGAATGTAAAATGGCATCAAAAGCAGTTTGTGTCTGTTTCATAGTAGTTCATAGTCTTAAAACATGCAATGACCCAATTGCTTATACAGTGACATTTTTGCCTCAGCTGCCAACACTAGAAGCCTAAAGAATCTTCTGGGTTTTTTTTGGCTAATTTGGTCAATTTTCGCATCAGTAGTAATTACAAATTAGGAAACAATATAGAAAGAAACAGTCAGAAACTGGTTTTCAGCAGCACTTCAGCTGTTATCACTGTTATCACAGAATCAATTTCAACCAATGTTAATTTGACTTCATCTCTCACCAGCTTTATTCCTCATGTAGCAAATCAGCCCAACGAAAAAGACAAAACCCAGCAGCCCTGTTGTCCCGAGAGCAATCTTAGTCCCGTTTGACCCAGGCTTGGGGTCTGAAATCACATTAACACTACATTAAATGAACATACTATACATTCATTTAAGTCCTTGATGGAGAATTTCTCTCCTTTATACTAACACATGACACATACTGTATTTCAACCAGCTTTACTGTATGTGAAGACGTCATTATGTCATTTAAAATGTATCAGATAGATTTTGTGGTCCAAGAATGATTTTTGGTAACATTTAAGTTAAACCAATCTATGCTGTCACACCTTACAGCTCCTGCCACACTCCACCTGTCCACATGCACACTGACCTACCCCAGTCATAAAGCTTTGGCTCCATGAGGCTGGCATGTTCCACCATGCAGGTGATCTTTTCTCCAGGTATGGGTGTATACTCCAGATAGGAGTGGGTCTGGTACAGCCAATTCCCATTTGGCTGCTCCTCAGTGGACGTCACATCAGATGTCACCTCCTTTCCGTTCCTCAGCCATGTCACTCTGATTTGTTTGGGATAAAAGTTGTACACGCTGCAGACAAGCATGCTTGGATGTTTGCTGCTCGCTGTCTCAACTGACCTCAGTTTGATGTTGGGCTCCACTGGAGGAGAATACCAAGACATAAAAATTTGTCATGAAATACCACATCTTTAATAAATTAGTTATACTTGTTAATGCTGAAAGTCACCAAAATCACCTGTTTTCAATAAGGCATCAGATATTAGTGGGATGTTGGTTTTGCAGGCCTCTGTATTCTTTCTTTCCTGTTTCAAAAAAGCTTCGTTTTTGTTGAGACCATCGGCAATTTCTTTTGTTTTCTTTGTGTAGCCGACATATTTTCCCAAAGTGCTGTTGTATTGGCCCAGAAGCACCTTGTTAAAGTAGATCTGCTCCAGGTAAACAGCATCATGGCCATCACTTGAAGCAAACTGGCAACGAATCAAACCATGACCATAGAAAGCATCTGTAATATAAGTATATTAGTATCAGTTGTAATTTTCTGTTTATCAGCTATTGTCACGCCACAGAATCTGAAGTTACACAGCTGTTTCAAAGCTGTAATAATATGCAGTAACTTTTGTTAATATTACACCAAGGGTGTAATTTGGCTCTAGTGCCAGTTTGAACAGCAACACACAAACAAACAAACAATGACATCTTCCATTTCAATGTTACTTACCTGCTCTGGAAAATAACAGGCACAGCAGAGGAAAGAAGCTGAGAATACACATGGTGAAAAACGAGAGAGGAAACATTTTAATTGGAGGCAGGTTGATGTCGCACTGCATGGAGGAAGTGAAACAGCAGAACTGCGCAACAGCAGCTGTGGCATTTGCAAGATGTCCTCCAGAGTAGGTGTGGCACAAGTGTGGCACAATAGCTACAGATTTTGCCATGCTTTATACAAGCCAGACAAAAGTGTTTGTGTTCTAGTAATGGTGTTCTTTTATTTGTTCCATTTCATTGAAATTCATTATGTGATTTGGAATTTGATCCAAGAATTAATTGATCGATTTGTAAAGTATTTTTATTTATTTCATTCATCACAATCTTAAAGTCACCTTCATTGGTTTGTTGCAGAAACTAAATTAATAATGGATCACGGCAAAGTGATTCATCCTTACTGACTTCTTTCATTTCGAAGCATCACTGCTTAATGTAAAGCAAAAAAAGTGTTTACCTTTTTTCTCCAGGTTAACTGAGTAGTAGATGTTGAAGTAGTCAGGTGTCACAAATTATACATTCATATTTTACATACAGTAGTTATACAAGTTTATAAAGTGGATTTTCTTAAAAGTATCGGATCCATGTCAGATCCTTTATTTAAGTAAAAGTAGCATTACCAGACTACAAAAATACTAATTGAGTAAAAAGTATTATAAAAGTAAAGTAAGTATTTTGCAGAATGGGCCCTGTCAGAGATATATGTACTACATATGTAATTGCTGATGCCTTAATATGTAAGAAGTACTTTAGTTCTGTAGCTGTTGGAGGTAAAATTGTGTTTACCTATTTTATACGCTGTTGGCAATGCATTAAAATTAGATAAATTCTTAATATGTTTTGTATGTGAAATCTAATATGTAAAGTATATATAGTAGTCCTATAAATATAGTGGAGTACAAAGTACAATGTTTCCTTCTGTAAATAGTTCCCCCCTTCCTAGTACAGAAGCTGTATAAAGTAGCAAAAAAACTGAATGTACAACCTTGAAAATTTTACTTTTACTAGCAAATGTTACATTCCACCCCTGATTTTTGCATACTTAAAAAGTCTGTTTAAATCCATTTTATACAAAAATGAAAAGTATACTCAAAAAAAGAATGTAGAATTTAAACACAACAAATATTAAAGTGGTGAATAACAGTGAATCAGTGTGATTCATGGCAGTGTTTGCATAAACAAGAGTCAAAGGGCAAAGAAAAAACATTAATAAACATTAAATACATTAGAAGGAATTAAATGTTTTTTTCAGACCAGCTCTTTTGTATGGAAGACGTGAAAGACCATTTCTGCCAGTAAATGGTAAGAAAAATGTCCATGGTACTAAGTCAAAATTATTAGATAAAAAAGCAAAAATTAACAAGTCATAATTTTGACTATTTAGACAGTCAAAATTCAAACTATTTTTATCATGACTTTTTTTTCTTCAAAGTCACAATTATGACACAAAGTCAAAATTTTGAATTTTTATCTTTATCTCTCATGACTTTAGTAATAATTGTGACTTACTAAATCAGATTTTTGACTTAACTTACCATGACTAACTTTTAATTATTTTTTCCCTATTACTGGCGGAAATGGGCTTCCTTACTTTTGGCTCTTTTGCATTAGATGTGTAAATGCCTCTTTTAATGAAAAAGTGGGTTACTATATTTCCTGATTTTGGACTAAACAGCACTATTGTGATGCCAGAAGCTACAGATTCAGACCTCTCATAGTAGTATTTCATGATGTTATGGTGCATGGTTCAATTTAATTCCCACTCATACTCTTCTATTAAATATAATCTGGCATATGTACTGTTTATTACGGTATGTCCATGTGTAAATGACCAGTTGAACATTAGCTGCTGAATTGTTCTGTTGTGTTTTTCTTCCTTGTGGTGAAAAAATGTGCCTGAACAGTGTTTTTACATTTTACAGACTTGCACTTTGGTTCATGAATGAGCAATAAGATGTTTAGAACGTTTAGAAGATGATAACGGTGTCCTGCAAAATTATATGTATAATCATATATTTTATGTATAATTTATGTGCATCATCATCAAATTAATGTGTATAATCTCTTTTAGACTGGAAAATTAATTTCCACAGTATGCCTTGAAAATTAAAAATACTGCAATCCCCAACGAGCCCAGAGTCAGGCCCACTCCACAGTAAACATCTAGTCCAAGACTGGGGTGACTGAAGTCAGGTTCTGTGGAGGAAGTAAGAAAATATCTTACAGACACAAGAAAGTGTTTCACAACAAATTGTATTATTTTCATATTTAAGTGTCTTTACAAGATAAAACAATCACCCCAGATCCTTGTTGTAGGCCTCTCCAGGGCTGAGTGCTCCACCATGCAGCTGTAAATGTCTCCCTCCTCTGGTGTGAATGTCAGGGTTGAGAACTGGTGGAAGGTTTGATCATTATTGGGATAATATCGACTCAGTGACACCCCCTCTGACACCGGACGGCCATTTTTGGTCCAGCTGACATTGATGTGAGGTGGGTAGAAATGATTCATGAAACAGACGAGACTGTTTTCAACACCCAGCTCAACGTCTTCAGAGGGGTAGAGGATGCTCTCGGGGGGGTCTTTGGTGGGTCAAAAGAAAAATAAAAACCTTCATTAGTGTTTCATTCATCAGAAATTAATGTTGACGTTAATACAAGATAAACTATATATATTCCTTACCTTTTTTTTCTGGTACGTTTTTCTCTTCTGCTGCCCAGTTTGTATTCAAAAATGAACACGCCCTCTTGTTTTTTACAGCATTTTTATATTGATAAATATTCTTAAAAATTGCACTTGGGTCAAGAACAATATATTTGGGCACAGTGTAAACAATGTCTTGTCTCATGAAATCCACGTATAAAATCTCCTCAGCATCAAAAGTAAACTGTTCCTCAACTGTGCCATTCTCAAAGCAGCCCACCAAATAGACAACTTCATGCTGAACTGAAACACAATACAATAGAAAAAAGAAATTAATAAGTGTATTGTTAAAAACCATGGATGTATTATAAGAGCTGGTCGCTGCCGCTCAGCCTTGCAGCCAATTTTCCCAGTGGTCACTTGCGGTATTGCAGCGAAAAATCCCCCTGTGGCCCAAAAAGCATTTTCCCCATAGACCACCATTGTAAAAGAAACATCTGTAAAACTGTTGACAGGACACCTTGAACTGCAAACAAGGTCAATTATGACTCTTTCTATTATGAATTTTTGATCCATAGAGGTTTTATATATTTGTAAAACTTTCCTCTAGCCAAGAAAAGCGATTTAAAAATCTGTGGCATCATCACAATGTAAAGTCTATGGGCCGAGCGGGAACTTGCGGGCGGGGCCAGCGGGGGAAACACTACTGCGCAGAAGCAAACCTGGCAGCTAGAAACCTTTTTGGTGTATGCGCCAGCCGAGCAATTCTCATTGGATTGAATGGGTGCCATTTTTGGTCTCCAGCTCTTATAATACATCCGTGGTAAAAACCTGTAACAACAAAAAGCTATTCTGTCTAATTTTTCTTGATCTGTTCTCCTCAGGCATCCGAGTTATCCACAGAAATCTCAGGTGAAAAGCCTACCTCATATTTTCATGCTTCCATAAATTTACTCTTAATCTTACCATACCAGACTAGTACATTTGAAACTCATTCTTACTTTGTGAAAAGACGCAGAAGGTGTTGAGCATCAGGACTAAAATAGCAGAGCAGAAAATTGTCATTGTTGTAGTCTCTCAATCTGCACAGAGCAATAAGGTTCATCTATCATTATGGCTGTAGCATCCCCAGCTAGAACGATGGCCACCTCTCAAACTGATGGATCTTGAGGACTTTATTGCCAAAACACAGTACCGTATTCACGAACACACCATAAGAGCTGAATAGGAAAACAAAAAAGCTGTCATAATACTGCACATTTCCATACTCACACACAATAGCCATAAACATTTATAATAAACTGAAACAAAATTAGACAATAAGTAAAAAATGTCCATAAGTTAGTGTCCTGCAGTCTATTTGCTTCATATATTAAAACATGATGAGACGAGTCCAGGACGAAAGTCAGCAAGTGCACACCAGGAAGTTATCTGTACATTTACTCGATGGATACAAAACAAGCAACCTTAGAAAAATAGTTAAGCCATGCTACAAATTACAAATGCAAATCATTCACAGGTACATTCACAATTATTTACATTAGCTCATTCTTATAAAAGCTGCAAGTGTTACCAGCCTCCTGGAAAAAAGGCTAGGCTAAGCTAGTAGCCGAAATGTAGCTAGCGTTAGCATAACTTCCTCACTACCCACTCAAACAAGTAAATACACAAAACGTATTTACATGTGCAAACCATTACCAAACTTCTTATAGCATACAAAACTCTTACCTTGTTCACTTTCCAGCTAGGTTCTAGACTTTCGCATCAAAAGAAGAGCATTTTCACAACCAAACACTTGAATTGTTTTGCTCTTTTCGACCAGTTCCTTCACATCCGGTTTTACAAAGCAGTGTGGGGGGAAAACATGCCCTTCAAAATAAAAGCCCAAATCAATGTCAAAAAATGAAAAGAAGAATAGAAAATAATTAAACCTCAGATAAAACCAATACTGGATCAAAGGTAAACACTGCAATTTGACAGTCATTTTAAAGGGTCATTTACAGTCACTGTTGCCAGTAAGGAACTCAGACACAATCACATGACCAGACTGTGTGCAAAACAAAGTCATAAAACTGACCTGTATCCAGGTATCCTTGAGTTACCAAAAGTGCAACGCTATACAACAAAATCCTGTTGTAGAAAGAAGAGTTTAACCAGAGTGTGTGTGTGTTATTTAGCTTTAATAAATGTGGATGTTAAAACAGCAGTCCAACTGGTTTTGGCGGCTGCTGAGAAATGACAGTGTTCATACAGTAAATAAACTGTATCTGCATCATTGTCTGAGGAGAAAATAGTAGGAAAAAAGATAGTAGGAAAAAATCTGTTTTTAGCCTTCTAACAATGTTGCTGAATGGTTATTTTTTCACTGCATATTTCAAGCATAATATTTTGAAGCAGTGCAGTTCTTTGTTTTTGAAACCAGCCCAGCTCTTTATTTGGTCTAATAAAATAATCTACAGCAGAGGTTCCCACACTATTTGGCGAACCTTCACAAAAGTGCATATGCAGACTATATATAAGTTGTGAGCATTTAAACCAAAGAGTGATTGATTCTTCTGAATAGTTTTTAGAAGAGGTAAAACTATCCAGCATCCAAAATATTTTTAAAAAACTAATTTATCTGCCAATTTATCTTGTGACTCCTTGGTAGGTCACAACTCCCAGGTCTAAAAGCACTAACTAACAGTATTAAGGGTTGTGTGTGTTCTCTCAAAACATTTAAAATAAACATTCGTTGCTAAGAGTGTTGCCCAACAAGCATGCCATTATTGGTGCGTCCTGCGTGTGGAGCCAGAGGCAAAGCAAAAAAAATCAAGTGGCCAAGTCTTGTGCAAAATGCTTTGGGCACAAATGGCAACTTAGAGGTACAGAACACCAACTACACGACCATTTTCTTTAAACTTTTGTTTACTGATAATGAGAGTTGTGGTTGGTGTGTTCCATACATTCATATATTTACATTAGACAAAGGGTCAAGGCTGTAGGTTTACTGATGAAGGAACGGAAACCACCGCATAGGTTCCCCATGTTATAATCATATAAACAAGCAGAAAGATAAACAAAACAGATACAACTAAAAGACAAAAACAAGACCACAGAGGGACAAAGAGTGTTGACCTACTAGATTACTTCAGTTACAGACAAAGATCTCACATGAAAGTAACACAACTTTTGGAAGTGATGAGGGAATTATGGAGGTATGAAGTAAAATTGTTGTTTAAAAACATGAAAAGGGAAGAGGAAATTGATACTTTGAGCAGTTCTGCAGTGTAGAATCAGACAAGAGAAAGAGTAAGAGCATTTAAACCTGAGGACAAAATTGGATGATGTTTTTAAGCATTTCTACCTCATAGTAGTGATGAAATAAATCCAGGACTAGTCTAATATTGCTTGCTCTATGCTTATTTGATTGATAAATCCAGATTGCCACTCATCAATTATAGAGGTATTTGTAAGAATAACAGCTAGTGACTGAAATATATTATCGCAAAATAGCAACATTCTGCTTTGGGTCTCCATCAGCTCCTGAAGGAAATATCTGGCTGTTAAATGCTCCATATACGTATGTCGCCCTGTGCTGCAGCTGCCTGCTGTGGCTGGAAATGAGATCAAAGAGTGCAGAGTTTGCAGGCTGTAAAACCAAAACAAGCTAAAACAAGCTAAAAGAGGCTAAAAGGCTCAATATACAGTAGTTTGAGGGGACATGTGGGTGCAAAGATTATAGGCCACAACATTTTTTGTACATTTACTGTATTTTGCATGTTTCATTTCATTCTCTTCAATTTAAAATGTACTTGTAGCAGCCTCTTCTCACTTAGAATGTATTTGACTTTTTTTTTTTTTACTGTAAATTTATTTTTACTTATTTTTGTGTATATGTTGACTGTTATGTCAATAATTCCTTATATGTGCAAACCTACTTGGCAATAAACCTGATTCTTGTAGAAATGTAGAGACGGAAACCACAGCCCTCTCTGGTTTTACTGACATTTATGTTTTATTGATTTCAGACCCAATGTCATAGTCATATATGATGAATATATACAGTTTAAGGCATGTATGTAGACAAAGATATAAACATATTTCTCCAATGGATTTGATCAGGACAGTATTCTCAGTGAATCTATGCAGGCTTCTCTGACTTAAAGTGTGTTCTCCGGATAAAAAACCTGTAGGAATAATTGATTATTGTGGCAGATAAATGACTTCACATTAAGAACATTTCAGACAAACTTATGGAAAGATATTTGTGAACATATATATGTAAATGCCTACCTCAGTTGTTGGCACCAACACCCGCACTACAATTAGAAAAAAAACAAGTATAGACACGTTACAGAAACAGGCTTTCAAAAGAGTCTGTTCATCTTTTTACACTGCGTCTAAGCTGCTATCATTAGAGGGAGGAATGAACTTCAACCGCATCTTATGTTAATTTGGTTTCATCTCTCACCAGCAGACTTCTTGTAGTAAATCAGCCCAGCAGCTGAAAAGAGCAGACCCAGCAGCAGCCCTGCAATCCCGACAGCAATCCTATTCATCCCTGAGTCAGACGTGGGCTCTGAAAAAATAATAATGATGATGAATGAAAGATACTGAGGAGTTAGAAGTTAGTAAGTATGTTTAAAGTTTTATTGTGGGCTGTTGTATGGGAAGATGTCTGTGTAGACAATGTCATTTTCTTTGTACATACATATAGAGTATATATCACTCTATGCTGTTTTTAAATTTACAACACTACTTCACTTCACCTGTCCACATGCACACTCTCTTACCCCAGTCATAAAGCTTTGGCGTCATGAGGCTGGCATGTTCCACCATGCAGGTGATCTTCTCTCCAGGTATGGGTGTATACTCCAGATAGGAGTGGGTCTGGTACAGCCAATTCCCATTGGGCTGCTCCTCAGTGGACGTCACATCAGATGTCACCTCCTTTCCGTTCCTCAGCCATGTCACTATGACTTGTTTGGGGTAAAAGTTGTACACGCTGCAGACGAGCATGCCTGGATGTTTGCTGCTCACTGCCTTAACGGACCTCAGCTTGATGTTGGGCTCAACTGGAAGAAATAACCCAGACACAAAATTTTGTCATAAAATACCACATCTTTATCTTTACCTAATGCATTTCTAATTGATCTATTTATGATATACATTGGCTTCAAGTCAATTTCTTTTCCGGGGTCTCCAAAATCACCTGGGTTCAGAAGGTCATTATACACTTTGCGGGAGTTTCTTCTGCAAAGCTCTGTTTTCCATATCTCATGGTTAATAAATTTTATATCTTTGTTGATGACATCTGCAACTTCTTTTGCTTTCTTTGTGTAGCCGATCATTTTCCCCAAAGTGCTGTTGTATTGGGCCAACAAAATCTTGTTAAAGTAGTATTGCTCCAGGTACACAGTGTCATGACCATCAGGAGAACTAAACTGGCAATGACTCAAATATTGACCATAGAGAGCATCTGTAATATAAGAATAATGCAAACAGATATTAGTTGATGTGGATAGTTGAATTTTCTTGTTCATTTAATATTCTCACACTTCAGATTCTAAAGCTATAAATCTGAACAGAGGCTTCTTTGTCTGTTTTGATATATATGCACTATTTTAATGTCACTTACCTGCTCTTAAAAATGCCAACAACAGCAAGAGGAGAGTACACAAGCTGAGAGCATGAGACATGTTGTCAGGCCAATGAGAGAGATCCAAATGAACAAATAGTTCAAGCTGAATCTGTACTGGAAAAACAAGGAAGTTCAGAAACAGATTTAAAAATAGATTATTTCCTTATCAGGTGCACTCACCCAACAATCGCTAAACTGTGTTTGTCTTCCATGCTCTTGTTATTGTCTGTCATAAGATTACTTCCCCACTTGTAAAAGTATAAAAATTTACTTAAAGCATCAAAGGTAAAAAAGTTCTTTGTGTAGAAAAAATGGTCCCTGTGAGTGTTAAAAGCTGGTCAGGACAGAGCTAATTTCAACTACTTGAAATTAACTTTCATTAAAATATTTCACACTGAAAGGTAGCATAAAGTGGAAATACAGTACAAGTACAAGTAGAAGTTAAGTTGTAAGAAGTAAACTACGGGTACCTCAAAAGTGTGGTACAGTCAATACACTTATACTTTTTACGACTGGCTGTATTTCTGTAGAATTTTTGTCAGTGATAACTTTGGTTTTATAACAACAACATCATGATAGTTAAAATAACATGTTCCTATCATATCTACTGATTTTGCCATAAATCTTATTGAAAATTGAGCCAAATGTTGCCAAACTTTTACATTACACCCAACTGATGAGGCTCCTCATGTTATTGTCACATTACGTATCAATTCATGTCAGTGAAGATTCTGTCGTCCATGTCATGGTATATATGGTATATCCAAAAGTAGCCTGGACTCTAATGACTGTCATGTGACAGACGAGATGACAAACAGGACAACATGTGACCTTACTGACCCTGAAGAGGTTAAATACCTGCTCCCCACCAGTCAGAACTGAAGAAGCCTTTTGGATCAGAAGGCGAAACATCAAGAATCTACAAGTCCAGTTGCTCTTGACTCAACGCTTTTGGATACATTCATTAATAAACTGACTTATTTATTGATGATGAGGTCACTATCATTCATTGGCTGCAGCGTCCATTCTCAATGTATGTGCACTGGAGGCTTCAGGTTTCCACATCACAGTTGTGTAAGTTGAATACTGGACCACGATTGACTACAAACAAGTTGTGATGTCACAAATAACGCTCACAGGTACACGTCTTAAACTTGGATTTTTGGTGAGCACAGAGAAACACAGATGAATACTCTGCAAAGTGAGGCTAACAAATTCAAGTCAACAAGTCAAACAAATTTTTGAGTAGACTTTAAAGTTGAATTTTATTTAGCATGTCTATGTACATTGCAAGTAGTTACAGGGAAATGTTCACAGGTAAGAGACAAGTTGAGACCCAGCTTTAAAATTGTCTTTTTATTTGTAGTGTATTGACTGAACCAGTTTGTAACACTGCATCTCTTACATTTATCCTTCTCTTGCTTTCCATAATATATCCTCTTTAAAGCAAAATAAAGATTATAAGTGGTGCATATTTGTGTTGCACTGCAAAATCATATAGCGTTTGTGTATAATGCATTAAAAATGATTTGGTGCAATGCTGTATTCAGTTGCAATGTTGAGCATATTCAGCAACAGATACATTACTGCACATAGTGTCCTTTGGTGAAAAAGAATACTCCAGTTGCGACACCAAACAAGCCCAGAGTCAGGCCCACTCCACAGAAAACATCTGGTCCAAGACTGGGATGACTCACGTCAGGTTCTGTGGAGGAAGCTAAAGAGCAAATGCATCAATACAGACACAATAAATAATTCAATTATAATTATTTTAAGTGTCTTTACAAGATAAAACAATCACCCCAGATAATTGTTGTAGGCCTCTCCAGGGCTGAGTGCTCCACCGTGCAGCTGTAAATGTCTCCTTCCTTTGGTGTGAATGTCAGGGTTGAGAACTGGTGGAAGGTTTGATCATGATTGGGATAATATCGACTCAGCGACACCCCCTCTGACACCGGGTGGCCGTTTTTGGTCCAGTTGACTTTGATGTGAGGTGGGTAGAAATGATTCACAAAGCAGATGAGACTGTTTTCAACTCCTAGCTGAATGTCTTCAGATGGGAACAGGATGCTCTCAGGTGGGTCTTTGGTGGGTCAAAAGACAAAAAAAACCCCTTCAGCAACATTTTATCAATCTCGTCACTACAGAGATGAATGTTTAATACATTCAAGTATGCATCCTTTACCTTTTTCTTCTGGTGGATTTTTCTCCTCTGCTGCATAGATTTTTGTAAGTGATAAACAGAGGTTTTTATTTGTCAGAGCATCTCTGAGTATTCCCAAACCCACCAAAACTTCACTTGGATCAGGATCAAGAAATGTGGGCACAGTGTAAACAATCTGATCTGTTTGGAAATTCACATATAACATCTCCTCAGCGTCAAACTCAAACTGTACCTCAGCTGTGCCATTCACGAAGCAGCCCACAACATAAAGAACTTCATGCGGAACTGAAAAACAATATGATGGAAATAAAGACATTTATAAATATTTGCAAATATGTGCAAATAATTTATGTACACAATGCTATCATTGAAAGTTCAGGTTCTGTCCGACAGGTTCCGTTTTTTACAGTTAATCTCAATAGAACAAAAGAGTAATAAATATAAAACTCATTCTTACTTTGTGAAAAGGCACATAAGGTGTTGAGCATCAGGATTATGACAGCAGAGCGCTTCATGTCTGAGCGGCAGATCTTCATCTCTGGAGGCTCTCAGTCTGAATTGTTTTTCAGTTTTAAATCCGTGTTGCCAATAAGGAAACTCAATCACATGACCGAATCATGTGCAAAAACTCTTAGAAAGTTTTCTTCAGAAGAAGCTTTGGGTCCCTGGTGAATAATCTGTAAAACTGTACCTGTATAACCATGAGTTAGCAAAAGATTTAGATTGATATAAAACTAAATAAATAATTATGTAGAAGCTTTGTAGAGCTTGATCACAACTTCCGTCATTATTACAATGTGGACAGCTGCTTAACCTGTTTTGCAGCTATCTAATCTTTCAGCTGTAGAGAAATGAACATAAATAAACTTTTGAACCTGCCAACAATTGTGCAGTATAAGGAAACTGAGAGAGTGGAAAAAAACAAGTTACTCAATGATGTTTACCACATAATAAACTTTTTTTAGCCTGTTGGCAGTGTTTTTGAATGGTTTGGTGCATTTTCCGTCGTGACTTTCCAACATCGTTGAGTTTAGTCGACACATTGAGAAGGAGGAAATTAAATCACACACAACTATAAAATGTCAAGGATGACCACAAAAGACCAAGACTTCAATTCCATTGCGGTGCTCAATGTTCAGGGTCGTGACGGTTGTGAGATGATTAACAGGACAGAAAAGTTGGATCAATATCTTGATGCGGAGTCCCAGCGGGTAAATGAGCCCTTATATGTGTAAAGAGAAATAAACATTACTTATTTTCTTTCAGTGTTGAAAAATGGGAGCTGTGATTGTTTTGTTGATGTGTCCCAGATGAAGAGCAAATAACTAGCACATAACATTGAAAGCAGAGGGTGCACAAACTTTGCAGAGAGGCCTCTATGGCAGGTAGGTTGTTAATCTTTGAGAACTTGCCACAGCTTTTCTGTGGATTTAGGTGTCTCAGTTGCTTCTGTCTCTTCATGTAATCACAGACTAACTCGATGATGTTGAGATCAGGGCTCTGTGGGGGCCAAACCATCTGTTGCAGGACTCCTTGTTGACTCCTCCTCCTTGTTTTTTTTTTATTTATTTAACTTTTATTCAACCAGGAGAGTTCCATTGGATTATTTTCAAGGGAGACCTGGCCAAGACAGGCAGCAGCACAAATAAAAACACAGTTACAGACAGACAACACAAAAGGAGACAAATTTAAAAAGAAAGTAAAAACAAGCATAAAGAAACTCACATTTCAAAAGAGAAATTTCTAGGAATCAGTGTCACCGGGTAAATTAAAAACATTCACATCCCAGGGAATCTGCTTCTAATTCTTTCATTTTGGATTTAAATGTGTTTAATGAGATCAATTTGTTGAGTTTCAAGACCCTTTTTCCAATTTCTGTATGGGCATTTGGACAGAAAGCATAAAGAAGTCCTGAGAATGCAAAGAGTATTGTCAGGCACTTTTCTGCGTGATAAAAACACATAGGTAGTATGGGAGCAGAGCAAGAATTGCCTTATATATATAAATATGTACCAATGTAAAAGCCTCACAGTTGTGAGTCAGAGCTTTACAATTGGTAATGAACCTCAAGGAAGCATGATAAGCTGTGTCAACCATATGAAGACACTGAGCAGAGGTATGCATACTGTATATAAAAGACCACCATAGTCCCACATAGTTAAATGCCAAAAAAAAGTAGTGGCAACAAGTCGCTTTTTTACATTAAAAGAAAACCTTATTTTGAAAATAAACATCCAATTTTAGCCTCAGCTTTATTTACCAGGAATTGCACATGTGGCTTAAAAGTGAGGGAGTCATCAATGAAAATACCCATATTATATAAGATATATATAAATAGCCATATATTTATAAGAGTTAACAACCTCTGTTTCACTTCCCTCAAGAGTGACAACGGAGGGGATATTTTGTGGCCTAGTTTCGATCACTGCATTTACATTTACAGTACATAGTTGGCTGAAATGTATCTGAACAACTAAGTTCAATTTTTCAAGTCTGTCTTAAAACAACAGTCAGGTGTCCATATGAACACTGAAAGAGGTTTTCCTCACTGTAATCATTCCTCCTGTTCATACTGGCTATTAAAAATAAACACCCACATCGCTTACAAAGTGATGGGGACCAAAATCCAGAGTGTGTCCACACAGTCATTTTGTGTAAAAATACGTTTAAAAGTTTATCTGAAGCTTAAATGAGGCCTCAACAATCTGAGTTAGTCATATCAAGTGGATATCTGCCACATTTAGTCTTTTTAGCATTAATTTCCCTTTTTGTGTTTCTTCAGACAGTGTTTCACTGTTGAGCTGTGGTGAAAGTATAATAACAAAAAGAGGAACTTTGGCACTAAAAAGACTGTCATGTCGAAAGATATCTGCTCGATTTGACTAATTTGGACGGCTGAAGCTTCATATTAGCTTCAGATAAACTTTAATATATTTTTGCACAGAAAGAGGCTTGTGGATTTTGTCCCCTATCACTTACATTGTAAGTACATTATGAAGGAATCTTCTAATGGCCTGTATGAACAAGAGGAATGATTATGGCAAGAAAAACCTGTTTCAGTGTTCATTTGGGCTTCTTTTAAGACAGACTTGGAAAAATTGTGAACCCGTCCTTTAAACTGTGAGGAAACGTCTACGTTGGGCCGGCAGGTGGCGCTAGAGCTCCGCAGATATCAGCGGTGCTGCGTGTGGAAGAAGCCGCCTGTTGGTGCTGTTCTTCTGGGGCATGTGGCTCAGAGGAATGGGGCCGTCTTCCTCCCTGACCCCGGCCCGTCGATGAAAAAACCGACCGAGCGGCAAAAAGGGCTGGGGATGCACAACGGGACAGAGGAAACGACAGCTTTACGGGCAAAAAAACAGGAATGCTGATGCTGCTAAACATGGAGTGTCGCCTCCTTTGCGGAATAAACCGAGTGTACGCTGATGTGGCCGGTCAGTGAGTTTGTAACAGCAAAAGATTTGGCTGCTACTTTGATTTTTTTTAACCGTTTGCGTTGATACACACATCTGCAATGATGCGGGCTGTGGACAGGAGCAGGATTGTACTCTTCCTTCTCCTCGGATACCTTGCCTCCAAAGCTGTCACCAAATCACTACCGGAGGACACAGCCACCGAAGGTAAAGTACACTAAACGTTTTAACCTGCTTTGCCCGGTCCAGGAGGACTAGGAGCAGGCTGTTTTGGTGGCTAACGGTGCCGCTAAGTTAGCCTGCTCGGATGCTGATGTGACCTAAACTTAGCTAGCTGACCGTTAGCAGGTTAACTTCAACGTTTCTGAAATGTTTGTTACCCTAAACCTGGTTTTCATTTTCTTCACTTAACCACATTTTAAACAAGCCTTTCCCCCACTTCAAACTGCTGTAGTTTAGTTATATCTGTGGAAAATAATACGTTGCTAGTGGTAACTTGGTAAATGAAAACATGTCCTTATTGTGCACAATAATTTAGCCGAGGAGTGAGTCCAGCTCTTTACAGTCAGTGGTCCAGCTGCTGGGATTTGTCAGACAGGGTATCTGCAGGTGTTGAAAAGTCTTAAAAAGCACAGATTTAGGTTTCCTTTAAAAATTTAAATTTCATTCACGAAGGTCTTGAACATTTTTTCTAGCCTGCCAAAGGCACAAATGTTAGTTATTAAATGTTCTTTTTAATTTAATTTGAGCAAAACCTGGCTGGCTATCCATTAGGGCTGGGCAGTAGTATGTCAATATCGTGATATGAGACTAGATATCGTCTTAGATTTTGGATATCGTAATATCATGATATGACATACGTTTTGTCTTTTCCTGGTTTTGAAGGCTGCATTACAGTAAAGTGATGTAATTTTCTGAACTTATCAGATTGTTCTAGCTGTTCTATTATTTGCTTTTACCCATTTAGTCATTATATCCACATTACTGATGATTATTTATCAAAAATCTCATGGTGTAAATAATTTTGCAAAAGCACCAACAGTCATCCCTACAATACTGTCACAATATCTATATTGAGGTATTTGGTCAAAAATATCATGATATTTGATTTTGACCTTATGGCCCAGCCCTGCTGTCCATCCATTCTTTATCTGCTGCTTGTCCATGACCAGGTCATGATTAATGAGTTATTAATGATATTATTGAGAATGTTTGTTATATACTGACATAAAATGTGAAATAAATTTAAATAAATTGAAATCTATTTCACATTTAACTTGGCAAATAATTCTAGGCCTTATCATTGCTAATGGTTTTTATTGATATCTTTCATACTTTGACTGTGAAATGGGTATTAAAATGCATGTGGTATTAAAAATGTCTTTAAAAAGTCTTAAATTTAACTTGGTGAAGCCTGCAGAAACCTTATCAGATCATAGTTACAAAGAAAAAGCTCTTTTCCTTTCGTGTTTGGGAAGTGCGGTGCAATAGTGTGCCGTTTGCTCTGTTTGAACATTTTAACTTGACTTTCTTGTATTGAGAGTGCTGTGTGTCTGTTCTTTTTTTTTTTTTTTTTTTTAACCAAAAAGTCCTGGTTTAAACAAATGACAGACGGCCTTTTTCAGGTGTCCCACAGCAAGAATATGAGCTAAACTCAAGCTTTATAGTCCTAGCATAATCCTTATGCTAGGGCAACTAATGATCATTTTCAATAGAGATTAATCTGCTTATTGATCGATTAATTGTTTGGCCTATGATATGTCACAAAAGCGAAAATGCCAACTCAGAGGCTAAGTTGACATTTTCAAATTGGTTGTTTTCAGAGCTGCAACGAATAATCGATTAGTTGCCAACTATTAAATGAATTGCCAATTATTTTGCCAATCGATTAATCGTTTGAGTCCTTTTTTTTAAGAAATAAAAAAGTCAAAATTCTCTGCTTCCAGCTTGTCACCTTGGGCTTTGGGAAACAGTGATCGACATTTTCTGACATTTTCTGGACCAAACAATTAATCGATAAATCAAGAAAGTAATAACAGATTAATGAAAATAATTGTTAGATAACATAAGATAAACTTTATTGATACCATGCAGGGAAAGTACAAAAACAGATGCATAGTATAGATAAAAATTATAGATAACTCAAAAAAAACTACAATATTATATACACTGAGGATCTACTATACACAAAATGAAGCATGAAAAGACAACAACAAAAGGTACTAAATACTCTTCTATACTACACTATTTTGATAATTGAGTCATTGTTTAAGTAGTTTTTTTTAAAAGCAAAAATGTCAAGCATTTTTTGGTACTACAAAGTGTGTAGAGACAAAAATAGTCAACAATACTTTGAGCAGAAAAGGCAGTTTTCAATGAAAAATTATACACAAAAGTTGCACTTGAGGGTGGAGTGTATTTTGTCTGCAGAGAGCAGTGTTAGCAACTAATGGTGAGGGACTACATAAATTTTCCCTCAGTCAAATCCGTACGCCAAACTTTGCAAGATCCAGGCCCATAGAGATTTGTCACAGGGAATCCCGCGCACCACAGCATCATACTCTTGCAAACTTTGAAGGAAGCATGAATCCCAATAATCTGATGACATTTAAATTCAGTCACTCACTTCAAAGCTGCCCTGTCATAGTAGCTTCCATCTGTTTTATCCGTCATTCTTATCTCTCACTTGCGTGCACTCACATCTCAGTCTCCCGTGCTCGCGTGCAGTTTTGGCTGGCCTACATTTGGTCCTCTCGCTGCAACTGTGTTTACAGTAGACGTATGAATGTAAACGTACAGTAACTCTCGCTGTAAATCAGTCAGGGTTTTGAAAAATGCAGCGCTGACTTTTCTCTCACTCAATTAGTTCCTGATGTTTTATAATTTTATGATCAGTTCAGTCCAGCCCAGGAGTTTTTGAAGTAGTTGTTCTTTAAGGTTCGTCATCAGGTGTTTTTCTGCCTCATGAAAACAACACAACAAGCTCTGTTTAAGTTAAAGATCGAGATATAACTGCCTTGATAACTCAGAAGATTGCGGTGCTTTGAAGTCAGTTTTGGCCCCCATCTCCTCTCTGTTTTCTGTTTCTCTCTCTTTTTCTGAGTTGTTCACTTTGCCTCAGATTGACCTTCACTTGTCCCTCTGGGGGTGTGTTCAGGTCGATACCGAGGATTTCTCCTGGTCTGTCCAGCAGACAACATGGATGAGTGGAGCCAGACAATCTACCCGCAGATATAGATCTCGCTCACATTACTGCTGCCCATAATAGGCATGGCATTGCATCTCCAACAGACAAACATTCGCCAGAGCTGGACAGGGGATGCCAGGAAGTAGACGAGTCAAATCATACTGTCACCAGCTAGCCAAGCTTGATTATAATCATGGGATGCTGGTGTGAGTGCTAACAGAGGCCCACTTTGGAGAGGACACATCAGGTCCTGAGAGAGGACTGCATTTAGGAAGGGGGTCAACTAGCTCCTTACCCAAGAATCACAACCTATAATATCTGTGTCATATTCAGGGTGAAGTATTTATCGAAGTAAGATGAAGAGAACTTATTTATTCTCCAGTTTAAGAGTGGAGGCCTGATGATGTAACCCAGTGTCTCCTGCTGAGTTAATGGGATTGACCACCGCTGTCTAATCTTACTTTTAATCCAGATGAGGGAAAATAGCAGGCTGAAGACGTATTGATAGTCCTCTCCTTTGCTTATAATGTCAGAGCTGTAGCTGTTTATTTTTCTAAACCATGTCTCGATTTGCCTCTGCACCTGCGTGTTTCATGCTGGGACATGTTGAGGAGTTATTCTTTGCCTCTTTTTTTTTTGAGTCCCTTGTCCTTGTCGGTGATTCATACTGTTTCTTGTGTAATCCTCATTTTGTTTAGTATCCCACAGCATTTTTCAAAAGGTCTATTTTTCTGCTCACAACACTGAAGATCAGATGTTTGTTATTTATCTGTACAGTACACAAATAGCTTCAGCAACTGTGTTTTCTTTTGCTGTGGTTGAACAAGTTATTACATCCAGGAACACAAACAACAGCCTGTTGGTGCTTGAAGTTAAAATGACTTGCATGTTGTTGTTCTCACAGACTTGAATCCTCAACTGCATTCCTTTGTTTCTTGTAGTTATCATTTGATATGTTGATAGATCAACCTGTTATTTGACACAAGGGGTGCTTTAAGATATCATGACGCTATGCTGCAGGGTATTGTAATTATATTAAAGACAATGTCACTGAATACAAAAATACTTTGAACTTGAATTTTATCATTAATTTAATCTATTATTAAGACAAATTGCTGATGTTTTGGCTTTTAATGTCTGCTCCAGTGTAGTTTATTTGTTTACTTCTGCATGAGACAGTGAAATATATTTCATTGCCGTGTCTGTCTTCTTACAGTGCCTAAATATTACCATGATTTGTTGAAAAATTGACCTTTTTATAACCAAACCAACTCCACACTACCAAAGTGAAGTCACTCCCTTTTTGAAACAAACTTCCCGACAGCATAGCCAGTAGCAGTGCTAATAATGCTTCTATTATTTTCATAAACTGTTATTTAAATAAGTTTCTCAATTGATCTGAATTGATTGAAGCCCAATGTCTTATTTTGTCTGACCAACAGTCCAAAACCCAAAGATATTAATTTTAAAATCACATGAGATGAAGAAAACAGTAATTTCCTACAACTGAGAAGCTGAAACTACAAGATATTTATCATTTTTGCTTGAAAAAGGACAAAAAAAGTAGTTATTTGTCCGAATAATTGCTTAGTCATTTTTTCTTGATCAGCTGACTATTAACAGATCTTGTTGCTGCTTTACATAGACATGAGACAATTAAGTCAGCAGGTCCCAATATTGTTAATATCATGATATTATTATTTTTTCACATTAAAAATTATACCATATAAGAGGCCACACACCTAATTGACTGATTTTTTTTGTTTTAAATGCCCAAAGTTTGCCTGTTGCAGCATCACAAATGTTAAAACTTGCATTTGTCTCTTTAATATCATTATTATTTATACTAACATCACTGACATCAATTTGAACTCGAGTAACGTATGATGAGCCACCAACTCTAATGAGCAGTGAGCGCTAGCATGGTTGCAGCTACAATACTGGATGTTGTGCACTAGCAAGCTTTCCACAGAAAGCATCTGCTCCCCCCCTCCTCCATTTGGAAGAACACCAAACCCCTCACACGCCCAGTGGAGGCCAGCCATACCATGCATTTCCAGTTTATAACACCTTACTTCCATGGTGCAGAAATGCTTTCCTCCCTGAAACTCCTGATTAATACACAACAACACACCTTAATTCAAGCTGTAGTGGGCTAAAAAAACATGCGCACACTCTGTTTTCCCTGTTTTCTCCTCTTGGGTCTCTTTCTGCTCACACACACAACCACCCTGCTGCTTTGGCTGCTGTTGCCTGGGATAATTGGTCTGAGATCGCAGCGTTGGTCAGGCGAAATTCTCTTTGATGTCGTTATTCTCCATATGGTACTGAAATACACGCAGATAAGGAGTCAACACAGTGAGAAGCAGTTATTGGGGTACTGGTTTATGGTCATTCTTCGTCTTCTAGGAGACTCCTAGCTTGTTTAACAATGATGTCACCGCACGGCTGATTTATTGGATGAGGATTGGGAGGGGACTGTTGCATTTGTGTGTGCTTGCATGTCAGTCTGGGCTCTCCTGGGGGAGTTCTTTTAAAGTGAGCACAGCTGGTACCCCTAACAACACATCACTGGGAGTGGGACAGGAAGTGAGGTCATGATCCCTCCAACGCACACACACTGCAAATCTAAGAGGCTGTGTGGAGTTTCTGGCAAGGGGAAATCCAGCCCTCTTTTTTTTTTTTTTTTTTGTTTTGCAATCCTCTGCTGTGACAGTACAAATGTAATAAAGAGAGGAATGGAGTGAAGGGTCAGGAAACAGCAGCAGAGCAGATCTTCACACTCTCGGAGTAATGATGTGTTTGGTTTGAGATTGACACGTTGCTCTGCCAAACCTCGCCGCACGCAAAAGCACCATATAACTTCCATCTCTGCAAAGGTGTTATTTGGCGGTGCACAGCTCTGTTTTTAGGTGAAGCCTGCACTCACGCTGAACTCTTACCAGATTGTCAGTGGTTTCTCACTGACCGCAGGATCCCTGAGTGGGGGGAGGGGGATTTGTCTGGCCAGGGGTATGTATGTGTTAGCGTGTGTCACGGAGGGTGGGGTTACAAGAAAGAGTTACAACAAAATTCAATTGCAGTGAGTATGGGGGGAGGTGGGCATGTTCAGGACAAGGGAGAAGGAGAGGGAAATCCTTTCAGCCTTAATTGAAAGGTCATCACAGGTCAGCCAGCAAACAATGATCAAACAGGGCTCACATTGTAACGTTTGCAAAGACTTTCCAAATACAGAAAGACTGCGTGGGCTTGTGCGGTTGTGAAATTACAGTGTTTTTTGGGATATGATGCTGAAATTGACCTTTTGTTTGTTGTACAGCTTGTGACACGTAGGACGTAACTATGTTTAAGCTTGTTTTCTGTACAAAACCATAGTAAGCTCTGCACGGTAGTAAATACATGTGTGCATACCTCGCTTGTTTTGAATATAGTATTTATCATGTGGTTGTGTACCTAAATGGTTGTATGGAAGTTTCTATGTGTCCATGTCTATGTAGGCCTTTGCCCCTTTATACTGTGCGATTTTGTGATTAAAAAGTTGATAATATTGAGAGAAATGTATCTTAAGTTATCAATTTTAAAAATGGGCCTAGATCTCACTGTGAGACTCGTCCACTGATGGCCAATTTAGCGCTTCAGTGCCCAAAGACAGGTTGCCTCAAAAGTTACTGTCAGAAATTTCAGACCAAAATCCCACAATGTGACCCACGTTCACAAAGCAAATTAATGAGAATACGACTTGAAATGATGCAGAATACACTGGCAAGATAGAGTAACTCTACTGCTAAAACATATTTACATATGGCTACAACTAATGATTATTTTTACTATCGATTAATCTGCCAATTATTTTCTTGATTTGGTGAAAAATGGCAATCACTGTTTCCCAGAGGCCAAGGTGACGTCCTCAGATGTCTTGTTTTGTCCCGACCAACAGTCAACAATCCGAAGATAATCAGTTTACTGTCATAGAAGACCAAAAGCAGACAAACCAGAAAATATACATTTGTATTATATTAATTTGTTAGGCTGGAACCAGATGATTTTTAATTTTTTCCCCTTAAAAACAAACTGATTATCAAAATAATTGGTGCAAAACTTTCTGTGGATTGACTAATCATTGCAGCTTTCACTGTATTTACCTCAAACTCACTTTGCAAAATCTACCTTTTGTCTTGCCCCCTTCTCCTGGGTACACACACTCCTCCTCCTCCTTTTGAGGTTTTCTGAAGCATGAAAGTGTCGACGTCATGGCCAAAGCTTGTTTTTCGTTTTGCTTCATTTTTAAAACATGAGAGCGGCTCAGATGGATGGTATTTTGGATGGGATTTTCATTTATTTATTTTCCTACTAACATCACAGTGCTACGATTCACCAGGCATTCGCCACAATCTGACGCACCTCAAAACTGATATCGTAGAGTCTGAGTGAGACAGGAGATTTCATTTGATCCATCTCTCTCAGTGTGACATGTCGTGAACTTGTAAGATTGTTGTTGTTGCGAGGCCTCTAGACGCCTTTAGCGTGAGCCTTTTTTCAATCAACAGGCAATCTGTCTAAATGTTTGTATCCCTCATTTCCATTAGAGAAGGTGTTTATATATACAGTTGTTTTGCCTCCCTGGTCCAAGGCTTCTTTGAGAGAGGGAAATTGTCCATTGTTTTGGAGGGGAAGTGCCATTGGCAAGAATCCAGGAAATGGTCAGACGGCTGTCCCTTTGTGATTGTCCAGGACGTGGAATGCTGTCTCCGTGGATTGGAGGCAAAGGGCCTGGCACTGAAACAAAACCCAGTTAAAGAGATGACGATATTTCACCTTTTCCACTCCGCCCATCCTTACCATAGACCCATTTTTGTCTTTTTAAGGGGGGAGCAGGAGATCTTTAGGGGGAGATACCAGGTCAACAGTATATGTCACATTGAAGTGGTATACATCATCAAGCCTGTGTGTCAAGTGTTTCTAGTCATAAATCTGTAATAAACATGTTTTGTTTAGGCGACCCAAATTTTGAAAGTTTAGTGTATAAGGGATTAGAACATTATGATGGCCATCCCCATGCTCAATTATGTCTCATAAGTTGTTGCAGCAATTTTTGGGTTGATTTTTTTTACACAGATTTGGTGCAAAATGTAACCATTTTTGAACACTCAAGAATTGATAAAAATGGTCCCTCCAAAATACCACATTAAGACACCAAGACCTTGAGGAACAGCACAGAAAAAAACTCAAAAACTTTTTTTTTGGAGATTTCTGTAAGAATTGGATGGCAAGCACTTCTGTTCTGGAAATTGCTCAGAAACCCCCTTATTGTCATTTTATACGAGGTCAAGTTTCAACAAAATGGTCTCACTACAATTAAATGACTAATATGGGGACTAACATCATCACACATGAATACAATTGGGCTCATTGAATCCACAAGAGTCTCAGCTTTTCAGTCAGACTCAATTTATGCAATTCCAAGACTGTTTAGGGACCCCAGTATGCGGAAATATTTAAATACACCATTTTTGGAAAATAACACATTTATACTACATACAAAAAACTGTGTGGTTTTTGCCCAAAACTGCATGGGATTAGCATAAAGTGGGCATGTCTGTAAAGGGGAGACTCGTGGGTAACCACAGAACCCATTTTCATTCAGATATCTTGAGGTGAGAGGTCGAAGGAACCCCTTTCAAAATGGCCATGCCAGTTTTTCCCTCACCAAAATTTAGCCTAACCTTGGAGCGCTATTTAGCTCCCTTCGCAACAAGCTAGCTTGACATGGTTGGTACCGGTGGATGCCTTAGGTCGTCTAGTTTTTTTATATGATACCAGTATCTTTACTCTAGCTTTAAATTGACTCTGAAAGACAGTAATGTCAGCTGAGGACGCCAGCTTCCTTGTGGAGTTTAAGAGGTTAACACAACTGTGATTATAATACTGTTGTGTTTTATGTCCCCGTCATGGTTGTCTGGAATGTTTCTGCAGTTTTTGTCTCTTCACACTGACACAAAGATGTGCACAGTTTAATAAACACTCTGTTTGTTCACAGAGGTGACTCTGAAGGTTCACCTGAGCGATGCCAGCACTCACCAGCCCCTGGGAGGAGCCACCATACAGCTCTTCGCCAACCACACTTCTGTAACCACGGAAACCTCACTGGCTGATGGCAACACCTACCTGCGCTTTCCCTACCGCCTTGGGACACTGTTGGTTGTCACCGCAACCAAACAGGGATATGTGCCAAACTCTGTGCCCTGGACACCCTCCAGATTACCTGGTAGGTGTGTTTACTGTATATGTGTAAGCAAAAAAAGATATTTTTAGATGGGGATTGTTGGTGTATGTGTTTGCAGGTTATTGATTTGCACATGTGCTGCCAGTTTAATGTGTGTGTGCGAGTTTGTGCCAGGTGTGTGAAACTAATGATGAGTGGAGTGCTCCATTACTAATTTATTACAGTAGATGCCAAAACCCAGCAAGGGGGCTGCTTAAGCTTCCCTTTCACAAACACACAGAATACCTCCCAAGAGGCTGCAGTACAGTGTGTGTGTGTGTGTGTGTTAGTATGAGTGTGTGGCGGCAGGGAGATGGACTGGGGGGTTATTATGAGCCAACGGAATGGCGGCCAATTGGATTATCACGCTTACCAGCTCTGAACAATAGAGGAGTGAAAGGAAGGAAGGAAGAGGGAAAGAAGTGCAGTTTGCTGGGTCAGACTTCTGTCCTGCACCGCCGACAAGATAAAAGCAGGAGTATTAAAAATGTATTGAGTTGGTTTAATGACTTACTATGTCTGATAGCCATCAGTAAGTGGCCAGGTAGATTGCAGCTTGTTTCCTATCTTGATTGTAGGTCTAAATTTAATCTGCCAGTTAATGCACTGACAGTGCACACTATGTGGTTTTGTTTGTGTTCTAGTATTTTCCTCCATCAGCCTGGACCTGCTACCAGAGAGAGCTGCTACTCTGATGGTGTATGATGACGTTGTGGAGATTGTTTCAGACTTCCAAGGTAAATGCAGTGTGTGCAGATCAATTTTATGCCTTTTTGTTTTTAGCTATGAATACAGCTCATTGTTTTTTAATTTTGAACATTTTCCCGTCCCGATTTTATGTTCCCATCATGCACCCAAAAGTTGTTCTGTTTCCAGTTTGAAGAAGACATTGTTCGTTGTAGTTCACCACATGCAAAGAGGACAACTCAGAAAGTACTTTAGATAAAAGAAAGTGAAGAGAATGATGGGAAGAACATGTAAATGAGCAGCTGATTATGCATCTTTTATAAGTCTGTCTTTGTAAGAAAAAATAAACAGTTGAACAACAGAATATTTGTGCTGCAAAAGGTTTGTTTAAAATAAAAATTTCACCCGTTTCTGTATTACATATGTTTAATCAGATTTACCCCCATTTTCTCCCATCAATGTGAATACGGCTGCAACTAACCATTATTTTCATCATTGATTTAATCTGTACATTTTTTAATTAATCATTTAGTCTATAAAACATTAAAAACTGCTTCTTTGAGTCGAACACCTTAAGATTTTTAATTTGAAACATTTGAAAAGCAGAAACCAGAGAATTTTTGGCCTCTTTGCTTGAAAAATGACATTATTATTCCATTATCAAAGTAATTGCAGATTAATTTTCTATCGACCGACTAATCGTTGAAGATCTAAACTAAAATAAACAGATAAAGTCACGTATTTATTTTTAATAAAAACTTAAAAATAATTAGCCCTAATGGACCTGTTGTCAAGTGAGATCTCATGGATTAGATAATGAAAATGGCCCGCTCTGCTCACACACACACACACACACACACACACACACACAGAAAGAAATATAACTCATGAGTCTGTCTTTGGTAGTCAGCCTCTTTGTTAAGGTGTGTGTAATTATATTAGATAAGGCTTTCTCACTCAGGCAGAATCAGTTTAGTGTCTTTGTGCACTGGGTCTTTTGTGTGTCTGTGACTGACAAGGGAATAATTAACAGTGTCAGCTGTTGTCTGCCTAAAAACAACTTCCCAGACGCACACAAAAGTATACAGACACCATTAACATGTAAACCTCTTGAGTACACACTGCCCAGAGCACGTGCCTGAGCGGAGTGTAATTTCTGCCCTCTGTCCGACACACTCTGTTTGTCACGATGTTGTGAACTTGGCCGCCCAAGGGAGTAATAAACCTTGGTGTGTGGCGTGAGGAAAGAGAATGAAAAAAGGGGGAAGTAGAGGAGGAGGAGGAGGATGATACAGTATGCGCTGGAAAGTGGGGATGTGGGTGGAGCAGTTTGAGAGAATAGGGGGGAAAGGGGGAAAGGGGGATGGGCAGAGCAGTGTCCAACAGAAGGAGGAACAGATGAGGTGAGAGAAAAGTGGAGGGAAAAAAGACAAGAAGAGTTGAGGAAGGGAACACACAAAGAACAGAAACTGGGCAATTTCCTCTCTCGGGAACAGCCACAAAATGGAAATTACATTCACACCTGAATTTCAAGAACATGCTTTACGCTGAAACATGAAATTCAAAAGATGCACACACTGCAGACTCAAAATGATCACCCAAATTCATGTAGAACTAGAAACCCAAACACAGCGAACACTCGTATACAGCTGGATCTGTGTCTCACTGCTCAGGAATGTGCGCTCTGCACAGTCGGACCACAATGACATCACCTTGCTGAGTCCAGCTAGGTTAGGTTTAGGTTAGGTTATCTTTATTGTCCCACTCGGGGAAATTTGATTTGCAGCCGGGGTTCACGTGAAGACAGAATACAAAAGGACAACATCAACGACACATCAACACAGTAAATCACACAGCTGGTGCAGGGAAAAGGAAATTCATACCAAGTACAAATGTGCAAGAGCGCAGATGTGCAAGTGTGCAAATGTGCAAGGGTAGTGCAAGGAATGCAGCCAGAGTGCTATTTGCCAATAAGCATATCAATGGCACTTGAAGGAGACATGGAATCATTTAGTTCTCCAAACGGGTGCCCTGAAACGAGCTTAAACTCCGTCCGGAGTGGCAGTCCAGTATAGCGTTAGCTCTCCTGACGACCTGCCTGTTATAAATGACCAAGAGCTTAGCCTGACTCCTCCCTGAAATCTTATTGGCCATTTTAACAAGACTTCCAAGTCTATTCTTATTGGACAGATTTAGGTTTCCAAACCAAGCAGTAATATAAAAGGTTAAAACAGATTCAATGAAACTTCTGTAAAAGAGAGTCATCATCAGAGGAAATGTTAAAATCTTTGCAGGACCTTTTTACATGCAGTTTTTACTGTTTATTGCACTTTATAGTTTATTGATAGTAGTCAGCTGGATGGGAAGCAGCAATGGGGGAGAAATGAAAAGGCAACAATTAATTGCACTGCACAGTATCTGAAAGAAGCATCACACTGGCAGAGAGAAAAAGTCGGGCAAGGAATTACTTTATCGATTGGAGTTACCTCCATTAAGCCTAATTTGATGGCTGAATTTATAAAAAAGATTTAAGCGAAGACGAGGGTTAGAAAATTGCCTTGTAAAACATCCTGAAACAACATCAGTGTGCTGTCAGGTGAAAACATCTTGGCTTAAATTGGAAAGATTTGCTGAATTTCTCAGCAAACCTGAACAAGAAAAACTCACTTTCACATTCTCTGTTTTATGTAGAGATGGAGAACTATAAGAACTGTATCTAGATCTGTATTTTTTGTACATACTGGTCTCAAATGCCATTAATGAGGTAACAGCACATATAGCTTACAGTGCTTAATCCTAAAATCCAAATAGGAACCATTACAGGATAAGTCTGGCAATGTTGCATATAATCCTTTCTGTCAACAAATCACATGAAAAGACCAAAACCAACAATGTGTTTGTCTGTCTCTAATACTATAAAACCTCCCTACCCTGTCTGTGGCATTCAGCCCGAGGACCATTTTGTTCCTAAATCTTTAAAAACTTGTCACAAATATATAGTTTCATTTCTAAAACGGCTCAGTATGTTTCCTAAAACAACAGGGCATGCTTTTGCTAACATTACTCAAACAGGACTAAGTAGTGCATTTGTTGGGGACTATTTTTAGCTGCGGATTAAGGCACATTTGTTGCACTAGTCTAGTGAGTATTTGCTGTACCAGGACGGTGTACAGTGTGAGGAATTGACTCAAAATAGACTACAGTGCCCATGTTCTTTGTAATGTTTTCCAGTGCAACAGTGTGGCTCACTGATGTGTTTTTAATCGTTTCTGGATAACAATGGAGTTTTATAGCACAGAGGAATAAGCTTTGGCTACCAAGTACGTTAAATTCATTGTTGGTTTTGGTCTTTTGTGGAATTTGTAGCAATAATAAGTTTCACAATGTCATGCAAGAGGAGTGATAGCTCAATAATCTCAACTGAAGATTGTGTTCTGGCGTATTTTGCACACCTAACAATTTAAAATACTATAATGTTGGCGTTGTTTATAACCCACAGAACATTGTGACATACATTTTGTTAACATCTGGAAAATTAAACAAACTAGTCCTCTTTTCTTGGCTGGTTTGACTTCTGAACATTTAACTTGTCATCCCCGTCTCCCTAATGTCACCTATCACAATGAAGGTAAAATGCTAAAAATATAATAAAAAAATTAATAATAATTGGCTAAATCCTGACACTCTAACAACACTGGATATGCATGTAGCATTCTGACATCTGTATGTCTGTCACTCCACAAGGTTTCAGGGGCCAGCCCAGTGTTCATTTCCAGCGCAGAGCTCTGAGTCTTCCCTCCAACACATCCTACGCCAACCTGACTGCTCTGCTCACCGTGGCCAGCTCCCCTTCACACATCCAGCACTTCCCCTACCTGCAGGTCCTCGCCGGCAACGGCACAGGTGAGGCCTTTAGGATGGTAACTGCGCAAAGGAGTTAAATAGTCCATCGTAGAAATGGGGCCAAGGAGAGACGGGCACAGATGACAAGAGAGAAGGCTGCTGAGTGGGGGTGGGGAGTGAAGACCAGAGGCAGTGGTACATCAGAGAGACACTACCCTGGAGAGGCCTCTCTATCTGACCTCTCCTGAAACACAATAACCCCTGTGTGTGCGCTCCGTTCTAACACAAGCCCCGTGCCCGCACGCAGTCCCATCCACGTCTTGCTGTGTGTGTTGTATGAATTTGTGTGCACTTCTTTCTCCTTCAGCTTGAATACCCCTCAAAAGATCCCCCTCCCCACAGCACGTACCTTCTCCCTCCGGGCAACACAAGCATACTTGTGCTTTGTGACACTTTCCAACCTCACATTCTCTGTTTTTTCACTCTCCACCCCGTTTCCTTCTTTCCTGTCCTTCCTGTCTTTCCCTTGTTTTCTTTCCTGTCTGTCTTTCCCCTGACAACTCTCCTTTATCTATGGTGTTTTATGTTACTCCCCCCCCCCCCCGCCGTCTGCTCCTTTCTCTGCTCCCCCCTCCTGCGCACCTTACTCCCACTCCTTTCCTTTTTGCTGCATTTTTCTCTCTTACCCGCTCCTGCTTCTCTCACAGGGACCGAGAAGAGGTTTGAGTTGACTCCTGTAGCAGCAATTTCTGTTCACTTATTGGCCAGCGACGGAGCGGAGCTGCAGGTGACTGAGCCAATCACGGTCTCCGTCCCCCTCCCGGCTGACAGCGGCCTGAAGGAAAATGATCACATCCCTGCTTGGAGATTTGACCCGCGCCTGGGTATGTACTGACAGAAACACACACAAAGCTTTTCTGACTTTGTAAACACAAGTCCAGATTTCTCGTCTGTGTTTGTTCGTTTCACTACGATCTTTGAAAAATAACTTTTTTGAAAGTGCAATGCAGCAGCAGAGTTACCTCTATGTAAAAAAAACAAAAAAAAACAACAAAAAAAACAAAACAAAAAACCTACTTTCATGGGTTAAATGATTTGTGAAATTATTGGAAAAGGAGCATTAACACGAATCACATGCACATTTGCACGCTGCTGCCAGGTCACAGTTTGTAGCTGTGTGGTAGAGGGATGAATGAATTTATTCATAAGGTCATAAAAAAAATGACCAACATACGGCACCACATTAATCTGCAAATCAAAACACAAATACTGCAACAAATCACAAGATTGGACCGCGGATACATAATCTTCTTGAGCTCGGTTAAATCTGGAAATTAACTGAACAATGGGGACGTGCTGGCGTGGACAGCTGAGACCCTTCAGGCTTCTCTGGACTCACAGACTTATTTGACCAACTTAAAATCTGTGCTGTCAGACGCCGCCGCCCACCCAGTTCCACTTGGAGCTGAAAGATTAGATCATGAGTTGAGTCAGACGTGTCTGCACTACAAAACATCCTTCTCCATGTGCATTAGTCTCACATTTCCAGAACTACCGTATCTCCACATTACTTTTGTACTGTGCCAGTGCAGGAGTAAGGTTAGGACCCATTATAATTCTTCTGGTGAAGTAAATGTACTGGGTTGTTTGATCTAGAGCTGAATCAAGTAGTCAATTAATCACTTAGTAGAACAGAAAAATCGTTTGAATCATCTTTAAACCCGCAATAACTGATTTTTTTTTTTTGGGCCATTTGGGGCAGTAGAAAAACAACCTGAGATCACAACATTGACATCAGCTCAGACTGTATATAAAAATGGACTTAGCGAGGTGTGACGTCACATGGCAGGGTTCTTAATCAAGTAACTTACAGAAATATTGCAACAACAGTCCAACTCGGTGAGTCCCGGAGCTGGGGAGAGCAGCAGGTGAGCGAACAATCAATCGCAGCTGCCAGTTACATGGCAGACATCAAAGCTACTATAACTCTTCAAATCTTATTAACGGAGCAATAATTTCCAAAATGACCACCAGCACACTTATTAGAGGGCCTAAATTTAGCAATTGAGACCATAATGACTTGTTGGAAAAAATGATTGAGTTAGTACTTCCACAGAGAAGTTGACACTTTTTGAATGGGAGTCAGTTGGAGCTAGGGATTTTTTGGAGCCAATATTTAGCAGCCGTCGGTGGTGTTGCACTTTAAGGTCCTTCCCGCAATGGCTTCAGCCTCAAGCCGCGGTAGTTTCGGCTTGCATAAATGCCTGCTGCAGCTGAAAATTGCACTGATGAGAGTGGTGAGACTGAATCTAAACTGTAAAATGCACCGTAGAGCTGAGGGTAACACCAGAGTCGGGTGATAATTATCTGTGGGTTCGTCACTAATGCCAAAACTTCACTAGTTCCCACCTCTCAAATGTGAATATCTGCTGATTTTTTTAATTCATCTATTAATAAAGAAAATAACTTGAATTAATATTAAAAATAATTGGTAGATGCAGACTTGTGCAGGGCTTGTCTAATTTCTAGAAAATGTAACTTTGCCATAATACATTTGACACAAATACAAGGAAATCCCTTTTTGGATGACACATTTTCTCGTTAAGTAGAGGGGAGAACTGGAAGAAGCAGAAAACAGTAGTAGCTAAATGGACAGAAGCCTCCCCTGCAAGCCACACGTGTTGAGTTGGACGACATGAACGTTAACAAGAATAAAAGGCTACTTGTGATGGGGATAAATGTCATCTACATTGAACATTTGTAGCTCTGAACTGCCTGTGTGATGAGACTAACTTTTCTCTTTGTCTATGCATAAAATATTCCTGCTAAGCAAGGAAAATTTTATTAGGCAAATCGATGCTATAAATCTAGTCGATCTTTGCTCTTGTGATAGTTTTAAGGACGTCAAGGCTCAGTTTAAAGTGCCCAAAGTATCAACATCCAGAGCTTATAAAAAAGGGCTTTGATAAAAGCTGAAAGAACACACACACACACACTTGTAGCCTACGCACAGCCTGTAGCAGCGAGTATTTCCACAACAGAAGCCATCCCCGGACCCTTCTCCGGGCTACATCTCGTGTTCCTTAGCAACCCACCAAATAAGTAACACAACAGAGTGGCCCAGCTCCTGATTGAGTTTCTTCACTGAGCAGTTAAGTGTGTGAAGTGTGTGTGTGTGGGTGGGTGGTTATGTATGTGTTAAACCAAGGATACAAAAACAGACGCAAAGAAAGAACTTTGAAATCCGTCTGATGCCTGTTGGGGGAATACTTCAGGCTGATAGAAAGGTTCTTCACAAAGAAGCCAGTTGTGTTTACAAAGTGCGCACATGGACGACACACACACACACACACACACACACACACACACACACACAAAAACCAGTTTCTCTTGTATAACTGACAGACTCATGTTTTGTTAGATGTTAAGCGAACATGGGGCGAAATGATGTCATATATGAACAGATCATATTCACATGTTGTGTATGTGTGCGTGTGTGTGTGTGTCATTCATGAACAGACACACCTTCATCCTGAGGGGAGTATGATGATGCAAAGAAGGACAGCTTCCTCACATGACCAGACTACTATCCAAAAAAAGAGAGACCCGCTGTCAGCTGTGTTGACTTTGCGTGGGCGAGAAGCAGAAGTAATATATGAGCCATACTGACAATATGAATGTTTGCGTTGTAGTGAAGCAGTTGCCAGACTCTCTGTTGTGTTTTGTATGGAGGCGTGGGAACAGAGTCATTAAATGTCACTATTAAACAGGTCAGTCACACAGAGAGGACTCCCTTGTGGAAACGATTCAGACAGGAGCAGGGTGAATCCGGGCAGGGCTGGGCACAGAGAGAGAGGTGCTGAGTCACATAGCCTCTCTCATTTCTCTCTGCCTCTCTTTCCCTTATCTCTCCTTCCATTCCTCCTCCTCATCCGCACTTATTTCCTCTCCTTGTGCTGTTTTTTTTCCTTTCACCATGTGTATATTTGTCTTTTCTCCTTGAATATCTTCTCCTTCCCTTTTCGTTTCCTCCCTCCTGAAGATCGGTGCCGATTCCTGACTCCTTCATGTTGCTTGATGTTGTATAACTGCCTATAAACACAGGAACAAGAGTCGCTCTCACCATGCTAGCCCTGAGAGCCAGAGGAGGGGAAGTGTAAAGGCACATCTGAATGTTTCCTCTTGGAACAGATTTGCTATGAGCCAATCAATCAGTGCCTTTTGGCTTTGTTGTGGTTTTGTTACTGGCACTGCTGGAGCTGCTATTGTGCTCAGTGTTGTCCCTTTTCATTGACTCTCCCTACCATTTGACTGCATGCTGCCTCCCTGTGGGTGAGTTAAGTACTGCCAAAGCACTTTTCTCCTCCCAGTTTGAATAGGTGGTTTACCACCTATTAATAGAGAGTTTACTTCTCTCACGTTAAGAAATAGTTTGCCCTTAAATATTAATCATTTGCTCTTGACACGTATCTAAATGCAGCTAAGTGCTACTGTCTCTACTGAGTTAATCAGAGTCAAGTGGGAGCTTTCCACTTGTCACTTTATTTCTTCTAACCTCTGTAAAGGTGACTCTAATACAGAATAATTGCTGGTAAATTCAATTTAAAACTGTGATTGTGTGTGTTTGCAGGCGCCTGGATAAAGAGCAGTTGGGGTCATGTGCAGAGGGAGGGCAACCAGCTTAGTCTGACCTACATTGCTCCTCAGCTGGGATATTGGGTTGCCGCCATGTCGCCGCTACACTCAGGTGAGAATCACAGTCTGCTTTAATGCAGGTTATACACCTGGAGTATTTATTTTACAATACACACATTCTAACACCTTTTGCACATCATATAATTGATCACAAGTACACAAACTTTCAGAAAGTTTTAGAATATACAGTCATATTCTTGAGTGAACCTGAGAATGAACATGAAAATTTGTTTCTTTCTAAGCTCATCTTTTACTGATTTCTTCTCCATCTGTTGTCCTTCCAACAGGTCCATTAGTTGCGAAGGACATCAGCACATACCACACTGTGTTTCTGTTGGCCATACTGGGAGGCATGGCTCTCATCCTGCTCTGTCTGCTCTGCATCCTTTTGTACTACTGCAGGTGTGTGTGACACTCTGATATGGCCTGATCACTCTCTGATGTGTCACATATTAGACAGACACTCAGGAGTTGCCAGATATGTCACCAGAAAGAGGAAACAAATGCACTATTTTGACAGTGTCAGGAATGTACAGTGATGTGAGACGGTGCCTATGGCTGGTTAAATTTAAGTATACAATACCTGACTATTTTAGCTCACCCTCATTTATCATTTTTTCAGTTGTCACATTAGTACCAAATAAATCAAAATGCATGGAAATAAAAGCAGCAGGTCACATTAAATAAGCTGTCCTGGTTGCAGCACAAAATGGGGTTGCAACAAAGTTGGGGTGGCTGTGGCTCAGGTAGAGCGGGTCGTCCACTAATCGGAAGATCGGCGGTTCGATTCTCGGCTCCCGCAGTCCACATGTCGAAGTGTCTTTGGGCAAGATACTGAACCCCAAATTGCTCCCGATGGCTGTGCCAGCACCCTGCGTGGTAGCTTGCCGCCATTGGTGTATGAGTGTGAGTGAATGGTTAGATTTCCTCTGATGGGCAGGTTGGGACCTTGCATGGTAGCCCCTGTACCCATTCAGCGTATGAATGTGTGTGAATGGGTGAATTGACTGGTAGTGTAAAAAGCGCTTTGAGTGGTTGGAAGACTAGAAAGGCGCTATACATGTACAGTCCATTTACCATTTACCATGTGTAGTGAGTGGAAATGTTGGGATTCATTCATGTTAAGAATCAGAAATTCCTTCTCATTAATGACACCTTTGGCCGTTAAGTGAGATGCAGTCGGCATCCTGTTGCTCACGCTCGCACTCTATCAGCATGAGTGAGCAGCGGCGCTAACGTTAGTCAGCAATAACCACAATATCACAATATATTTCACATTCACTTGGCAGTAATGTTAGCTTACCTGACTCTGTGTTGTGGTGGGTGCAGGTCGTTTGTTGACGTTAGTGGACTCCCATTTCTAAGCTAACGTTAGCTAATGTTGCACCCTGTTGGCGCCAGAGAGAGGCAAGCCACTCTGGAGCACGCATAAACGTCACATCCTTTGGTTTTTTGCGGAAAAACTGACCCGAGTCCTTCACATAGAAATCAGTCCACAGGCTGTTATAGGCAACCGAGAAAGTCGGGGAAGGTCTAATTTTTTAAGCTACGTTACAATCCATTCACTCATTGGCAATAGAAAGCAATTAATACATGTAAATTGCTTCACAATTCTTACATATAGCACCTTTAATTTAATGTAAACAAAGTGCTATACTGCAATTATAAGCAACCAAGGAAAGCTGTCATCTAATCCAGTTCATGGTTGGAACAAAATGTTAGACAAAGTGTTTTTTGGTTCATGGTTGCCACCGTTGATATTTGTTTATCAGAGTATTGATTCTTCTAAGTGAACCACAACTTCTGCTGTGTCTCTATGTTCTGCAGACGTCGCTGTTTGAAGCCTCGGGCGTCTCACCGCAAGCTCACTCTGTCCTCCGGTCTGGACAGCAGTAAGAGGGACCAAGCCACCTCCATGTCCCACCTGAATCTCATCAGCAATGAGGTCCGTCACACTTTCAGTGAATAGTTCAATCACCAGACTGCCCTGTCTTAGGGAATATTTAACAGAGAGAGCACTTCCCTTTAAAAAGAAGACCAGGACAGTTTGGTTCAAGCTCCCAGTGTCCCCAAGGAAGAAATGTACTTATTGTAACTTGTGTCTTAGCATTCTTGTGGTAGGCAAAAAAAGCAAAGATCTCAAATCAATACTGTCAGAAAAATGCTCTCTGTTTTTTGTCTGTGATAAAATGACTTAAATGTGACGCTTTCCTTTTTGTGTCAGTTATATCTTCAGTTCTCTATCTAAAGTTTCTTAAACTTAAACATTTTTTCTTTAGGTGCAGCTGGAACTTGTTTCCACAGCAACTGAGCCCGACATGACCACGCCGATGCTGAAGCCTTCCTCATATGAGCAACAAGACAATCAACGTCAACACAGCCTAATCCACCACAGCAAACACAGCCGCTCTTCTCTAGGCAACAACAGCCACCACGGCTCATCTCTTGGCAACCTGACGCCTCGCAGCAGAGACTACCGACAGTCTGTGGAGACGTTCCAATTAAAGGCTGCCCTCTCATGCGGAACAGACCGGGGCTACCGTCAATCATACACCTCCGTCTGCTCATCCAGCAACCATATTTCAGATGGACTTTCGTCAGCCAATCACGGACAGGTGTCAGCTAATCAGCTAAGCAATGTTGGGATTGTTGACTGCATCTCTCCTTGCTCTCCTCCTCACTCCCCCAGTAGAGGGGAGGGAGGTGAGTGCAGAGCTCCTGACTACCTTCTGTCCCGGTCTGTGGACCACCTAGAGCGCCCCAGTCCCCCATTGCTGTCCCAGCCGGGCCAGCTGCTCTGCTGTGGATCTGTGGACCTGCTGAGTGGGGGGGAAGGCTACCCGAGGGTGCGTCCTACACTGGTGATCCCAGCACACTACATGCGCCTCCCCGGGGAGCACCCTCTGTCCGGTCAGGCCCTCCTGCTGCAGACTGACCAGCAGAGTGACTTGGAGACCATCCAGGCTGAGCTCAATGCCTCGCACTCCCAGCAGCCCCTGGGGCAAACCACCACAGACCACACCCCGGGTCCCGCCAAGCAGGGTGAAGGAGAGAAGCTCGGCCTGTCGGAGTCTCTGTCAATTCCAACAGCACTCGGGGAAACGGGTCTTGTGGAAATAAACAGCGAGGACACCCTGCTGGCTGAAAAGACTTTAATGGAGCTGCGAGGAGGGAAGCCTCTCCCTCACCCACGAGCCTGGTTTGTCTCACTGGATGGACGCTCCAATGCTCACATTCGCCACTCCTACATCGACCTACAGCGGGCAGGGTGCCACAGCAACACGCCAGGTGCAGGAGGTCAGCAGGGTAACGGCAGTGGTGGGAGGCGGGGCAATGGCAACGATGCCAGTCTGGACTCTGGTGTGGACCTGAATGAGCCAAGAGCGGGCCGCAGGGGGAAAGACGCAGAGCGGGAGGAGAGAGAGATCGAGAAAGACAGCTCGAAGGGCACAACACCAGCCGTGGCTTACACCCAGCTGGTGTATGTGGATGATCTGGAGGGCGGAGGCAGCGAGGAGGAGACGCCCAAGTGCAGCCCCCAGGACAGCAAATTAGGGCCCGTCTTGTCAGACAAGGCAGAGGGTCAGAGAGGGGATCAGGGGAAGGGAGACGCAGAGGGCGTACGGATACAAGAGGAACCCCCCTCACTTTCTTCTTCATCCCCTGCTTCTCCTCCTCACCTGCCGACACCAGAGGGTGTGACTTTTAGGACTGATCACACACTGCTGTCAGTCTCTCCCGATGACGACGCAGCACACGAGGACGGAGAGGAGGAGAAGAAGAGCCCCTGGCAGAGGAGAGAGGAGCGACCCCTGCTGGCCTTCAACCTTAAATGATCCACGAACGACCACTTAATCACGACTCCCCCTCTGCCCAGCCCATAACGTGAAGGATATATCCATATAAACTGAAGCTCTTTGTTCTTGATATAGCACTGAGAAAATATTTCAGCACTGGGATCCCTCGTAGTCCAGAAATGAATTTAGATCCTTCACAATCTTCCAGATCCACTTTTATGAAATGACCACTGTCGTACTCCATGACACACTACATAAACAGTTCACTTTTTAGGCATGATGTACACATTGCCTGAGGGAGACGTTAGAGGCAAGAATATTTTATGCACAACAAATATATGCCTTTTTTTTTATAAATAGCCTTGTAAGCATAAAGGAACTGTAGTAGACACAGTTGATGAGTGGTTCTCACATATGAAAGACTAGAGGAACCTTTTTTTTCTTGAGCCATATTGGCCTCAGTCCACTGACTGTAAAAGCTGGGAAAACACTGCACTCATTTAAAGTGAGATTATAACCCCAATTAGGCCACGTTGACTGATTTTTAAGATTGCGGAGCGTCTGCAAAATACGGCAGGTGATTCTAATCTTTTCACAGTTGGGAATTTAAAGTGCAAGTCTGGCGATTTTTCTAGATTTTTCTTACTGTCAACAAATTTCATGTGCAGAGCCAAACCAACAATGAACTTATCCCACTTACAAGTACTGTGTTTGTATCCAAAGTCTGTATCTTATTCCTGACATGTTCCTTCACCCCAAAGATTATGGTCACGTTAGTTTGTTTAGAAACAGCTCCAAAGGCTAATAAAAGGCTCAAAACGTGATCTCTGTTATTAGTGGAGTTGTGATGAAGGAACATGTCCCCCAGTGCAGCAGTGTGGCACATGTTTTTTTTTTTTGTTTTTTTTTTTAAGGGAGGTCTACAGCACAGAGAATATATCAGGCTCTGGATACACACACACAATACAAGTAGGATCAGTTCATTGTTGGTTTGGCTCTGCACATGAGATTTGTTGACAATAAGGAAAATATAGAAAATCGCCAGCTTTATCCTTTAAGTCTTCTAACGTGTTCCTGAGTTTAGCGAGAGCAGTACGGCAAGAATCACTCCAGACATAAACATGTAAATCCTGTACTTTGAATGTTTTTTTTGAGTATATTGCTAGAATTTAATCTAGCTGTAATCAGAAGGTTGTTTATACACGAACTACACAGGGGCGGGGGGGTGGACGTTTTTGGACTGAAGAAATTAAACCACTATCTGCACTGCAGTGTAATCAGATAATGTGACACACCACTATGCTGGTGGGTAAGGATATAATACCACTACTATACTGTAGTTCTACCCAAAATAATTGTGAGATGTAATAATATGAAGGGTTTTGTATCCGTTGAACCACTGACTGGCATATTTTGCTCTGAAGGCTATGCATCACTTTTATACGGCTGCTTGAGATGCCTTTTTTTTGTAATTTTAATCACTATGATTTTAATTGCCAACATGAAGTATTTTACCCGAAAATAGGCTATTTTATTTTTCTTCAAATATGTTAAGGGCTTTTCTTCTTCACTCGCCTTATTGTTAGTTACAAAAACACACATGATGCATACCTTTCACCTGAAACCAAACGATTTTTGCTTGCTTTTTTTCACCTTAATTTTTTTTTTTTTTTTTTTACCATTTCCTCATGTTCCAAGTGCCTTTGAACAAGCTGACTCTACAACAGATTTGTGGAACAGATGACCTTATTTATATATACCTTATTTATTTCTCACCTTCTTTTGCCTTCAGCTTTTCTCCTCTACCTCAGCCCTCCCTTTCTCTCCCACTCGTGAAAGAAAGCATGCAGTAAACTTTCCTCAGCACTAGCGTATTACAAGCTACACTGCAGACATCTTAGAAAATGTCTACCATCTGCTGCAATCGTAAAATCCTCCACAGTAATCAGCAATCTCTTGGAGTAAGCAGTCAAGGATTTACAGAAGTTTTCAGTGTAGCTCAGGATAGATAAAGCAAAGTGCGATTGTATGTGAAGCTAAACTGCAGGTCATTTCAGTGCATTTACTTGTTTTTTTTTTTGTGTTTTGGAGGGTGAATGTTTGTCTCGAATGTGTTTTATGTGCACCTGAGTGGTGGTGGCGTCCATCTGTGATGCTGCTGAGACTGTTTGTCCACGTGAGAGTGCTGAGAAACAATCAACATACATCCACTCAAGGTTCATATAGTTATAGCAATCATATTACAGAGTGTGTATAGTCTTTTCTTTTCCTCTACCCGGTTAAAATGACGTGTGAGTCGGTGTTGTGAATGGCCTCTTCTCTCATAGTATCCCAGAGCAACCTTCCAGTTCTAGGGTGGAGTTGCAATACAGCATCCTGAGTGTGTAAAATTGGTTGCTTGCATTATATTTGAAGCCTATTATTCTGAATAAACAGCCAAACTGGAATGATTTGCGTGTGTTTGTGTTTGCATAAATGAACAAATATGAAAGGGATCATTTACAACCAGAGAATTAACCCAGTTTTTCATGTCTGGTCATTGATATGTTCACATTTATTATGATTGTCTTCCATGTGGGAGATTGTCAGGATTGAATGCTGGCAATATCAAACATCTCAATATGTGTGACGAAATACCTTAATGTGACAATACTTTGGGAATATTAATAGGAAAAACTTATGAATTAACATAATAAGGAAAAGTACTTGTCAAAGCACTTTTTTTGTTGTTGTTACACTGGGATGACACAAGTTATATCTAAATTAGGTGCTTGAAGTTGTTTTGACCTCTGTTTAAGTCATTTATGTTGCACTTCATTCCAGCCGAGTGCCATTGTTTTGTCATTATTGTGTTGTATGTTGTTTGTACTCTATACCATGCATCCATGGTCTTGAGTTTTGAAAAATGTTCAGTGGTAATGTTTTGATAACCAAAAAAGAATTAGATTCAGTATTTTCACTTAGTCTCATTGTGTAAGGAAAAATATATTAAAAATACCCTAGAACCTAAAGCCCCCCACAAAAATGTTAATTGGTTTTTGGTAATTTGATTTATTGCACATCTGTATGTGAGTTTACACCACTAAAGTACAATATCAACAAAGATAGGTTCTGATTTGTTATTAAAGTAGGGACGAGTTCACAATTTTTCAAGTTTGTCTAAAAACAATAGTCAGGTGCCCAAATCAAAGTTTGAGAAATTTTCTTGCCATAATCATTCCTCTTGTTCATACTGACCATTGTGTTTTTCAATCCTTGTCCTGAGGTTTCCCTGCTCCGACACACCTGATTCAAATGAATGAGTCATTATCAGGCTTCTGCAGAGCTTGATGACGAGCTGATCATTTGAATCAGGTGTGTCGGAAGAAGGAAATATCTAAAACATGCAGGAAGCTGAAGCTTATATGAAGCAAATTAGTCCAAAATAGTCAAATCAATTGGATGTCTTTCAACGTTACAGTCCCTCTTTTTGTTACTGTACTTCCACCGCATCTCAACAGGGAAACACAAAGAGGGAATTTGATTGATGTGGCAGATATCCACTTGATATGACTAACTCAGACTGCTGGAACCTCATATAAGCTTCAGATAAACTTTTAAATGCATTTTTGCACAAAATGACTGTGTGGACACACTGTGGATTTTTGCCCCCATCAGTTACACTGAAAGCACATTTGAAGGGGATCTTTTAACAGCCAGTATGAACAGGAGGAATGATTACAGCGAAGAAAACCTGTTTCGGTGTTCATATGGGCACCTGCCTGTTGTTTTAAGACAGACCTGGAAAAAATGTGAACCTGTCCTTTAATTGGAATTTGGAGGCATCAGCAATTTTTTGCATTTTTTTTCCTGACAACCTCGGTATTGATACCACACATATAAAGGGCACTGATGTACAGATAATAAAGTTAATAGAGGCGAGTTTATCTTAAAAATGAACTAGATAACAGTGGAATTTGAGTGAACTATAATTCAGGGTGGGAGTTTAGCTCTGTTTTCCCTCCATTGGCCTCTAGGCGGTGTTGTTTCCATTGGCATTTTCTTTGTTTTTCCATCTCTCGCCCGTTGCCCGTGATCTCTATCAGACGGTGGCTGACTATTTTTTTTTTTTTTTTAAACACACATTTTTATGATGGCGGAGGACAGTGAATCCGCGGCCAGTCAGCAGAGCCTGGAGCTGGACGACCAGGATACCTGCGGGATAGACGGAGACAACGAGGAGGAGAATGAGCACATGCAAGGGTGAGGATGGCCTGTCCAGTCCGGCTGGGAAACGCAGTAACGTTATTTCAGGCAGCCTGTTTGTGCGCTGCCTGTTTATGTGTGCGCTCGGTCGGGAATGGCTAGCGCGGTTAGCTGGCTAGTTAGCCGACACAAATACAGCCAGACTGTCTGCTACAAGGCCGTTATTTAAAGCCAGTAACCACAAGAGAAGTGTTTATTTGAAACGTTCATGGCGCTGTCATTTTTCTTGCCGTTTTAACCGTGTGTGCCTTCACGTTGAAATGTATCCCGACTGAATGGCATGATGACAGCCAGCCGTTCAGTCGAACCGTTAGCTACCGTTGACTTAGCTCAACTGTCAGTCGTTGCTATGGTAGCTAACGTTAGCTCTATGCTGCTTCTGGTGTCTGTGTGGGTAAGGAGTCAAACAAAGTCAGCCCCCGTCCCTGTTCAACAATGATGTGCTGTGCGATTGTTTTTACGTTTGTAGGAGTCCGGGGGGAGATTTGGGGGCCAAGAGGAAGAAGAAGAAGCAAAAGAGGAAGAAAGAAAAGCCAAGCTCGGGGGGAGCCAAGTCTGACTCTGCCTCTGACTCTCAGGAGATCAAGGTGCGGTGAAGACCCATCCAAATACAACCACAATACAACCAGTGCAGTGGCTCATATATATGTAGTTATAAATACCTTAATGCCTTATAAATACCTCCTCAACTGCAGAGGTAACCCAGTCAGTACGGATATGATTAAGAGTGGCTGAGGGTAGGAAGGGGAACAAAAAAAAATCAAAGACAGTCCTGGATCTACACAAAACCTCAAAAGTTCCACAGATTTCAAATTTCATTCATAGCCTACAGATGCTGCCAATTGTGGCGTGACATGAGAAGCCCAAATCAACAGGAACATACTAACTACAACTTATCGGGAACACTGCAAACACAGACAACTAGAAACCTACATACTGTTAAAATAATGTTTACAGGGAAATTAATAACCAGATCTCTCGTTACATTTAAATTTCATATTCTGAAAATGATCAAAACCAGACTCAAAACAGTGTGTGTGCAGACATACTCATAATAAGTATTAAACATGCATGTGTGTGAAAGAGGTATAAATCTCACACACATATCCTCTATTATGTCTTTTGGTTTGGATTATGTAGGATATGTCTTTGTCATGTCGAGAGAGGTTCATTTGTGTTGTCTTTGAATTTAAAGACCACTGTCTTTGCTCTTATTTGCGTACTTGTCCCTTCTCTATATGCAGAATCCTGGCTTGCCCATTCAGAAGCTTCAGGACATCCAAAGAGCCATGGAGCTGCTGTCCTGCCAGGGTCCAGCAAAGAGCATTGACGAGGCAGCCAAGCACAAGTACCAGTTCTGGGACACACAGCCAGTGCCCAAGTTAAGTAAGTACTCTGCAGATAAACCTTTAGACATTTGTTGACTAATAACAGGCAGAGGGAGTAAGAACAGATTTTAATTGTGCTGCAAAAATAGTCCATGTCATGTTTAAATAAGGCTTTCATCATACATTTGGTACTTCATAAGCTCTTAATGGATGATTACAGCAGTTACTTAAAATTTGCATCTCTCCAATTCAAACTGTATTATCCTCAGCAGAAGCTTGTATATTATCTTGCTGTAACACTGTTTCTGCGCACCAGTGCCATCTACTGGTTTTATCTTGATACAGTCTGTGCTGTTCGAAGCCAGCATCCCAGAAACATGTCAGCTGTGAAGTACAGTGGGGGTCCGGGCATACTCACCAGGCAGGCTTCATGGCATTAGGTTAAGCTGGTTTCCATGACAACTATTGGCCGAAGTGTCAGGTCTGTGCACGACGGGGAGGTGGCACGGGCTTGCCAGGTCAACACCGGACTGACAGAAGCAGATTTTATAAGTGTCTGAGTGATGCTGTCAGCAGTTTCGGGGGTTTAATCAACTTGAAAAATGCTATTTTGGCCTCAGCTCAGGACAAGTGCTACCTGAGCAAAATGAGACGATTGGAAAATAGTCTTAAATAGTTTGACAACAGCTGTGCCGTTTGTGCAGATGAGGTGGTGACGAGTCACGGGCCAATTGAAGCTGACAAAGAGAATATCAGACAGGAGCCATATTCCTTACCTCAAGGCTTCATGTGGGACACTCTGGATCTCAGCAATGCAGATGTAGTGAGTACAGTGGTCGTCTCAAATATGAAAACAACAGTTACATTTTGTAGAAATGAAACACAGAATAACTAACTGGCTGTGTGTTTTCCAGCTGAAGGAGCTGTACACATTATTAAATGAGAACTATGTGGAGGACGACGATAACATGTTCAGATTTGATTATTCACCAAGCTTTCTCAAATGGTAAGCTTTCAATTCTGACATCATGCTTGTTTATCACTTTGATGTTCAATCAGCCGCCACAGTATGAAACTGTCTGCTCTTCCCTCTCAGGGCTCTACGTCCACCCGGCTGGTTACCTCAGTGGCATTGCGGAGTGAGAGTGTCTTCAAATAAGAAGCTTGTTGGCTTCATCAGTGCCATCCCTGCAGATATACGCATTTATGACACGTGAGCACTCGCAACTGATCATACACATTTGGAGCAGGGTAGTGACAGGAGTTCACGGAAACCCTTGTACACTAATGCTTTCTGTACTCTTAATTCTTTCTGCTGCTTTAGACTGAAGAGGATGGTTGAAATCAACTTCCTGTGTGTCCACAAGAAGCTGCGTTCAAAGCGTGTTGCTCCAGTGCTAATCAGAGAGATCACACGACGAGTGAACTTGGAAGGAATATTTCAGGCAGTGTACACAGCAGGAGTTGTACTGCCTAAACCTGTGTCTACATGCAGGTAAGCTATTTGATATTCATGCATGGAACACACAGGACATTTTGTCAGAAAATGATTTAAAACCAATAAAAGGCATGTTGCAAATAGATATGTTTTTAGACATATAAAAATGTGCTGTTTGGAATAATAATTTGTGACTGATACAAGAAGAAAAACACACCCTTTCATGGAGGGGGACTTTAATTGTTCTTCTGTTTCTCTTTTTCTCTTTCTCTCTTCAGGTATTGGCATCGTTCTCTGAACCCCAGAAAGCTTGTGGAAGTTAAATTCTCCCACCTGAGCCGAAACATGACCCTGCAAAGAACCATGAAACTCTACAGACTACCAGATGTAAACACTCACACCTGTCAGTCCAAGATCAATCTTTACAATACGTATTTCATTGCAGGAAGTTGTAGCAGCTTTGTCTCTCCCCTTTCTCCACCCCATGCAGAGCATCAAGACCCCAGGCCTGCGGCCGATGGAGAGGCGTGACATCCGCCAGGTCACTGAGCTGCTACAGAAATACCTGAGACGTTTCCAGCTCGCACCTTCTATGGGAGAAGAGGAGGTGGCTCACTGGTTCCTGCCACAGGACAACATAATTGACACATATGTAGTCGAGGTATCTGGAATCAGTTTAATGCCTCAAACTATCTCAGTACCTGTTTGTGGATTCTTCTGTCCTTTTAAACAGCTTCTCTCTTTTTCAGGGTGCTGGTGGTGTTCTGACAGATTTCACTAGTTTCTACACTCTGCCCTCTACTGTGATGCATCACCCTCTCCATAGGAGCCTGAAGGCTGCGTACTCTTTTTACAACGTTCATACACAAACCCCACTACTGGATTTAATGAATGATGCACTGATCCTGGCCAAACTGGTAATGTTACTCTCTATTGTTGTGATGCTACATGCTGCTACTGAGAAACCTTTCTAGTGTGTTCGCTGTTAAGGTACTTTCAGACAGGAAGTGGTTGCTGCCGCCGCCTCCATTGTTTCCATTGTAAACACAGTAAGACAAGTAGAGAGAGGGCGGCTGCTGCTCTCATGAAGGCGTACAGCTAATTGCAGTTGACAATAGTTTAGTACATTTGTGGCTTGCTGTGTGATCATAGTGACAACAGAAACCATACTGAAGGAGACAATACAGGAGCTAATTTCAGAAACTTCAACTACTTTTAAAACATGCTACATTAATCATTTCTTATTGATAACCATTTCCTGTATTTGGCTCTGTGATGTGATTACATTACACTGTAGGTGGATAGCATCATCCTGTAGCATACGATACAGGTCATTAGTAGGACTGGAGATAGCCGGCAGCCGCAGCAGGAGACTTGTGTCAACTGAAAATTGACGCTGCTGTGTGTCAGACGTAGCAGTTACCATTATTGTCTGAAAGCACCTTTTAGCTTTTTATGTTTTTCTTGCTACCATGTAATTCATCGTGACATTTAGTTTGTGACTTCTTGTTCTGTGTGTTTTTAACAGAAAGGTTTTGATGTGTTCAACGCATTGGATCTAATGGAGAATAAGGTGTTTCTGGAGAAGCTCAAGTTTGGCATAGGAGATGGAAATCTGCAGTATTACCTCTACAACTGGAGATGTCCCCCTATGGACCCTGATAAGGTCAGTAGCAGGATTTGTCTGACAAACAAATGTTGCCACTATCTGCTATCAGTCAGCAGCATTCTTCAAAGTCTGATGCTAAGACCCAATTCATGAGAGTTGAAGTAGTTTGATGTTATTGGCAGTGGAAGTTATCTATTGTTTTTAAAGCTACGGGAAACCTGATTTTGAATCAAATGTCTTCCATATCTAAACGTCGGTATACATGTGATGTACTGTGCAAAAAAATTTGATGTTACAGAAAACATCAAATAATAACTTAATATATAATAACTTAATAGTAATCACCAGAATCTATTCAGACTTTTATCACATACGTCCAGACGTCACGACAGTATAGGCGTTACAATTAGATGCAAATGAAATCAAGAGGACTGTGGAAACGAGGCTAGTGCCGTAGGTTGCTATGGCAACAGAGCAGAGCAGCTTCACTGAGTTCAACTCAACAAGAAACCTATTTAGCTACAAATAAATGATTTTGAATTTCCTGTACCTTCAAAATCTTTCATAAAATTGTGTGCTGCTTGTCATGCCATAGCCTCTGCAAGTTGCACAATCAAATTAAGTGGACTAATTTACTGTAGGCAACAGGATTAGTGTTTAAAAAGGGGAGTACATTTTGCTACCCAGCCCACAAAGACTCAATTGTGAGAAATCACGCTTTGACATAGTTTTAAAGGTATTGATGTCAGCAGTAGTGCACATTTAATTTATGTTTGTGCTGATTCATCTCATTCCAAAATGTAATTATTTTTGTGATGAAATACTATAAATTCAAGGTTCACGTACTAGCTTTGTCCATAGCTTTTGACTGTCCCCCCACAGCTCTCTTAAAGGATATGTTCACAATTTTTCAAGTCTTTCTTAAAACAATAGTCAGGTGCCAAAATGAACATTGAAGTAGGTGTTTCTTGCCATAATCATTCCTCTTGTTTTATACTGGCCATTAGAAGATCCCTTTATAATGTGCTTACAATGTAAGTGATGGGTCCAAAATCCGCAAAAATTTATCTGAAGCTAATAGGAAGCTTCAGCTGTCCAAATCAGTCAAATCAAGTAGATATCTTTCAATGTCTTTTTAGTACCAAGTTCCTCTTTTTGTTAGTATACTTCCACCACAGCTCAACAAGGAAACACAAAAAGGAAAAGACTGTAAATGTGGCAGATATCCACTTGATATGAGTAACTCAGACTGTTGACAGACATATAAGCTTCAGATAAATTTTGAAATGCATTTTTGCGAAAAATTACTATGTGAACAAACTGTGGATTTTGGCCCTCATCACTTACAAGTTTAATTTGCCAAAGAAAACAGTGGGAAAGATCAAAAAAGCTAGTAAGTGAACTTGAAATTCACAATTTCACCTTGTGTACCCAAGGTCAAGAATGAATCTCCACACTCTTATAATTATTCTTTTTGGAAAAACACATCTAACAGCAGGCGAACCTCTATGTTTCAGGTTGGCCTCGTCCTTCAGTAGCGAGTCTCTTCACGGCTGCTACACACACACTGATCAAGAGGTCGTCAGCGACCTCTCGCTGTTCCTTACCTGGACACACAGGTAGCCCAAGCTAGACAATGAGAACTACAACAGTTAAACCAACCTGGTGACCGGGAAGCTCGCCTCACTCGAAGCGGCTCACCCGGCACTTGTGTCATCAAGAACATTCTCAGCTCACCTGGAGGTGAAAACTCTTAAAATCATCAACATCCTGAATGTGAAGTCATGCTATGCCTGAGATACTCCTACAGTACAACGCTCCTGACATGCACACTCGCATTTAAAACACACCAGTTTGACATACAAGAGGATGCCTTGACATTGTGAGTTTTGTTTAGTTCTTCTTCTTCCTCGTTTCAAGGGACTGGCATGTCATTTCATTTCACTGACATGGATCTATGTAAATGATAATAAGTAAACATGACCAGATACAATTCGCAACTTTTCTGATTTCCTGTCCAAACGATTATTATTGTGTCCCCACTGCAAAGGCAGTTGAAGAATTATTATTTCATTCCCTTCTCATATAATTTCAAGTTTCTCTGGTGGTTACTTTGATGAGATATTCGGTCTCAGTGGAATTAGAAATGTTAAGAGGATGTTTCTTGGATAGCAGCATATGTACATGTACTATAAACATGTACACACACATACAAACACTGTCAAATAACATTACACACAAAAAGGATATCTTCATGGAAGGACTCATCCAACTGGTGCATTGATATACATGTTTTTGTTAAAAAATATATAGTTACCTGTACATTTAAAGCCAGATCATATTTATTCCTGTAGTGTGAGTTTGGGGTTTTGGGAGGGCTGATCCAAAGTATTTTCCTCATAAGTAGTGTAGATGTCACCGAGTTCCTACGGACCGTTCAGACAATGTTGGTTCAAGTGGTTTTTGATGAAGAATGTATTGCATCAATGAAGCACAATTTTTTTGAGTTCCTAAACAAGCAAAACATTTCCTTTTTAAGGGTCAGTTTTAAGCCCAGATTTCAGATCAGATGGGTTGCGGTACGTACAGTATAACCTTGGTTTTTATAAAGAAAGTGAGCTGTTGTCACGTTATAAACCTGTTTCTGGAGCTGATATTTTTAATAGAACATTCGAACCACATGTTGGGTTATAGTAATTGTTGCTCTCATGCACAGCTTTATAATAACATACACAGTCAGTGGTTACTTGCATGTCAGTGGTGTCCTGTCTAGTTAGCAAGGCTGTTAAATTAGAGGCAAAAAAGTAGCTAATTAAAGTAAGGATGACGTGCTCTGTTCACAAACAGGGCAGGAAAACACAAAAAATACCCATTAAACAATAGCCAGGGTGGATGTGATTTCAATTTTGTACTAAAAAGTTTTCCAAATGGTCTTTTTTTTTTTTTTTTTTTGTTGAGAGACAGTTTTATAGCGTAAAAATGGCTTGCTTGCTTTAAAAGACTACATGGTCTCAGTTGTTTACCCATGATGACAGCAGCCAAGATCAGTTTTCTTCTGTTAATTTAGTCATTGTCACTCAATCACTTGCAGAAAAGCTGTCATTTACTACCTTCAGTAGCATTTTGCAAAGTTGAGAATAAGCTGCCCCAGTAAAGCTGCAGAAGTACGACACTGGTTGAAAGCATTTCTTTTTACAAATCGATAGGAAACCCTCCATCCTGTCACCTGCAGTAGGATGCAAAATGTGTCTCGGTTAAACAAACCCGTGCAAAGAGAATTGAGCACAACATTCAAAGGGTCTGGGGGATTATTTCACAGCATGTATTCAGGGTACAGTGGCTGAATAAACAAAAGCCTGTATCAGTAACTGCATCAATTTGAAATGTGAGCTTTTTCTGTTTGTTTCAGGTCAATTTTATTGACTTCTCTGGATTTTGTTTCTAATGGTACTGTATTTGTGTCTGAAAAATATACTGTAGGTCATTTTTTGCAGCTAAATGCGTGAAACGGTTCTGATATTTATTACTGTACTTTTCAAAATGTCTTAAGACACAAGTCTTGTCCTTTTTCTTTCCAGTCCCCCCCATCCCCCCCCAACAAAAAAAATTCCAATTAAATAGGGAACTTTAAAAATGACATTGAAGGGTTTGAAGTATTTGGCCATCGTTGATGAAAAACTTGTTTAATGGTGGAGCTGCTGGTGCACGCAGAAAGTTAAAAATCTTTTTTTAAATCGTCTTTTTGATCTGACTTTGTTACCTTGTTTGATGTTCCTGTTTATGTGGCTCTGCATAACTTAAGAGGTAAAGGCTGCTGTCATTTTTGTCAATTTTTTGTGTATGTGATGTAATTTTCTTCTCATCCCTTTATAGATTAGCAAGGAAAAGCAAGAAATACTTCCGTCAGTGGGTTCAGAGAGATTTTTTTTCTCATCATTGAACGGTTGAATGAATTACATTCACAAAGAGAGACGTTGCCGGCATTAATCTAACACTTAAAAATGGGTTTGTGACTCAGCGGTGTGCCTCATGGATGTTGGTTGTGTCACAGATGTGTTGCCTGCAGCTGTTTGAATGAATTTTGAGCATGTCTGTTTTTGCTGCCGTGATGATTTTTAGCATTGATGTTACTAGCCACACCCTTTAGTGAGAACTCAACCCGAAGTACCTGCCTTATTTTAAAAAAAGAAAAAGAAAAAAAAAGTTTTGTTTTGCTTTTTTTTTTTTTTTTTTTTTAAACGGGTTTTGGGGTGGGGGGGGGATGTACTTTTGAAATGACATACAGCTTTCTCTAACTGAAGAACAATATTTTTATTCAAATCCATTGTAAGCTGTGAAAAAGCTGAAGAACTTGTACCAGCATCATTTAGACATGACCCCATGCAAATAACAATCTGTTTCAACACACGTCAGCTATACCAGCATGGATATTTGATTGAATAAACTCACTTAAAAAGGAACATGAGCACTTTTCTTCTTCTTTGGAAATACAAGTAGGTCTTCTTCACGGCAGACATTTAGACTCATCATAGGAAAAGCACAGGTGTTACTAATAACATTAACAATGGCAAAGATCTACTTAAGTGTCCCAGGAAGTGATGACTGTGATCATTAATTTAATTATTTACAGCTGTGCTTTTTCCTGCTGTGACATGTTAAAATGTCTCCTGTGAAAAAGGCTCGTTAAGCATTTGTCCTTTATTATGTCATCTCTAAACACATGGTATGTTAAAGTTTTAACAATCATTAAATCATTGGTTTTTCAAATCCCATCATCTCACACACAACTGTCAGTAGGTTTAAATCAAACACAAAACATCAGTTTAAACGTCCTAAGCTGTGCCTGTTTCTCATTTTAAAGGATCAGACCAGTGTCTTTGCAGATTGTAGCTCAGTTATTACAAATAATATCAGCCATTAATCACACTCCAAATCACACCGTGTGTATTAGAGTTCTTTTTCTACCTTCCGTGCAGCCACTTGTTTCAAGTCATTTCAGTGCATTGTGAATTGTATTTGCTTTAGAAACAAAACCCAATGAACAATGTCCACTTCTATTTTTGATTAAATGAAATTACGTTGGTGTATGACTTTGTAGGTCAGTCAGTGCTGTAAACTGTCTCAACCCGGCAAAAAATAACAAGTAACATAACTGACAAAAATAAAAGTTTATTGTGTTCAGTATAACGGATTACCATCCAACAAGGTGTCAAGTCTCTGCTAATGTATGTGTGTATGAATACGACACTGGTTCCCAACCTTGAGGTCTGAACTAGGGCTGCAACTAACAATTATTTTCATTATTGATTAATCTGTTGCTTATTTTCTCAAAAATAGCCCAGGACACAACCTACAATGTCTTTTGTCACCACCAACAGTCCACAGCCCAAAGATATTCTGTTTACTGTCATAGAGGACTTAGAGAAACTGGAAAATGCTCACATTTGAGAAGCTGGAAGAGAATTTGGGGATTTTTTCTTCTTAAAAAATGACTCAAAATGATCAATTATAGATAATCAAAATAGTTGCTGATTCATTTTGTTAATTACTAATCATTACAGCTCCAGCCCCCTCTTTTTTCTTGTGAAATATACAACATTTCCACCTCTTCAAGCCTCTAAAAAAATCCTAAAAATCAAAGAATCTGAGGAGGGAAAAAATTTAAGGGTTCACAAAGGCAAAATAGGTTGGGAATCACTGTGCACGCAAAAACAAACAAAAAAACACAGGAATGGTCCTTTACATATCTAGGCAGTGTCTATTTCATTTGACTGGCTTTCTTTTTCTTTTCTTTGCAGGGTTTGCAACAATTTTTTTCACTTTGAGAGGTTGCAGAGTGCAGGAGGAGGCAGACTCTGTGACCTCAGATTTGTTCTCCAGTTTCCTTTTCTTGCCCCTCTTCTCTTCATCTTCCTCCTCCAAGTCAACAGGATGCTCGGGTGTCTCGCCCGCTGCTGCACCTTGTAGCCATGCAACACCCAGTGAAGGCACTCTGGGTGTAATGGCATCAACAGTGTCGGTGAAGAGCTCGTCGTCTTTGGCGCCCTGCCTGAACCCCAGGGCCAGCACACTTTTCAGGCCCAGCGGCTCCGACACGCTCTGGCTCAGCCGGGGCACCTGGCAGGCCGGCACTCCTCTTGTTGCACTCAGCGCTATCAGGTGGCTTGTCATGTGTTTCGGCTTCACAGACTTGCACACGAGCACCAGTTTGAGTTCGTTCCTCTCCAGAGCTTTGGTGACCTCATTGATGCCAATGGCCAGTTGTCTTCTGGCCGCCACATCTGTCCAGCCGTGTTTTGGAGAAGAATCATGTACCTGTGCATCCTGGCTCACCTCGGGAACTGGCTCTGATGTGGCCGAGGGTATTCGGTCTTTCTTTTTCTTCCACGGGCGAAACACTTTGACCTCTTTCTTCTCAAGACCTGTGGAGATCAGTTTCTCCTTTAAGGTTGTCAGGATGAAGTGCATGTCTTCTTGAGGAAGCGGGCTCCACTGCGGGGTGAAGGGGGAGGTGAAGGAGGTCTTAGCTTGAATCGGCCTTTTAATGTCCTTTTTACCTGGCTTTCCTGGAGTGGCCATACTGCATACAAGACACAAAAACTTGCAGTAAACAAGAAATACATTCCCATAACAAGTAGAGCCTTATTGGTATGTCTGCCGATTTTATCTTATCAGAGATGTATCATCTGGCTGATAAATGCAGTCACAAATGCCACCTAGATATGTTTGAGGTAATTTAGAAAGTGTCTCCATTACCTAGTTTGACCACCAGAAAGCTCTGAAAAGTTCATTTTTCGACTGTAAAATGTCCCACTCAGAATATATTGTGACAATTCTTTAATAATTAAGGATGATATGATTTTAAAAAAGTAAGAGAAAATGTTTGTTAAAAATATATATAGTTTTTAAAAACTTTTTTTTTTAAACTAAATTATTTTTGGTATTGGCCTTAAAAGTAGGCCGATACTTTTAGTTAAAGTATTGCAGTAAAAGTAGTGGTTTGGTCCTTCTGACTGATATATTACTGTGACTTCATTAGATTATTAATACTGAAGCATCAGCGTGTAAGCAGCATGTTACTGTTGTAGCTGCTGGAGGTGGAGCTAGTTTGAACTACTTTATATACAGTTAGCTAGTTTAGTGGTTCCCAACCTAGGGGTCGGGCCCCTCCAAAGGGTCACCAGATAAATCTGAGGGGTCATGAGATGATTTATGGGAGAGGAAATGAAGTTCTGATACACAAATCTGTCTTCAGTTTTTGGAATTTTTCGCTGATCTTTGATTTTAGGTGAAATATTGGATCATTTGAACATTTACAGAAATTAAACCATGTGAGAAGTTTAGAGGGACAAATCACTATTTGGTGGAGCTGTTAACAACTCATAGACATCTGAAATGTGACCCTGACTACACACTTTTTGTAAGACGTCAGAAGCCAAAAAGGTTGGAAACCACTGGTTTCATCTTTAACAATGTGTTGTATTTTAAAAGCTTGTTATATTATCCATTGTGTCAAATCTTCACCTGAGTAGAAAGTACAATAATTCCCTCTGAAATGTAGTGGAGTGGAAGTATAAAGAAGCATCAAATGAAAATACTAATAATAATAAGTAGAGAACAAGTACCTCAAAATTGTACTTAAGTACAGTAGTTGAGTAAATGTACTTAGTTACTTTCTACCACTGAATAAATACATATTTTAAATAAATATTTAAAATGTAGCACCTTTATCATTAATGTGACAACGTTTGACCATGCGATATTAAGCCAGAGGCAGATGGAAATCGTGTAATATTGTGGTCAGACAGACAATTTCACTCTAATTTTAGCTAAATTAAGAAGTTTAAACCTCAATTGTCAACATTATGACATCAACAGCAAACCTGACAAACAAGAAAGCACAAAGCATTTCGTGTTAACTTTACCTGAGTGTTCACGCATCAAAAGTTATTTTCTTTTTTTTTTAAAAAACTGTGCAGTCTTCGCTTCTTTAATCCATCAACAACACGGGTGGACCACACGGCGCCACCATTTTGTTTGAAATGAAATAACTTTATTTAAAAATGTCACCAGCGCCGACCAGCGTTAAAGAGGCAGCACGACGTTCATGGCTCCATGTGTGAAAACATCCCAAAATCTATTTCTAAATGTCACTTTTTAAATTTACATGTCTACACTAGTGGCTGACACTTTTTAAAAAAATGTGTTATCTACTAAATAGTATTTTAAATTCCCTACAATATATATTTTTCTCTCTTTATTGAGTGCATGAATGAACACGAGGTCCAGTCACAAACAAGACAGAAGAAGAAATAGAAAGAACAGCTTTAACAGTTTTTACAGCCTTCTTATTAGTGCAAGATTTAATGGTCTGTAAGTACTGCTGACATTCTTTATGAAAAACTAAGAAAAGAGGATTTTTGTTGTCAAACCTACATTTATGAGTATGAAACTTAGCTAAAATAATAATAATAATACTGATGATGTAGTATACTTGTTTCCCATTCTTTGTGTTGTGAGTTTAAAACCCCCAAACAGTACATGTTTATACAATAATATATACAACAATATAGATCCATAAATGTAACATTAATAAACTTGCCACAGTCTTTTAGTGTATAGTAACAATGCCAAAATAAATGAGGCAGTTTCAGGATGTGCAGAAAGAAAACGAGACATTAATATCAGTCTTGAATCTCTTAAGAAAATGTTTTACAGGGTAGAATTTGTGTATAAGCTTAAAGGACACCTCCTTTATATAATATTACAGTAGCCCGTTTGTGTGTGTGCGCGCGCGCGCGCGCGTTTGTCGCAGTGAGTGAGGTTGTCAGGCAGCCAATCAGCTCGTCTGCAGCTCTCTGCTCCCTCCTCTGCAGGCCTCTCATTGGCTGACAATATTGCATTGATCAGCTGTGCTGCAATTACAGCTGCCCAAAACCGTCCAACACGACAGGGTGAATAAATTCATCTGAGCTACGGAGCCGCAGCTGCTAAAATGTCTCTTCAGGTAAAAAAAAATATATATACATATTGCTGCTTTTGTTGTCATTTTATTCATCAGTAGGTTGATATGTCGCTGTGAATAACGGATAACGGGTGTAGTGCAAGGTGTGTACGCTATCTACTGTGTAAGGTGTCATCCATCTTTGACAGTGTGGGATGGGTATGATGTAATAAACCGAGTGTAAACATGTTTAACCTCTGGCTGTGTGTCCTTCTGATGCTGCAACTGCAGTTACTGCAAGCAGACTAACAAGAAAATATCATGCAGGGAAGTGGCTAACAAGCATTGGTGGAATGTAACTAAATACATTTACTCAGCTACTGTTTTTAAGTACTGTTTTGAGGTACTTTTACCTTACTTGAGTATTTCTATTTCATGCTACTTTATACTTCCACTTCACTACATTTATTTCACAGCTATAGTTAATTTTTAGATCAGTATTTTACATGTAAAACAGATGATGTGTTCTATATTTTTTATATTAGTAATGAATGTAAATCACTTTGTGGAGATCTGCTTTTATCCTGATATTAAAGGGTCTTTATCTGTTGATCAGTGTAAGAAAATCCACATTAAATTCTCTTTGATGAAATGTTATAAAACAACAAAACATGACAAATTCCAAAAGTAGTGAATACTTTTTTCAGGTGCTGTATATCTGTATACAGTATATATAATAAAATACATACATTTTGCATAATGAGTACTTCTTCTTTCAATACTTTAAGTAAATTTTGCTATTAATACTTTTATATGTTTTCTTAAGTAATATTTTAATGCAGGACTTTCACTTGTAATTAGTATTGCTGTGGTAGTTGTGGTATTGCTACTTTTACCTAGGTAGTTACAGTAAGTAAAAGATCTCAGTACTTCTTCCAGCACTGCTAACAGGGGAGAAAAAAACATGTGTCCATGTAATATCCATTTTGACTAATAAACAAGTTGTAGAGGTTAGTTTATGCAGTATTTGAACATGGTTTCAAAGAATGTATGAATTTATATATTGAGAGTTTAGATGTTATCCACAAGGGTTTCCTGTGGTCTATAATTATCTGTTCTGCAATGCCCCAGATCCTTTGTAAAGTAGATTATTCAAGTAGGCACAAAAGCTCTGGACTCTTGAATAAAAGCCTATTGTTTATCTCCCAACTAGTGCCACAATAGGTTTCCCGGGCTCTGCACTATGTCTTGAATACTATGCTCAGATTTCTTATTCTCTATTGTTTGTAACTAATTCATATGCACCTTCTCATATTCTATGATTATAAACTGCAGCAACTACCTATCTGTCAGACTTGGCAAAGAGCAGAAAAAAGCTTTCTTTGTGCAAACATTAACTTTTGAATAATTAATTAGAAATATGGAGAGTTATTATAGAGAGTAGTATTGACTGTTTCCTGATGATCCATTACTTGTTCTTCCACCTGCAGGCAGAGTTTGAGAAGATAGCAGAGGATGTAAAGAAGGTGAAGACGAGGCCCTCGGACCAGGAGTTGCTGGACCTGTATGGCCTTTATAAACAGGCAGTTGTTGGAGACATTAACACAGGTATGACAAGCACTAAATGAACAGAATCACTTCCTTGCAGTGTTCCCTGAGTTATGAACATTTTCTCCCCTCTCTGTGTGCTCTCACATTTCTAGATAGACCAGGAATGATGGATATGAAAGGAAAAGCCAAGTGGGACGCTTGGGACTCCAGGAAAGGTAACAAGTTGAAAATGTTTGTAAAATGGAAAGACTTGTTACTTGTTTTTAGATGCCAGCGTTCTTATGTGTATCAGTGAGAGTTTAAAAAACCAACAAATGAGTCTTTGTGTCTTTAAACCAAGTCATTTTTTATTTACACACTCTTTCACACTCTCACACTGTTTCAGGAAAGTCCAAGGATGATGCCATGTCAGCCTACGTTGCACTTGGGAAGGAAATCATCAGCAAATATGGGATGTGAGACTTGTGTCAGAGTTAATAGATAAAATGACAACATTCTACCAACTAAATTACTGAAACTGTTGCTGCTGTCTTTAACAATAACAAGTAGCCTTCTGCTTCCAGAGGCCATAATTATGCAAGATAAAATGTAATTTCACCTTTACTGTGTGTCTTTCTTTTATCTTTTTTTACATAGATTTTTCCCATTAATGTTAACCATTGAGTGATTTCTATGCACAATTCAAGGTTAGAAATATAAAATTTGCCAATTGCTATTTTATCTAATGTATGAAGTTTTATCATTTGAATCCAAATGTGCACAGCAATAACACTATTCTATATACTTGTGCACTTTAATATGTAGCTAAAAACTAAATCCTGTCAAATGTTAATGTAATCAACGCGCACATGAAAATAAAATCTCTTTCTGCACTGTTTTGTTTCTGTTGTTTGTGCTTCTTTTCTACTGAGAATTTAGTAGAAGTGCACTATTATGTGAAAGCTAATTTTGTGTTTTTCATGTTAATACACACACTCACACTCACTGCCTGTACCTGATGAACATCTCATCCGAAACTCTGGACATCAGTCTTCTGCTGTAAGAGCCTCCACTCTTCTGGGAAGACTTTATACACGATTGTGAAACCTGGCTGCAGGGATTTGCTCCCATTCAGCCACGAGAACTTTAGTGAGATCGGCAGCTGATGATGAGTAATAAGGTCTGGCTCGTAGTTGGTGTTCCTGTTCATTCCCAGAGTTTTGGGAAGGGTTGAAGTTGGTGCTCTGTGCAGGTCAATCAAGTTCATTTACACCAAAGTCAGTAAAACATTTCTTTATAAACCTGGGCTATGGGCACATTGGCAGGGGCTTTGTCACTGTTGCCTCAAATTTGGAGGCTCAAAAATAATACTGTATGCTGTAGTGTTACAGTTAATCTTGATTGGTAACTAGTCTAAATAGAAAAACAGGACCAGACCAAAAATACTTGCACAAACTGTGAAGAAAGTGTCATTGATCTGTTTTTCTGCTTCCGTGTTTACTAATTTTATTATTTTTTCATAAACCCCTGTGTGTGTGGATTAAGTGCTGTGTGTACTTGTTTCACGTCTCAGAATCAGAGTCATCTTTATTGGCCGAGTATGTTTACACATGCAAGGAATTTGACGCTGGTTTAGTGGCTCTCAATGTACTGACAGAAAATAACATCACAACAATCTTCAGAAATATACACAAGGAATGACAATATACTACAGGTGAAACAATTTCTGTGGACTATAAATAGGATACAAACAGTGCAGAGAAGTAGGGAGAAGTAAGGAAAAGGACATGTTACCTTATATACATATAGTAGGTGGTTATGTACAGTATATACAGCCTGTTCAAATATACAGTAGTGAGCGAAATGTATTGCACATTTTGTGCTTTAAACTAAATAAATATATATATGTCTCATTATCTGTATCTGTTCTAGTTGTTGAACTAGTCCTCATCTCACCTCTGTGCAGCCCACAAACTCAGCAGACTTTGAACGGCTCATTATTTCCCTGATAAAATGTAGGTCAAGTGCATGGTTGTGTCTATAGTAGATGGTAACCGTAGATTTGCAGGAAACTCTCGCGAGATTTGTAAGGGAATAGTAACTTCACCTCGTTTCAAGTGATCATTTTAACCCAAACCATGATCTTTTCCTAACACTACCCAAGTGGGTTTTGTGCCTAAACCTAACCAGACCTTAACCACAGCGTTGTCACATGAATCTAGGGTTACCAACACAAGCGCAGTCGCCCACGCATGCGCAGTCGGGTCTTCCGTACTGGCAGTGGGACAGTGGTTCAGTGGGGTAAAGGTGAAGAGCGGTGCTGCAGCTGAGCACGTCACATCGAGCTGACTAAAGACGAAAGAAAGCGCATACCTACACCATTTCTGCTGTGCTCGGTCGTGTTAATGTGAAGTCAACATATCCTGAAGGTGAGCTGACTGAAGCGCCGTGATTGAAAGCGACGCATTATGTTTTTAAAGCAACTTTAACGTAGCGCATACACAAGAGAAAAGCTATTGTTGATGAAACCAGCGCAACTTCATGTTTCGAGCTAACTGGAAACCGTTTGGTCCTATTGACTGAATACTAAACGAGTAAAAACTATCTGTCTGCTTTCAACACAGTCGTAGTTTTAGCTGTAGTTTGTATTTCCGGTAAGGTAAGGTAACGTTACTATAGTTTGACAACATTTGTGGAGTTTTGTGGTCCTAAAAAGGAGTTAATGAATTAAAATGGCAACACATCCTTTTAAAGCTGCTTAATATTCTATAATAGAGCTGTGGGTGTGGAAAAATGGCTCAAAAGGGCAGATCCGTTAGGATATTTCATCAAATGTTAAGTAGACTGTGGCCACAGTGAAACTCAGTCACTGCACCTGCATAGGTGCCTATACGGAGCTCCATATAAGAGTATTATTGCTGATGTTTTAATGGTTATGACTGTATGCACTCCATATCTGATTACATTTAGTTAAATTTATGTCTGGAAAATAATTATTTTTATGATCGTTTTAATTTGTCAACAGTCATATTTCAAATGATTGTTAAATCATATTTTGATTAATTGATGAATCCATTAAATATCAGAAAATAGTGAACAATTGCCTCCAGAAGCCAACCAACTGTCCAGACCCAAAAAAGACTTTACAAACAGAGAAAAGTAGGAAGTCCTCACATTTGAGAGGCTGAAACCAGTAAATGTTTGCTATTTTTGCTTGGTAGAGGACTTAAATTAAGACAAAATTTTCTAAAAATTTGATGATCAAAATTTGCTAACTTTTTTTCATTTGGCTTATTGATTAAATAACTAAATGTTTCAAAACTAGTTAAGATTCTTAAAGGCAAAATTGTACTTTAAATCTGTCAAAATAAAATACTTTCACACAGTGTGTTATTTTGCCAGGTGTGTCACATACAAAACACAGTATGTGATGTATGTAAAGTATGTGGGTTTACTATTATATATACTATTGTATGATCATGTCCAAAGCAAATCTTTCTATAGTGTACTGCTAATTCAGTAATAGATTTTCTGCATATTTTTGAGACAATCTGAAACATTTGATTTAGGACAAGACTATTACAGATATTTAGTTTTGTATCAGTTGTCAAGGAAGAATTCCTCAAGAGCAACTTCAGATGCTGTGGGCTGCAAATGAGTCATACCAGTGATACCAGTCACAGCAATGCCACCCTCAGCTTTGTGACAGTCTAACATTTATTTGTACTGCAGGCAGAAGAAATGGCTAATCATTTGTCAGAGTCTCTGCCAGAGCGGACCTTCCAGTACCAAAACAGCCTGCCTCCGCTGCCTGTACCGTCACTAGAGGGCAGCCTTTCCAAGTACCTGGATGCAGGTAGGACAGGAACTGTGTTCAACCTGCTGTTCCACACAGAGCTGCTCTGCTTGACGTAATTAATTAAGAAATTCCCACATGGCTTTTCCTGCTCACTACATTTACTTCTGTTTGTTTTTAAGGCAAATATCGATTCTCCTTTCAAGAAATATCAAAACTAATGGTGTGAGAAGTGATATTTTATTTACCTGCTGCTCCTTCTAGACAGACTAATGACTAATTTTGCATTGCCATGTTTTCCATCAGTGCGTCCATTTGCATCTGAGAAGGAGTTTAAGGCTACAGTTGACATTGTGAGGAAATTTCAAGAGGGTGCTGGCAAAGAGCTGCATCAGAAACTACTGCAGAGAGCTAAGACAAAGAAGAACTGGGTATGTAACTGAGCTGTAAATGTCTTGTTTCAGTCTTACAGATACCCTCTGTAACTCGTTTTTTTAAAATTTTTATTCCTCAGCTGGAAGAATGGTGGTTAGACAGTGCATATCTGGAGTTGCGCATCCCCTCTCAGCTGAATGTGAACTTTGGCGGCCCGGCTCCCTACCTGGAGCACTGCTGGCCCCCTGCAGAGGGAACTCATCTGCAGAGGGCCAGTGTTAGCACATGGCACACACTTCAGTACTGGAACCTGATCCGCACGTAAGTCATGTTCACGCACACTCTTACAAGCTGTTCTTTTGTGTTCTGTTAAGCAGAGGTTGCTCACCTCTCACGTGAAGTCACCTACTGTATGTATATCATGCTTTGTTTTGTTTTTCTTCCTCTGCATGTTTTAGGGAGAGGCTGGCTCCTCAGAAAACCGGCAAAACAGCATTAGATATGGACCAGTTCAGAATGCTGTTCTGCACTTGCAAAGTACCCGGAGTTACAAAGGACACCATTCGCAACTACTTCAAGACAGGTAGAACAGACTCAGCTTTTATCTCTAATTCTCAAACACATCTGCATAAACTTTAGCCCACTCTCTCAGTTTGAGTATCACTCATAATGTGCACTTTGTGCTGTGTCACAGAGCGTGAGGGTCCTTGTCCGTCCCACGTAGTAGTGATGTGTCGTGGACGGTTATTCGTATTTGACGCACTTTGTGACGGACAAATCCTCACACCCCCAGAACTGCTCAGGTATTAGTTACTCACAAATACACGTACCACTCAAGAATAATACCCAAATATGAAACCTAGTCCCCAAGAGAATGAACTAGGAGAGGAGGAAGCATAATAACTGTAGCTGTATGGAAAGCACCCAGTGTTCAATGTTGCCTTGTTTTATTTAAGTGTGTGTTTTAACCTCTGTAGGCAGCTGAGCTATGTGAAAGAGTGTTGTGAGGGAGAGCCAGAGGGAGACGGAGTGGCTGCTCTCACCTCAGAGGAAAGGACTCGTTGGGCGAAGGTGAGGGCACTCGGGTTTGGAGAATTCTGCGTTCATCTCAGCAAATAAGAACTCAAACAGATTATGGATTACACTTGTTCCTCATTTAACAAAAGCATACCGGAGGATCAGCACCATCAGCACTTCTTTGTTTGCTTCCTCTGCAGGCCAGGGAGTATCTAATAAGCATTGATCCACACAATAAGACGATCCTAGAGACTATTCAGAGCAGCCTGTTCGTCATATCTCTGGATGAGACGAAACCCTACTCCAGTCCCGAGAACTACACAAATGTATGTGCCGCACAGATTTTTAATATTTCTGATGTCATGAGTCACTGTTCGCTGCCTGCTTTAAAAGAAAACAGTTGTGTGTGATTGTGTGACTTTGTGATTCTGAATTCAGGTGACCCTGGAGGCCCTTACAGGCAACCCGACCATCCGCTGGGGAGACAAATCGTACAATTCCATCGTGTTCTCAGACGGCACTTTTGGATCCACTTGTGACGTGAGTTTGTGTGTGTGTGTTTCATTTTAGAGCAGTTTAGAGACTGTTAATGTTTGTAAAAAGCCTTTATGACAGGTTTTGAGATTCAAGGTATTCATGCTGCTCATTTTCTTGGACAGATGTCCAAAAACAAATAATTAAAAGTTTAAAAATGTTATTATTCTTAAAAGGTAAAAAGTAATGGATTCAAATTGTTTTGCAGCATGCACCATATGATGCCATGGTTCTGGTGTCCATGTGTTGGTATATAGACCAGCAAGTCAAAGCTACAGAAGGGAAATGGAAGGTAAACACTGGCTTTTCTTTATTTTGTAATTAAACTGAGATAGCTGTTATTGCTAAGGATAATTCAATGTATTCCTCCACTTTTCACACATTAATATCTTTACTTTTTAGGGCCCAGACACAGTCAGACCCATGCCCCTTCCTGAGGAGCTGGTTTTTACTGTTGACCAAAAAGTCCGGAGTGACATCAGCCACGCCAAACAGCAATACCTGGAGACGGTGAGCCAATATTAAATGTAATACCACAGTAAAAAAAAAACCTCACATAATATAATATACATTTTTCCTTGCCACTGTTGCCAAGTGCTTGCAAATAAAGAGTACGGTCTTGACCTACTCTGTGTGAAAAGTGCCCTGAGATGACTTTTGTTATGATTTGGTGTCATATAAATAAAATGGAATTGAATTGAATTGAATAACATATTCATAGTCCCAGCTGTGTGACTTTCCTCGCTATGTGGCTGGTGTTACAGACACAGGATCTCCAGGTTGTGTGTTACGCCTTCACTGCGTTTGGAAAAGCAGCTATCAAACAGAAGAACCTGCATCCTGATACTTTTGTTCAACTGGCGATGCAGCTGGCCTACTACAGAATGCACAAAAAGTATGTTATTGGCTAAAAAAAAATGCCTTTCCTGATATTTGAAATCTACTAGGTGAATGACTTTGAATATCACTTCCCTCTCTCAGGCCAGGAAGCTGTTATGAGACAGCAATGACTCGCAAGTTCTACCACGGCAGGACAGAGACGATGCGACCCTGCACCCACGAGGCCTTGAACTGGTGTAAAGCCATGACGGACCCCAAATGCAACGTAAGTGTGCGTGTGTGTGTGTATATGTGAGAACATACACTGTGGCAAAATCACAGCATTGAAAGAGATGGAAGCAGTCTTTGTTTATTTGACATGTCACAACATTTTTGTGTCAGGTTAATATCAGGAGGAAGGCTATGCTGCTAGCTGTCAATAAACACAACAAACTGATGGCTGAAGCCCAGGAAGGAAAAGGTTAGTGTTTTTTACATGTGTGTTATCGGTTGAATGTTTTCATGTCATTGGTAAATAGTTAGACCACCCTTTCTTACCAGCTCTCATTATTCCATTAATGGAAACTGTTTGTAAGCTAACCTAGCTTAATACTTCAAAACCAATAAAGAGTTTGGTTTTGAAGTTTGCTGGTAACAGTTATAAAACTGTATTGGAAAACAATTTTAATGATAGTGATTACAAGTCATCATAAGTTCCATAAAATCCAAATTGTACAGTAACAGCCAGAGATGGATTCACAAGGGGGGAAACTGTCAAAGCTGTCAGATTAGTTAGCGTACATTGTTCCTCATGCCAGAAAGAAATGAAGTGTCACCAGCGAAATGCTCAGTATAAACAGCAGGAATCTTTACAATAAGCACCTGGCTGTTGTTTTAAAAAAAGATTGCTGGTATGTTGTATTAGCAACACATTAGCCTCTGGTGGCTAGTTTAATGGTTAGCTTGGTTAGCAGTAAATAAAATCTCAGATTAAAATAACAATCACAAAGCTGTTAAAATAAGGGGCAGAGGAGTAGATAAAAGATTCCTGCTAACATTTGCTTGGTCACAGATCTGAGAAAAAAGTCGAAATAGCAATGTCACTTAGTGGTTGCTACTAGCAACAGGATGTTCAACTAAAACCAACTGCTGGTGGCAGAAGACTTTTTCTTTTTTCTCTGTGAATGTTTTTATGGCTTACATGTTAAAATGTGTGTTCTCTTACGTAGGGGTATATGACTGTGATATCAGTTCATGTGGTCTTTCATATTTTTTATTTGTTTTTTATTACCAGGTTTTGACAGGCATCTTTTTGGGCTTTATCTTATTGCCAAGGAGGAGGGACATCCCACTCCTGATCTCTTCATGGACCCCCTCTACGCAAAGAGGTATAGTTTTTAAAGTACATTTATTTTCTTTAAATGAAACAAAAGTTAAAAGTTCCTGGAAACTTCATTTTCATAGTTTACATCAAAACTTTATTTACAACTTTATTTATTTACTATATTTACTGTCTTCTTTGATAGTGGAGGTGTTCAAATGTGAAGTATCTTGCTCCTTTGCCACAACTCTTTAATCCAAAATTGAGTGTTCACTGCCAGAAACACATATATTTTATAATGTGTTTATCTCTCATGTGTTTGACAGATCAGTGTTGGCCTCAAAGATCCCATATTGGTTGAGCTTTTTCAGTACATCTGTGTGGTTTCCCTGTAACTTTGAACAATACGTTAATTTGATAAGATCTGAGATTTTAAGGAATAGATAGAAAAATATTACTGCAGCATAACAAACATTCTGATAAATGATCAGTCTGATAAAACTGAACAGTAACACAGACTTCAGATATCGCATTAAAATTGAAAAGTGCTAGTAAAGTCTTCCTGCCTGTCTAAATTGTGTTTGTGTCTGCAGCGGCGGTGGCGGGAACTTTGTGCTGTCATCCAGTCTGGTGGGCTACACAACAGTCCTGGGGGCTGTGGCTCCCATGGTGCACCATGGCTATGGCTTCTTCTACCGCATCAGAGATGACAGGTGGGCAAACGAGACAAAAACATATTTCTGTTTCCCTCTGAAAACCTTTTGCTCCAACTGTCCTTATTTCTGTGTGGGGTGTTAAAACTTCAGTTAATTACTGCACAATATCTTTGGAAAGATTAAACCCCTTAAAAACACATCTGAGGAATTTACTAAATGTCTGCACGTCAAGCTGTTTTTTGTAGTTTCTATAGAGATTTTCACAAACAGTAATGATCTGCATCAGTGTCCGTTTTCACCATCATAAGAAAATCATCTAATTATTGATCAAGCAGTTAAACATTTGAAATTGTGTATACCTTCCCTGAAATCTATGTTGTCTTTCCTCCTTCCAGGATTGTGGTCTCCATCTCAGCGTGGAAATCTTACCATCAGACAGATGCTGCAGTTTTATTCAACAACTTCTGTAACTCCCTGCATGAGATGTTTCACCTGGCCACCACATCTCAGCTTTAAGTAGTCACAGCAAGACACAGAGGAGCTGACAACATGCTAATGCACACATTTAGGTTCAACCTATCAGCCCTGGTTGGAACAGTAATGCACACACAGTTCACAAACCCTCATTTAATAAGCCGACAGCTAATGATAGTCATGTTTGTTCTCAGCACAGATCAATGCAACTGTACAGAATCACCACCAGGGGTGATATCCACTGGTTTTGGCATTTTAAAAAATCCACTTAACTTTTCAGTTATTTTTGTGTGTTTGTGTAAATTGGTCTTTTGGATGTACATATTTTTCCTGATTCTCAGATTTTCATGATTCTAGTAGAAATTTTATTGAGTTTGTTTAATTTTTATTTTTTACATTTTTAATCCTGACAGTATTAATCTGCATTTAAACTGAGCTAATGTTAAGGCACATGACTTTTTTAATAATGTTTGCCAGAAACTGAGACCGTTCTAAGGTGGAGAACTGTAGAAGATAACTTCTGGTTCTGGCCTTAGATTTTGCTGTGATGTTAAAGGTTATTCCATAAAAGGTAACTTTGATAGAAGCTAACTAACATTTGCCTTGTTTTAGGTTAGGTTTCCCTTTTGAAAATCTACAGAAATTCCTTTAAAGTCTTCACTACAAATATTATGAGTCTGAACAGACATGGATGCAAACTGCAACTTGACTGGTTAGCGGAGGCATACAACCGCGAGGTGGTATTTCTAGTTCTTATTGATGCACAATACTTGTAAGTAGGATGAGTTCATTGTTCATTTGGCTCTGCATGAGATTTGTTGACAATAAGAAAAATATAGAAAATCACCAGCCACATCCTTTACGCATCTTGAGAACAAATAGTGGCCTTCCACTCTACTGCACATTGTTTACTTCAGTACATCAGGGAAACTGTTAGCTTGCTGACTTGTTGCATCCTTCCTTGAACCAAAACCTTACTAACTTTGTCGCTGCTCCTTATGGTTCCTTCACACTATGCAGCTTTCCTTTACTTGTGTTCTCATATACAGTATGTCGAAGTTAAAGATGACTGAATGTGTTCACATGCATGTCTTTATTAGGATGACTGATGTAAAACGTCTCTGAAAACCTAGACAGTGGATCATTTCCACATTTTCCATGAAGCCTTAAACTAATCTGCCTGTGATTGTTGATTTGTGATTGAAGCTTTTTTAAATGACAAAATGTCAATAATATTGAACTTCCTTCAAAAACATTAACTGTATGTGATTTTCAAAAAATCTGTAGTATGAATGTTCTGACAAATAAAATTGGTGAATTTTCAGCCTTTTGATTTTAGCTTTGTCCAGTTAAACGAGTGAAATGATTTTGAAACAAGGCGATGGTTCAATAATTGAATATAAAACTTTAATAGTTACATATAAGCATATTCTGCAAATAGGTTAGTAAATCTGTTCACTTTTCTTTGTAGAAACGAAATAGGATTCTTCGTGATTGCAGCCAAAGTGCTGCTCAGCCCTGTGTATACAATATTTTCCTGGGTGAAACTGTTCAGGCACTTCTGCTCAATTATTAACTCGGACTGTAGAAAAAAGTTAAACTGCATGATCACAATCAATAAAGAATTTACCTAAACACATACTACTGTAGAACGCAATGTATGTGATGATCCAGTGTCCAGAGGTAATCCAGTGTATTGTTAACTTTAATTACTGTCCATTTGTCATAAGTATCTGGCACTTAACAGAAGGTGGCACCAGATATCAACAACTGCTGTGGTTTGTTTCCATCAACCTCCACCTTAAGAGAAAAAAGTACTGGTCATAAAAGAGTCTGATTTTACGAGGTACACACTTGAATGGATATTAAACGAATAAAAAAAAAAACGTGAGAGGGTACAATTTGCATTTTTCACAGTGGATATTTTGACTTGTAGGACAGGTGTTACTATTAACATCAGCAATCAACCTTGAAGCCAAAGCAGCTAAATGGAACTGAGCTATCATTGATAACTCACAGATGTAACTGACACGGCTAAAAGATCACTGAGTCAAATCTCAAATCACAGTCAGTACATTCAATAAATAACCAACTGCTCCCGCTGAAGCTGCTCGGTCTGATTATGTACAACTTGCAATGTGAGGCAGGGAGGTGATGATAAAAAAGGTTTAATTCAGTCCTCTGGAAACATAAAGTTGAAAAACTGAAAATCAGTGTAGTTTTGCCCCCCCCCCCCCCGTCCTCTCATTCCCTGTCATGACCCATCTGTGTGTTGACCAGCAGGGAGTAGATGCCTTTCTTGGCCAGCAGTTGTTGATGTGTCCCCAGTTCTACCACCACTCCTGCCTGGAAGACAGCGATGCGGTCTGCGTTTTGGATGGTGGACAGACGGTGAGCCACAACGATACACGTCCTGCCCTGCCTGGCTTGGTCCAACGCTTCCTGCACCACCTAGAGAGAGCGGAGGGGTCGGGGAGAAAATGAAAACTAGCCACATCTGGTGCTATTCACAGTCAACCGCCAGTCAAAAGAGGAACCTGATTCATTTTTCTTTGTGAGATTTTTATAGCATGGAAACAACAACGACCCCTGTCATATGGCTTGACTATCCAATAGAGGCAAAAATGCCAAAAAAAACCCAAACAAACAAACAAACAAAAAATATATTTTTAGCCTTGCTAGCGACATGGCTATATAGCAGGGTTGGTCTGTCGCTCGGTCAGACTGAAATATCTCTACAACTATTGGATGGATTGCCAAGAAATTTGGTACAGACATTCATGATCCCCAGAAGATGAACCCTACTGACTTTGATGATCCACTGACTTTTTCTCTAGCGTCACCAGCAGGTCAAAGTTTTTCCTTTTTTAATCTACTACACAGATAGGCACACAATTTTACAGATATTCATGACCCCTTCAGGATGAATTACAATAACTTTGGTGAGCACTTCATTTTTTTCTGTAGCGCAACCATGAGATCAAAATTTTACTTTGTCCAATATTTTTGTGTATGATCAAATCCCTGCAACAGTAATGGCATTCCCATTAGCCTCGGCTGTGTTTAGTGCTGCTAATCGGCAAATGTTAGCATTCTAACACGCTACACTAAGATGGTAAACACTACACCTGCTAAACATTGTGCTAATCATTTTAGCATTGTCATTGTGAGCATGTTGTCATGCTAGCTTTAGCGTTGAGCTCAAAGTACCGCTGTAAGTATGGCCTTACAGAACTGCTTGCATGGCTGTAGACTTTTAGTCTTATTTTCAGCTGAATATACTGTTGTACCTGGATTATTTTTTACAAAGAGATGTTCTTTTTAAAAAAATGACCACTATGAATGAAAATATTAATCTATTGATATACTGTATATATGATTTTTTTTCATTTAAACAATTGTAATGTGATTTTTCATAGTACTAGCAGTCCGTGAAAGTTCTACAAAGTGCTAGTGTCCTGCAGGTGAAGAGTGGGTGGTAAATGGATAAAGAAATGTTTCTACACATACAGCACCAGTCAAAAGTTTGGACACACTCTCTCAGTACTGTAATTTTGTCCATAAAGTAACATTACCACAAAATAACTCCTACTTGAGAAGGTAATTTTTCTCCTCCAATGTTCTAATTGGTACCTGCATCTTTGGTGAGGAGGGACTCATTTAAAGCCAAATTTTTTCATCGTGACCACCATAGATCACAACCCCCTCCCCACCCCCATTGATCAGCCTCAGAGGTGAGATAGAAAAACACAGAGACACACACTCACCTTCTCACTCTCTGTGTCGAGTGCAGAGGTGGCCTCATCCAGCAGCAACACTTTGGGGTTGCGGAGGATGGCTCGGGCTATGGCTACACGCTGCTTCTGACCACCTGACAGCTGGGTCCCCTTATCACCTGCCTGAGTGTCATACCCCTGCTCATACAAACAGAGAGAGAAAGAGGGGGCACATAATACTGTTATGCTGCCAAAATAATGACAGAAGCAAACTGTAATCCGCACACAGTCAACATTTTTTTTTACTGAAGTAATAGTTGGCAGCATGTTTTGTGGATTATCCAGAATAAGTGAGACCCTGCTGCTGAAATGTCATTTTTCAGTGCTGTGAGCCCCACAAACAAAAATTATATTCACCCTCATTGTACAGAGGTGGAGGCAGAAATCTCAGAGACAGATTTATATATTAACCTGGGCAGATAAAGCCAAGATTATCTGCATGACTAGAGACCAATAGAAGCGTGTGAGGGCAAATATTTTTTTCGCAATTTTAGTGAATGATTCTTTAATTAACTCTGGAGAGTCAGAAACTGAAGTTGTATAATCACTGGCACTCTGACAGACACCACAATCCAGTTGGAGCAAATTATGTGCGTGACTAAGAGAGCCTTGAGATGTTTGTAAGATAATAACTGCTCAATATAAAAAGATCACAGTCATGATTGATAATAGAGCATGACTGAAACATCACAACATACCTGCGGCAGGCTTTCTATGAAGCTGTGAATGTTGGCCGCTTTAGCAGCCGCCTGTATCTCCTCCAGAGTTACAGTGCGGCTGTTGTCTCCGTAGGCGATGTTTTCAGCTAAGGTGCAGTCAAACAGTATGGGCTCCTGCGATACAATGCCTATCTGGGATCTCAGCCAGTGGATGTTAAGCTGTTTTGCACTCATGCCGTCCAACACCTGAAGGAGAAAATGGCAGCAGAAATTAAAGCAGGAGGAGATGATTTCTTAAAAAGTCACCAGATCACAGTCGGTGGGGATTTAGTTTGTTATACCAGAAGACTTTGAAATAGTTGTGATAACATGTGAGACCAGTTGATAGCAATAAATATTATTTTCACTCTTGCAGAACTGTCAGCATAGATAAAAACACACGCTATGTAGTCCTCATAACATCTCAAGGTCTCTGTCTCATCAGTACAGTGCTATACAGCAGCTATAAACACACAGGCCAGCTAACCATTAGCTAAATGACAGTAGGTGAAGAGGCACAAGTGTTATGAAGCCAGTGACACTGAGCTTGGGTGTGTGTTGGTCTTCTCACCACTCTCCCTTGGATGGGGTCGTAAAACCTCTCCAGAAGCTGGATGGTTGTGCTCTTTCCACAGCCGCTGCTCCCCACCAAGGCCAGAGTCTCTCCCTTGCTCACCTTCAGGTTCAGCCCTTGGAGGATGGGTATGTCAGGGCGTGAAGGGTAGTTAAACTTAACACCCTCAAAACGGACATTACCGTCAAATTTGTCCTGGAGTTTTAAGAGAGGAGACAGAAAAATGATTTGTTATTATCATGTGTGTAAGGAGCTGCATTTTATGTAATGTGTGTATTCTTGTGTTGTGTACCGGTGACTCTCCCTCCTCTGAGAGATTATCAATGGCAGGCTCTCTGTTCATCAGCATCATGAGGTGGGAAGCTGACATTTTGGCCTTAGCGTAGTTGGGAGTGAAGGAGTTGGCCTCTCCGACGGCCATGGCACCGAACAGAACAGCTGAAATCACTCTGAGAGAGGAAGTCACATGAAAAATTAAATGGGCTCTTTTTTTTTGCCTTGTGCACATTAGTTTTACCTTTCATATTCAATGTCAATGAAGTGTTACATGGGATTGCATAAGGCTGAGCTAACATGAACCAATGACATCTTAACCTTGTGTATGCACAGCTGGCATTTGTGAATGTTCATGTGTCAACAGACCATTCCTCTTTTGTCCCTGACTGACACATTATACAAGTTCAGTTTGAAGTGAAATTATGAGTTGGCTGATGTGTTTACACCTTTAAATGCAATAAATAAAGAAGTGTAGTCTGTTCAGCTCACATGTTAAAGGTGCACAGCACATTATCACAATGTCATGTGTCAAATCTGTCTCATAGACTGTTTTGCATGCTATCAAAATTTCATCATGTCAGTTGTATTTCTTGTTATTCTATTTTGTACACATAATTTCTAATTAAGTGGAAATGCATAGATAAAAACCTTTAATTTTTTACATTTTAGCCACATTATGTTCCCAATACCCCCCTTTAATTTTCCCTAACCTGGTGTCGAAGTTACAACATTTTGATCCGCACTGTTTGATAACTTTATATATATGTATATAATTTACACCCAATATTTGCATGTTTTGGTGCTTCACTGAAGCTATATCCATTTTGAGTGAAATATTTATGTTCAAAATATTTAAAAAAAAAAATTGCACCATTACATAAAAATCTACATGTCTTGTGCATCACTTTAAATACATTTCCTATGATTCCCCCTGACACACACACACACACACACACACACACACACACACACACACACACACACACACACACACACACAGGTGGCGAGGAGTTAATATTTAATTGTTTTATAATTTTATTGTGAAATGGTGTGATGAACTTTGGACTTCCTCTTTGTATAACAGGTAGAATATAAATGAAGGAATGGCTCCTCCCAACAATAACACTATGAAATACGTAATAAACAGCCTAAAGCACGTGTCTGTGGGTGTGTATCTGCTGGATCACTAAAGGTGCAGGTTTCTTGAGTGGCCATGTGCTCTGGGTCTAGGTGGTCCTTCACATGCTTCAGGCTCGGGTAATGATTAAAAGCTATATAGGAATTTTTTGTTCTGATGTTATCTGTTATAGTCTATGAGTGCACGCAAACACTTGGACACCTTCTCTATCATGAACTATAAAACTCCAGACTGTTGACCTCCTGTATGAAGAAACAAGACAAAGCTGTCACTTTACTCACAGGTATACCCCCTCGACATCCATCCTTCCTTCCTTTATGAGCCAAGCTCCAAAGCGGAAACAGCCCGCATAAGCGAAGTAGATCATGGCCTGGGAGAAGGAGAAGGTAAAACCGTACACATGGGCCTTTTTCTGGGAGTTCCTGTAGAGAGAGAGAGAGAGAAACATGGCATCTGAAAGAGCACTCCCCAAATTAAACAAATAAAATAACATATATCAATTTTTCTCATGGAGAGGAGGGATCTGTGGTTTAAATAATGTCACTTCTCATACTTGTATGGCACGTGGAGGTTTTCCTGATACAAAGACTCAAACTTGGGTTCTCTGGTGAGAGAGGCAACAGTGCGGATATTCTCGATGGCTTCTGTAGCAATCTGCAGAGACACACCATACAAGCATTACATCTGCTGTATATCACGGGGCTCAATGTATCAACAAATGCTGCTCGGACTTATAGAGCCATAAAAATGAATTTGCTAAAGTCACATTACATGTAAGTCCTTACCTTTCCAGCCTTCTCAAGCTCCTTCTTGTCTTCGGCAGCGTGTCCGGCGAGCATCTGCATCTGCACAGATCCGGCCACTGCCATGATGGGCACCACAGACAGGATGAGGAGGGTCAGTTCCCATCCATACACAAAGGAGATGATCACACTGGTGCCCAGGTTAGCTATGTTCTGGGCCAGTGTGGCCATGCGTACTCCTGTAGCCTGAGCAGAGGTGAAAGATGTGAAGACAGCAGACGAAAAGATCTCCCATTTGTTTAGAGCTTTCGTTATGGCAAATGGCTTTGTGTGTTGTGTGTGTGTGTGTGTGTGTGTGTGTGTGTGACTGCTGTTAAGACTTACCCCTTGTACTTGGGCTGCGTCTGTGGCCAGTCTTGTAGTGAGCGCTCCAACGCTGTTTTTGGGGTTATCAAACCAGCCGAGGTCCTACAAGAAAACAGGGATGACCATTTTCCATTAGCCCAAATATATAGAATAAATTCACTTAGAAATAAAAGACCTTTAACATACGACATCAATTACAAATATGTTAAAGGAATAGTTTGGCATTTTAGGAAACATGTTTGTTTACTTTCTTTCTTTCAAGAGTTAGATGAGAAGATCTGCTCAAGTCTGTGCAGTAAATAAGAAGCTACCGTCATTCACATTTTTTCAAGTCTGTCTTAAAACAACAGCCAGGTGCCCATATGAAGCTTTTATGAGGATTCAGCAGTCTGAGTTAGTCATATCAAGTGGATATCTGCCACATTTACAGTGTTTTAGCATAAAATCGGACAGTGTTTCCCTGTTGCAGCGGTGGAAGTATAGTAACAAAAAGAGGGACTTTGGCACTATAAAGCACAGAAGGAGGCTTGTGGATTTTGGAATGATTATGGCAAGAAAAACCTATTTCAGTATTCATTTGGGCACCTGACTGTTTTCAGACAGACGAAATGTAATTTTTCATCTTAGTTTCTGATTTTTTTCTGTTGTATCAAATCTGTTTAGCTTTAACATTTATCAGTTCTTTTTATCACCGTGCAAAAATAATCAAATTGATTATAATTATGGTTATTTATATTATTATATGACACAATATTGTTTCTACAACAGCAAAGACACTACATAAACTCAGTAATATCTCCCTGGAAACAAATAACTTAAAAAACTATCACTCATTCATCTTCTCCTCTGTCATCCTCCCTCAGCAGCTAATGTGAAGGGATTCACTGCTATGCAGACACTGCTGGTGTAGAGAGGAGGGGCAGCTTGGTCACAAGAATTCAACAAAATGTGAAATATGAGACTAAATAGGTTAAACTATTACATAAGTTAGCTTTTGCTTATTCATAACACTTAACTTTAGCCTAACGAGCATGGCTGTGTATGGGAGACTGTGAGACTGCAGTAGTAGCAATCTCTGTTCAGCAAGCGTTTTGATAAAATTGCTCATATTGCCTTCACAAAGGTTTTACTGCCCTTACAGCAACACACAAGGTTGTCAGCTTGAGTAAACGTCTCCACACACACACGCATTGATGCACACACACACACACACACACACATTCTCTTCACTGTTGCTTCTGCTTTGCTTCCCCCTCTGTGTGTGTTTCTGTTTGGTTGAGGAGCTCAGTCCGGCCTTCAGGCAAACACAGAGGAGAGGGCAGCGGAGAGGTAAGAGAAGGAAAGGCAAGACTGGGCACATGACCGTCAGTTACGACAAGACCAAATTTTCCACTCTGCTAATGTGAGGCCCTGGTTTTGAACCGACCTTTAAAATCGCATTTGTTATTATTGATTTAGAGCCGGTTCCCATTTAGAGCCCTGTCTTGATCTCTCATTTCAGTTCGCTGCACTTACCTGTCTCATCATGGACTTAAAGGCCCCGAGTCTCAGTTTCAGGGTCAGAAGCTCTCCAGATTTACCAAAACAGAAACCCTGTAAAACGTTACAGACAGGTTACACAAGTATAGAGACATTTTTATAATATCACCCTGTGTGACTGTGTAATTGGTCCCAACATTTGAAACCATTGGTTAGAAGTAGATTAAAGTAATTTTTGGGTTTAGGTATGTAGGGGTTATGGTTGAAGTATAAGTTAGATATTTTGGAAAATTTGCTAAGAGTTATGAGAAGATTGACATCAATCTCACACGTGTCCAGTAAGCTAGTTAGCTTAGCTTCCAAGTGCAAGTCACTGCACCTGTCCAAGAAATAGTATCCTCTGTAAAACCACAATTTTTCATTTTTATGCTTATTTTTTGAATGGATCAAACAAACAAATAGAAAGTGTTAATTACTGAGCTTTAGATGTACTCGTAGGTGTAATTTGTTACCTGTGGACAGAGCCAGACTCGCTGTTTGCCCCTGCTTCCAGTCTTAATGCTAAGCTAAGCTAACTGGCTGCTAGCTCTAGCTATATACTGTATTTACCATACAAACAAGAGGGGTATCAATCTTCTCATATAATACTCAGCAAGAAATATTTCTCAAAATGACAAAATGTAAATGACAAAACAAAATGTATACACTGGTGAAATTAATGTAAGTCAGTGCAATGTCTTCACAAATATAGTAATACCAACGTGCATGTGTGTGTATGTATAGATGCGTACCTGTAGAAACATGGTGACAAAAGTTATACCTCCAATTGCAGCAAACATGAGGGAAAAGAATTCAGACTTTTGGCGGACAATCTCTTGATTTCGCTCTGCAAACACCTGAGAGGATGGAAGAAAAAGCTAATTAGTTATCTACATTCACTCTCATACATTTGACAAAAACTCTCTTGCAATGGTCATGGTGCAAATTCATTCACACCAAAAAAGTTCTCATGGCCATTTTTAGGACCCTTTGTGGTGCATCGACTCTAAAAGTAACCTACAGTGATGATTTTGGAGAAGATGACAGCAAACAGAGGCTGCATCATTCCGTTGATGATGGCACAAATGGTCCCCAGCACAATGTACGGCCACTCAGGAAGGTTGAGACGCATCACTTTAAGGAAAGACACGGGGGGAACATTTTCATCCTGCAGAAAGAGGGAGAAAGAGTTGAGTCACATCTAGTTTCTCGTTTTACCTCTCTCCCTTTTTTCTTTGGGAAAAGATTCAGTCTGGGCAAGCAATACATTGGAAATTCTGTTCTTCAAGAGGATTTCTGGGGCTACTTCAGATGCAAATGTTGACCACAACCGCATAAACCCCCGAAAGATGTCGCACCACAGCTCACCTCTTCTGCCTTGTCCGTTAAATCCCTCAACTTTTCTTTCTCCTCTCTCTCTCCCTCTGAGCCAGCAAAGGAGGAGCCTCTTGTGGACTTCCTCCTGTACAGAGACGACTGAGAGAAGGACTTGACTAACGGGCTCTTTTCATCCTCGGACTGCTCGTGTTCACACTCCTCCCCATCCTCAACTTTCTGAAAGGTCTGCAGTAGAAAGAGACGAGAAGAAAACCACAGACCCAAACAATATCAAAGACCATTCTGAAAGTTCCCTGTTAGTCTAACCAGATGGTGTATGGAAGTGTTTATGGGTATGTTACCTGCATGGTGACCAGTGTATAGTAGACGCCCTGTTTTTCCATCAGCTGGCTGTGAGTCCCCAGCTCTACAACTTCACCTTTGTGGAAGCCAGCGATGACATCAGCGTTTCTGATAGTTGAGAGTCGGTGGGCCACAACTATGGTGGTACGACCCAGTCGGACCTGCACACAAAGATATGTGTCTGAGTTTTTGTGTCTATGCTTACATTTACAAGAGGGAGATAAATGTGTATGTATGTACATACAATATGTTTGCAATGTTAATGTCAAGACTAACAGTATGCTAGCAGCTTTGTGAGGCTGTACTTAGGCAGAGCTAAATGCTAACATCAAAATGCTAACATGGTGATGTTTAGTGGGTATAATGCTTACCATGTTCACCATCTCATTTTAGTGTGTTAGCATGCTAATGTTTGCTAATTAGCACGAAACACAAAGTACAGCTGAAGCTGATGGGAATTAGTTTTGCTAATATCTGGACATAAGCCAGTGTACAGGACAAAGTCAATTTTCGATTTGCTGGTGCCGCTAGTGGAAAAGTCAGGGGATAACCAAAGTTATTAGAATGTATTTTCTGGGCACCATGGATATCTGTGCCAAATTTCATGGGTATCCAGCTAATATTTGTCAAGATCAAGCCTCTAAAAACAGCTCTGTCCACAGAGGCAATTTTGCCATAGTGGCCACACTCGGTATTGCAGCATCACATGACACGAAAATGATTTTTCCCATACATTATCGTTAGAGAGGGACTGGCTGCAAAACAGTGAATTTGTGCACCAAGAAAACAACATAATAATCTTTTGTATGATCAGAATTTGGTCCATTAGGTCTGATAGAATTTGGAAAGTTTGAAGGAGACATATGATTACATTATTGTCTCCCATTCATGTATGTGGGGAGTCAACAGGGCGTCAACCGGCTCGGCCAAGGAGAGTTTTTGACGCAAATGCTCTTAACTGGATCTGCTGGAGAAGGACTTGAGTACGCAAGCTATATGGGCCCAAAAACACAGAGGCATGAGGCGTTTGTGCCCAGTGAACAACTTTCATAGGAATGAAAGGGGCACCATCTTAGTAATAGTATCCAGTTTTTTATTAATGCTTTCATGGTTGAAACATTTTTCTCAAAAACAAAAATGTCAACCTGCTGGTGATGCTACAGGAAAAGTCAGAGTATCACCAAAGTTATTAGGATACATCTTCTGGGCACCATGAATATCTGCTTCCAGTTTTCATGACAATCCATCCAATAGTTGCTGAGATATTTCAGCCTGGACCAAAGTGGTGGAGCGACCGACAGACAGACCAACATTGCCATCCCTACAAAGAGTAGTAAATGAAACTAATCTAATTTATCTAAAGTATATTTAGAGTGTATTTCTTTTAAATGGCAGCACAATGTCTGCATAGGTGTCAAAGTGCAAAGTTTAGCCCCAAAGCCATGTTGCCTGTGTGTATTTGTACCTTGTCGAGTGCAGCTTGCACAATGGTCTCACTCTCAGCATCAAGAGCAGATGTTGCTTCATCCAGCAGGAGGATTTTGGGGTTGCGGACCAGAGCTCGAGCGATCGCAATCCTCTGCTTCTGTCCTCCGCTCATCTGAGTCCCTCGGTCTCCGACCAGCGTCTCAAACTTCTGCTTAGCGAAAAGAGACACGTTATTAGCAAGTGGTGGACAGAGTTCTTTATAAGCACAGAGGGCAGGGAGTCATGAATATAGTCGTACATCGGGAAGGGTCATGATGAAGTCGTAAGCGTTGGCCTCCTTGGCAGCTTGCTCAATCTCCTGCTGCGTCACGTCGGGTCGGCCGTATCTGATGTTCTCGGCGATGGTGGTGGCAAAGAGGATGGGCTCTTGACTAACCACTCCGATCATCTCTCTCAGGTAGCGGACATTAAGAGAACGGACGTCGTGAGTGTCAATAGATACCTACAAAGAGGGAGCCAAGCAGACACAGCCATGCATATTTGAAACAACATCTCTTTTCTTGTTGTTAAAAGGAATAGTTTGAGTTTCTATATACTAACAAACTCGAGAGACTGGAAATGTCACTTACTGATCCTTCCTGTGGATCGTAGAACCTCTGCAGCAGCTGGATCGTGGTGCTTTTACCACAGCCGCTGCTGCCCACTAAGGCAATGGTCTGTCCGCTCTTCACGCTCAGACACATATTATTTAAAATCTACGAATGATAACAAAGTCAGTTATAAGATACTGTTCAAAGTAAAAGAAGACTGTCAGAGTACAGTAAACGGTGTCAGGAACATACTTTGATGTCTGGCCTTGACGGATAATTGAAGTGGATGTTCTTGAACTCAATGTTTCCCTTGATTGAGTCAGGCTTGAAGCCGTCATCTGAATAGCTGTCTATGCACGGTTTCTGTTGAGACAAAGTTAACAATATTTCACTCACTTCTAAAAACTTAGCTCAGTTCTGGTTTGTCGTTTGGCTACAGTGGGATAAAAAACCTGATTCTTATCATGACCTCAAACAGACAATGGGAGGAAGACTGTTAGCCCTGCAGGTTAGGGTGAGCGTATTTACAGGAGCAAGGCTAATATTTATTTACACAGGTCTTTGTTTCCACGGCTTCTCCCTATGTGCGTTCACACATGCGCGCGCACACACACACTCTCTCTCTTTATTGTGGCTCTTGCTTTGCTGCTGTTTTATGTCCCTCTGTGAGGCCTCACCCTTCAGTATTTCAGACTAGAGAGTATAGTTTATTTGTGCGGCACCTTTCTAGATCAGACATCACAAAGCAGACAAAGAAAGGGCTTAATGGTTAAGGTGCATACCATAAAACCATAATGTCCAGTTTGATTCCCGGCCAGGGGACCTTTGTTGCATGTCATACCTCTCTCTCTCCTGCCTGTCTGTCTACTCTGACTCTCAAATAAAGGCAAAAGGCCCCCCCAAAAAATTATCTTTAAAAAAAAGACATTTTTGTTTACTTTTAAAAAACATCTCGAAGAAACATCGATAACTTCCGAAGTACAGCGTTGACTGTTTGACAACTGGAATGAAAAATATTTATTTTATAGTAGCCTTTCCACCCTTCCTTATTCTTGTTTATTGTAATTCTGTTTGTCTTGTCTTGACTTTTTAGGTCAGGTCTTTATATAAGTTTTTAGCTTCCTAGCCCTACTGCACAAGTGTTTGTTCACTTTGGATTCAGGTATTACTGAGTATATGTTGGTAAAAGTGTGTTTTTATAATATCTGAGTGTCCTTTAAGAGGTTAAGAGTCATGACTATGAATGCACAGTCTCTCATTGTTTCAAGCCTGAAGTGTGGCACAACCAAAAAAAAAAACCCTGACAGGAGATTTCACACTCTTTCAGTTTTGCTTGAGGGCATGTGTATGCTAATTTGTGTTCATGTGCAAACAAATATGCTACTCAGCCAGTAGTTTGTAGAAAGGAGTATCCTGTATCTGTGCTTGATAAACTCATTTGAGTGTGTTGTCATAGTGAAAGACTAACAGGCGCACTATAAACTACACACAGGCCCCCCGTCCCAAAGTAGCAAGAGACAAGACTCTGAATTTACGTTCTGTGTGGTTCAGTAGAACAAACTGGTTATGCTGCATGTTTCTGAAGATACATGGACCACATATAAATTCCACTGAAGCCTCTGTATATGTGACAGGAGTGTGTGCAGTTAGTGGTGCAGTATGCATAATCTCACAACTGTAAAGTTTGAATAAGTTTTTTGGTTCAGGAAAGGGAGAGCCACAGCTGTGCAATATCAACCAAATGACCTGCAGTTTCTTCATTCAAACAGCAGGTGCTCCAATTAGAGCAAATTCCAACATCTCATTATCGACTCCAGGTTGCCGGCTGCATCAAAGCGGCTTCCTGGAGTGCCAAAGTACAACGGTGCGTGTTCAGTGATAGAAACTGACAACTGTACAGCAGCAAAGAAAATCTGTGGTGTTTTCATTTGACATGTGTGCTCTGGGGAGAAAATGTTGCATTCCTTACATTATCAATGATGTTGTACACTTTATGCGCAGCTCCCCGGGCGCTGGCAAAGGACTGGATGTTTGGAGAGGTCTGTCCCATCGTGAACGCTCCAATAAGCACGACAAAGAACACCTTAAGACACACACAGACAGACATCACTGTTAGCTCCATCAAACTTCTTTTTGAGAGTCTCCCTAATGTTAAGAATTTCAGTCATAAGTGTCTCTACTCACGGTGAGTACAGTTCCAATGGTGTACTCCTTACTCAGGATGAGTATGCTGCCATACCAGAAGGCCAGAGCATAGGACAGGTAGATCATCAGGAAGGTGAAGCCCATGGCAATGTTAGCAGAAATCGCCTTCTTTATTCCCATGTTCTTCGCATCCTCCAAGTTCTTATAATATCTGTGGTGCAGCACAAACACACAACAGAAGCAAGAATGAGCACTGGTTTAATGGAAAGCAAAGAGTCCAGTGGCTAAATGGGTAAATATATTGTAACTGAAATTAGATTGCAATAATAATGGGGCCCTTTGGCATAGACAAATGTATTGTAGAAAACACTAATCCAATTATTTAATGGGTTTCATCCAGTTACAGCATTTGCTGGGGCTTTTCCTGAGGAGTTTGATCACTTTATAGCATGATATCAATTTACACTGCACAAAATGTTTTGCACAACATCAAAATTTAGTTATAATTTTAGGGCAGCACCTTCCAGTAGTGATAATCAGTCAGTTATCAGGTAGGTGACAAAGAATTCAGCAAAGAATCGTTTTCGCTGTGTGTGTTTAGGCTCCATATCAACCCAAACCCTGTTTCTCACATTAAAAGAAAAACTTAAAACTATAACAGCTTTTCAAATTTGCTTTTGCCTTAAACCTTTAAACATATTTTATCTCAACCACAGTATTTATTCATATGTATTAACTGTTTATGCGTTTTGTGAAGCACATTGTATTCCATCTTCTTGCATGAAATGTACTATAAATAGTTAGCTTATTATCTAATTAATTAAATCATAATAACATTAATTATATACTATGCATAAATATAGTAAACTATACATATAATAAGACTTTATTATTACTTTAACCACTGATCTATTTATGACTATAACTCAATCACTGATTACTGTACACTGGAATATTTTAAGCAATTATATCCACTTGACAGTATTTTGACTATCAGCAGCAGACTACATAATCAAGTTTAATACAAAAATATGTGATAGCACAGATGGACACACATACTATATAACATACTGTACACACCTCTTGATCTCTCTGTCCTGACCACTGAAGGCAAACACTGTCCTGATGGCAGAGAGCACCTCTTCTGCCACGGCACCAGCTTTGGCGTAAGCAGTCTGCTCTTTAGCAGTGAAGTTGGTCAGCACCTATTGAGAAAGGGAGAAAGGCGTAATGTTAGTAAGACTCCCTGCAGGGGGATGTGCCCACATGATAAACATCACAACATATAGATAGCAAGATAAAGGCACAACTTTAAAAGAGAAGCTTACCTTGCTGAAAATTGCGGCTGAGATGCCCAGCGCGGGGCTGACGGCCAGGATGACAAGAGTGAGTTTCCAGCCTTTGGCGAAGCCGATGATGAAGGATGTAAAGAAGGTGGCGAAGGCCTGGATCAGCATCCCCACCTTGTCTCCAATACCCTCTTGGATCTTATAGACGTCACTGCTCATGCAAATATAAACAACACGTACATGAATTATCTTAAGAATACTGCAATACTTGGATGCACTTAAAAAAAAACCTTTCTATGTCAGAGATGCAAGGTACTTTTACAATGCTTTAGCTACTTAATTGGTTAGTTGAGCAACAGAAAAATTTTCAGCAACAATTTAATAATGGTTAATAATTTAAGAAATCTTAAAGCAAAAACTGGTTCTAGCTTCTAAAATGTGAATATTTGCTGTTTTTCTTATTTTTCTATGATGATAAATTGAATATCATTCGGTTTCTGACTTTTGGTCGAACAAAACAAACCATTTAAATATGTCAGCTTGCAGCTTTTGATAGGCATTTTTCATTATTTGTTAGCATTTTATAGACCAATAAATGATTAATCGATAAATCAAGAAAATAACCAGCAGATTATGAAAAATCTGCAGCAGGGTTGATACTGGTGGCATGATCATTGCATAGCATCATCTATACCTCAGTATAACACTGGGATTGAACGGAGAGTCTGATTTATATGTTACCCACTCTGTGAGACGTGTGTTTAGCTCTCCCGTCTCGTTGACATCGAACCAGCCGATGTCCTGCTGCATGATACAGTGGAAGAACAGCTTGCGGATGCGTTTGACCTGCCGCCCAGCTGCCAGAGCCCAGAAGGAAACCTGCATGTAGGCTGCCACCAACACGACGAACCCCATAATGGAGTAGTAGATGGCAAAGCTGGGATGGAGAAGAGAAAAGAAGTACTGTGACACTAATGGCTTTAAAACTTCAATTGGTTATGCTTGAAGAAAATTACATTTTCGGAAGAATTTTTCACACATTTTCACACATTTTTTTACACTAATAATGTGAAGTCTTACCTTTTCATGTCCTCTTGTAAGGTACTGTTGTGATATGTGAAGGTGAAATCTGAAGAACGTAAAATAATAACAGACATTGTCATGAGGCTTAATTATTTACGTCAGGTATGTGTGCCCCTGCCTGTAACTGAAAACTCACTGGGGTTGCTGGTGTTGAGGTGAGACATCATGGAGTCTTTTATAAAGCTGTCTGTCATGTCCCCAAACACTATACACATGAGAGGAAGCACCGCCCCGTGGGCCGTAGCCATCACTGTGCCCATAAGGATCAACACAATGTCCGTGGCATCTGCAAACCTGAACTGCACTCACGTAAAAAGGGAGTGTGTGGAGAGAAGATAAAAAGCAGACATCAGTATCTGGTATATCTTGTGGATGCTCTTGATAACTTGCTGGTTCTATAAATTTCTCCAGGACGGGGAAAAACTTCAAACTGTACGAAGCAGCTATTATATTCTCACAGCAGGGGACTACCGGAGTACACTCAAACAACAGGAGGATGTGCCGCACTCCCATCCTCCCCTCTGTGCTTCCCCTCTCACTTTACACACACAAACGTAGACACACACACACCTGACTGTTATACTTGTAAGATCACACCACTCACAGTCTTACATCACCATCCACATCAGTCTGTATTAAACTCTGTCTAATTTCAAAAACACTTAGAAAATCAATACCACGCTTCCTGTTTTCTGTTTTTCTGTTCTTGTTGCGCACACACACGCACACACACGCACACACACACACAAACAAAGTCTCCAGACACACTATGGCGGTTATCTGAGCAGGATAACATTTAAATTACATTTTGTAGCAATGCAAACACAGAATTACAAAGAATTAGACTGAACAAATAGAAACAATAAACATTGAAGGACAGATTCACAATTTTTCAACAGTCAGGTGTCCAAATGAACACTGAAACAGGTTTTTCTTGCCATAATCATTCCTCCTGTTCATACTGACCAGTAGAAGATCCCTTCATAATGCACTTACAATGTAAGTGATGGGAGGCCAAAATCCACAGTCCTCCTTCTGTGCAAAAACATATTTAAAAGTTTATCTGAAACTAATATGAAGCTTCAGTCGTCCAGATTAATCAGATCAAGTAGATATCTTTCAATATTACAGTCTTCTTAGTGCCAAAGTCCCTCTTTTTATTACTATACTTCCACCAGCAGCTCAACAGGGAAACACAAAGAGGGAATTTGATGCAAAAAAACAAAACAAAAAACAAACTGTAAATGTGGCAGATATCCACTTGATATGACTAAATCAGACTGCTGAAGCCTCATATAAGCTTCAGATAACAAATGACTGTGTGGACACACTGTGGATTTTAGCCCCCATCGCTTACATTGAAAGCACATTTGAAGGGGATCCTTTAACAGCCAGTATGAACAGGAGGAATGATTACAGTGTTCATATAGGCACCTGATGGTTGTTTTAAGAGAGACTTGAAAAATTGTGAACCTGTCCTTTAACTGCTTCAAAAGCATAATAATTACATAAACTGACAGAGACAGATCACAGTGTGATGAATGAACTTACCAGAGCAATGGGGCCAACCATGGGTAACTTTGCCACTTTTTCTTTCTTCTTCTTGCCATTCTTTCTGTCATCCTCCTCCTTGCCCTCACTGGAGGAGTTAGATATTTAAAAAAAAAAAAAAAAAGTATGACGTCTAATATAAAGTCAAGAGGATGAATGAGGTTTTGAAGTAATCTCTCAAACCTACTGAACCTGATTAGAGAAAGACAGAATTTAAAGTCTATTTACCGTAAACCCCCATTTTCATGGGGTTTGGCATTGGACAGCATTTCCATCTCTTCCTTTCCCTCCATGGCTGGGTCCTGTCAGAGTAAGAAGAAGAAGAAGTTATCCTTTCTGAAATTAAAACCCAATCAAATCATGGCACAGCAGCCAGAGGATCACAGCTCATTCTGCGGATAATTGCTTATTTAAAGCGGAACAACCGGACAGAATAAAAATGAATCATAAATAAATAAAACCTGGGTAGAGGTTTCTCTGCTGTTGTCCCTCCAGACCCGTCCTTGTCCTCCGGTCTATTTTTGACAGAGGTGGTGATCACACACACACACGCCTGGATCCAGGGCTGTCCCGCCCCCCCCCTCCTCTCCTCCCTCCTCACGTGGCTTTACGCTGCTGCAGGACTCTGGCAGGACGAGCCTAGATGGGAAATGAAAGTAATGACTCTCTCCCTCCTCCGTCTGCAGAAATTAACTGCAGATTTGACATGTTGGTGGTTTTTACTGGTGTTTTTGATCCGGGCTGTCAGTTCGATATTCTCCTGTTTATTTTGGCCTCATAGGAAATCATTGACTAGCTCACTGTCTGTCAACAGCCGGCAGGGGCGTGGCTGACATTTACTTACAAGTGTTTACAGTGTAAGCCTGTTAATTAAATGAATAGTTATATTGACAGATGTATTCTAGTTGAGAAGATATAAAACAACAGTCAGGTGCCCATATGAACAGTGAAAGAGGTTTTCCTCACTGTAATTATTCCTCCTGTTCATGCTGGCTTTCAATGTAAGTGATGTGAAAATCCAGTGTGTCCACACATTTAAAAGTTTATCTGAAGCTTATATGAAGCTTCAGTAGTCTGTGTTAGTCATATCAAGTGGATATCTGCCACATTTACAGTCTTTTTAGCATCAAATTCCCTCTATGTTTCCCTGCTGAGCTGAGATGGAAGTTTAGTAACAAAAAGAGGGACTAAAAAGACTAGAGCTGCAACAATTAGTCAATTAACTGATTAATCAACAATTATTTTGATAATTGATTGATCGTTTTGAGTCATTTTTTGAGAAAAAAAATTATCTGATTTCAGCCTCTTAAATGTGAATGTTTTTTGGTTTCTTTGGTCGTCAATGACAGTAAACTGAATATCTTTGACTGTGGACTGTTGGTCAGGATAAAACAAAACATTTGAGGTTGAATCTTTGGCTTTGGGAATCATAATTTTTCACCATTTTCTGACATTTTATGGACCAAACAACTAATCGAGAAAATCAACAGATTAATTGATCATGAAAATAATTGTTAGTTGCAGCCCTAAAGAAGACTAATATTGCTTGGTCTGTCTTGATTACTTGATTTGACTAATTTGGACGTCTGAAGCTTCACATTAGCTTCAGATAAACTTTTAAATACATTTTTGCACAGAAGGAGGCTTGTGGGTTTTGTCCCCCATCACTTACATTGTATGTACATTATGAAGGGATCTTTTATTAGCCAGTATGAACAGGAGGAATGATTAGCAAGAAAAACCTGTTTCAGTGTTCATTTGGACTCCTGACTGTTGTTTTAAGACAGACTTGAAAAATTGTGAACCTGTCCTTTAACATAAACATTGGTCACAATTGATAATAGCTCAACTAGTCTCTGGACTAGCTTTAGGTGGGGCAGAGGCTACCAGGGCCGGTTATCCAGATCTGGATTTAAATCCACCTGGAACTATTGTTGTAGCAACAAGTCTGTCATCCCAAACCTGCAGGTTTATTGACAGTTAAGATGGTTTAGGGTGAACCCCAAACATGAAATTATTTTCAGATTCAAACGCTTTCTCAGATTTATAATAAAAGAATGTTGACATAATTATGATTTTTAGATGAGAACATATAGCTTATTGATAAATCATTATGATCTGTTGGTGTAATTATCACAATTTTTGTAATGAAGAGTTACTTATGCTATTACATAATTTAGTTCTTAAACCAAACTTATACCACTAAGAAAACAAATTTTAAAAATCAAAAAATGTTTAGCTTCTTGGATTGAGTGGCTGACATAGGCCTACTCTGTTATGAAAGTATATATACTATAAAGTATATATAAAATAGTATATGTAAATATACTATGGGACCCTGGGACCCTCAGTGAGCAGGATAGACCTTGGATGGAGTCTTTCATTTCATTCATTCATTTTAAACTTTTGCAGTGATGCTACAGAAATACGCCACCTTTTCCCTTTTTCCTTAAAAAATTCAAATTTTAAAAAACTCAGGATGTTTGACAAACTTTGGGCATATTTGAAGAAACCTCACAGACTTTCCCTATCTTGTTGATAGAGTAAATATTTCTTCTGGTGTAGTCAACAGCAGGTTTGACCCGTTTCTATTGGTTACATGTCTTGAGGCAAATTAAGATTGAAATGAAAGCTATAAAGTTGTCCGGCTGCCAGTTTGGGTCGAGGAATATCATTAGTTATTCCCTGAACCAATTAGTGACAATATGCACAGATGAAAAGCAAAGTGAATAATATTAATAATGAGACAGCCACAATCAAACACACAACTACATAATAATGTATTTGAAATAAACTCCTCTGAAACAAAAGGATGAGGAAATCAGTAATGAAAGCTGATGAATGGAGGTGTGAGTTATGTGCAGTGGAGGTGTTGAATGGTGCAAAATGAAAAGAAGACGATGCAGGGTGGATCCACGTTAACAGAGAGAGACATATAGCATGTGTGGCTCAGGTGAGCCAGTTGTCTTGAGTTGGACTTAACCAGGACCAGTGGTGGAAAGTGAAGTGTAAGGAAAGTCTACTGTACAATGTTGAGGCACTTGTACTTTACTTGCAGCAGAACTTCTCACCTCATGACCCCACAGATTTATTTTGTGACTTTTAGTTCCCTAAAATTCCTAACGGTATATAACGTGGTTAAAAGAAGCTCCACCTCACCCCAGTGCTCCTTCCACCACTGACCCACACAGACAACTACAGACACAGTGATTTGTCTCATAATTCTTGTGTTTTCTTGTTTTCTTTGCTTTTTCTTTTAAATTTTAATCTCTTTCCACTACTTTTGAAATCAATGGCAAAAATTAAATGATTTGCTTCCAATCAGTGATAACGATGATGATGAAAGCAGAGATAATGGTTGAGATTATTATGGTTATTTTAGAAGCAAATTATTATAAAAAGCAGATTTGTGAATTCTGTCCATACATAATTTAATCAAACATGGTGCATCTGTTATTTTTGTGTTTTTATTTGGTGTCGGTTCCTATTTTTTTTGTTGTTGTTCATATTCACAGGTAATGTTGTTTTCTTGCCAGCACAACAACAAAAAATAAGGAATCTGTGACAATTTTGCACAAAATCTATGTGAAAGGAGAAAGGGAAGGAGGAAAAAGCGACAAGTAGAAGAGCACACAATGTTTAACAATTGACATTTACTGCTGAATCTTGTGTGTGTGCGTGTGTGTGTGTGTGGTGTAAAATCATCATATAACTGTATTACATGAGGTTGTAATGTTTCCTCATTCTGGGCTAAAGGTAGTGAGCTGAAGGGCGTCTCATAAATCTACACCGCAACTTCAACCGCACAGGAGACACGGATGTCTAGTGAATGAGTAATGAAGAACACTCATTTTGTTAACCTCAAAAAGGTCTTGACTTGGAGTTTATATGTTTTATAATCACAATATTTCCATGATTCCAACTCTTGTTGAACTCTAACGTCATGTGACTCATTGATAAAGTATCATAAAGACAGAAATTTCACCCTATGTCCTCATATCCTATACAGAAGGCACTTTACAATTTTCCATTGAAATTAACAGTTTAAAAACCTAAAAAAACCTGTTTAATACTGCTTTTAAAGTCCCTCACATTTGTTCTTATACCAGTTTCAACCAAAGCAGGAGAGAATCACACCTCTCATCTTCAACAAGTGAATTTGGTAAAGGTCATCATATTTACAACTGTGTCATGTGTTTCCTTTCAAAGGTGTGGTTAATTTTGTCATCTACATTATGGGAAATATAACTCATGTGGTTTGTCAGTGGTTTCATACGTGTCTCAATTTTATGTGAGACCTGAGTGCACAAGCTCGCTGCACTGAGGTTACAAAGGTCTGAAACTAATCGCACACACACAGCAGATTTATCAGGACACACGACCACAAAGTGCCGCTGTTCTGAAAATGAAAGATGACAGGTGTTATTATTTGTGCTTCACATGTGTTATGCTTTTGGTTTGTAAAAAAAAAAAAAAACTTTTTCCAAAGAGACAGATGTGACCCCCAAAAAATAATAATAACAGGCAAGTAAAAGTCTTTCTCACAGTTAGGTTGATTTTCACCTCAGAACACAATCTTTGTATCAAAAACCTTATTTAAAATGCTCAGTTTGTGCTTTGATTTGATTGTATGATTTGTTTTGAAGCTACATTATACTGAATATTATCTCCAGCTCAATTTACATTGCCTGTGTCTAGATTTTGACACAGGGTATATTTTCAAGACAGGGCAAATTAGCAATTATTCAAATTATCCAAAACAACAGCTGCAGTTTTTTGGGGCAGTTGCAACAGTTTGCCAGATTAGGTAATTCTGCTTTGTTTAAAAATTACTACGAGGTTTAATCAACACCCCTGTGATGCAGTGTGCGCCTCATTTACATAGCCTGTGTGGAGGAGCAGAAATATTAGAAACACCTAATAGCTAATACAAAGGGATCAAGGAACAGCCTCAAAAACATGCTTGAATTAACCTGTTTGGGGGACCCCACGTGGGCTGTCCTGTAACTGCAAGGACTGAGTGACATCAGAGGAGCAGACAGACGATGACATGCCTCCTTCATCACAGCTCATTACTCCTCCTCCTCACTTCTTCCGCCTTATCTAATTACTATGGTAAAAGTTATCTGATTACATGTATTTTTTATTGGGGGGGGGGTGTTACACAAAAAATAGTGAAAATGAGTAAGGGGGGGTGTTACTCAAAAAATGGTGAAAATGAAATATAGTGAAAATGAGTAAGGGGGGTGTTACTCAAAAAATGGTGAAAATGAAAAATAGTGAAAATGAGTAAGAGGGGGGTGTTACTTGAAAATAGTGAAAATGATTAAGGGGGTGGTATTCAAAAAATAGTGCAAATGAGTAAGGGGGGGTGTTACACGAAAAATAGTGAAAATGAAATATACTGAAAATGAGTAAGGGGGGTGTTACTCAAAAAATAGTGAAAATGAAAAACAGTGAAAATGAGTAAGAGGGAGGTGTTACTTGAAAATAGTGAAAATGAGTAAGGGGGGTGTTACACGAAAAATAGTGAAAATAAAAAATAGTGCAAATGAGCAAGGGGGGGGTCACTCGAAATATAGTGAAAATGATTAAGGGGGGTGTTACTCGAAAAATAGTGAAAATGAAAAACAGTGAAAATGAGTAAGAGGGAGGTGTTACTTGAAAATAGTGAAAATGAGTAAGGGGGGGTGTTACACAAAAAATAGTGAAAATAAAAAATAGTGCAAATGAGTAAGGGGGGGTGTTACACGAAAAATAGTGCAAATAAAAAATAGTGCAAATGAGTAAGGGGGGGTGTTACACGAAAAATGGTGAAAATGAAATATACTGAAAATGAGTAAGGGGGGTGTTACTCAAAAAATGGTGAAAATGAAAAATAGTGAAAATGAATAAGAGGGGGGTGTTACTCGAATGATTACTGTGGTTAAAGTAATCAGATACCTATAGATATAACACAGTTGTACACAGTCTTACCAAAAGGCCAGATAGCTCAGTAGGTAAGGCAAGAGACTCTTATCCTAAGGGTCATGGGTTCGACTCCTGCCTTGCACATAAAATGAGTAAAAGAGTTGATGCTCAAAATCGGAATCACAGTCCTATTATTATGGTAAAAGTTATCTGATTACATGTATTTTGATTAAGGGGGGGTGTTACTCGAATCATTACTGTGGTTAAAGTAATCAGATACCTATACATATAACACAGTTGTACACAGTTTTACCAAAAGGCCAGATAGCTCAGTAGGTAGGGCAAGAGACTCTTATCCTAAGGGTCATGGGTTCGACTCCTGCGTTACACAAAAAATGCGTAAAAGAGTTGATAGTCAAAATCTGAATCACAATCCTATTATTATGGTAAAAGTTATCTGATTACATGTATTTTGATTAAGGGGGGGTGTTACTCGAATCATTACTGTGGTTAAAGTAATCAGATACCTATACATATAACACAGTTGTACACAGTTTTACCAAAAGGCCAGATAGCTCAGTAGGTAGGGCAAGAGACTCTTATCCTAAGGGTCATGGGTTCGACTCCTGCATTACACAAAAAATGAGTAAAAGAGTTGATGCTCAAAATCTGATTTGCAATCCTATTATTATGGTAAAAGTTGTCTGATTACATGTATTTTGATTAAGGGGGGGGGGGTGTTACTCGAATCATTACTGTGGTTAAAGTAATCAGATACCTATACATATAACACAGTTGTATCCCCCTTTTACCAAAAGGCCAGATAGCTCAGTAGGTAGAGCAAGCGACTCTTATGTTAAGGGTCATGGGTTCGACTCCTGCGTTACACACAAAATGAGTAAAAGAGTTGATGCTCAAAATCTGAATCACAATCCTATTATTATGGTAAAAGTTATCTGATTACATGTATTTTGATTAAGGGGGGGTGTTACTCGAATCATTACTGTGGTTAAAGTAATCAGATACCTATACATATAACACAGTTGTACACAATCTTAACAAAAGGCCAGATAGCTCAGTAGGTAGGGCAAGAGACTCTTATCCTAAGGGTCATGGGTTCGACTCCTGCGTTACACAAAAAATGAGTAAAAGAGTTGATGCTCAAAATCTGAATCACAATCCTATTATTATGGTAAAAGTTATCTGATTACATGTATTTTGATTAAGGGGGGGGTGTTACTCGAATCATTACTGTGGTTAAAGTAATCAGATACCTATACATATAACACAGTTGTACACAGTCTTACCAAAAGTCCGGATAGCTTAGTAGGTAGGGCATGAGACTCTAAACCTAAGGGTCATGGGTTCGACTCCTGCGTTGCACATAAAATGAGAAAAATTGGTGATGCTCAAAATCTGAATCACAACCCTATTACTATGGGAAAAGTTATCTGATTACATGTATTTTTTTATTGGGGGGGGGGTGTTACACAAAAAATAGTGAAAATGAGTAAGGGGGGGTGTTACTCAAAAAATGGTGAAAATGAAATATAGTGAAAATGAGTAAGGGGGGTGTTACTCAAAAAATGGTGAAAATGAAAAATAGTGAAAATGAGTAAGAGGGGGGTGTTACTTGAAAATAGTGAAAATGATTAAGGGGGTGTTATTCAAAAAATAGTGAAAATGAGTAAGGGGGTGTTACACGAAAAATAGTGAAAATAAAAAATAGTGCAAATGAGCAAGGGGGGGTCACTCTAAATATAGTGAAAATGATTAAGGGGGTGTTACTCGAAAAATAGTGAAAATGAAAAACAGTGAAAATGAGTAAGAGGGAGGTGTTACTTGAAAATAGTGCAAATGAGTAAGGGGGGGTGTTACACGAAAAATAGTGCAAATGAAAAATAGTGAAAATGAGTAAGGGGGGTGTTACTCAAAAAATGGTGAAAATGAAATATACTGAAAATGAGTAAGGGGGGTGTTACTCAAAAAATGGTGAAAATGAGTAAGGGGGGTGTTACTCAAAAAATGGTGAAAATGAGTAAGGGGGGGTGTTACTCAAAAAATGGTGAAAATGAAAAATAGTGAAAATGAATAAGAGGGGGGTGTTACTCGAATGATTACTGTGGTTAAAGTAATCAGATACCTATACATATAACACAGTTGTACACAGTCTTACCAAAAGGCCAGATAGCTCAGTAGGTAAGGCAAGAGACTCTTATCCTAAGGGTCATGGGTTCGACTCCTGCCTTGCACATAAAATGAGTAAAAGAGTTGATGCTCAAAATCGGAATCACAATCCTATTATTATGGTAAAAGTTATCTGATTACATGTATTTTGATTAAGGGGGGGTGTTACTCGAATCATTACTGTGGTTAAAGTAATGAGATACCTATACATATAACACAGTTGTACACAGTTTTACCAAAAGGCCAGATAGCTCAGTAGGTAGGGCAAGAGACTCTTATCCTAAGGGTCATGGGTTCGACTCCTGCGTTACACAAAAAATGAGTAAAAGAGTTGATGCTCAAAATCTGAATCACAATCCTTTTATTATGGTAAAAGTTATCTGATTACATGTATTTTGATTAAGGGGGGGTGTTACTCAAATCATTACTGTGGTTAAAGTAATCAGATACCTATACATATAACACAGTTGTACACAATCTTAACAAAAGGCCAGATAGCTCAGTAGGTAGGGCAAGAGACTCTTATCCTAAGGGTCATGGGTTCGACTCCTGCGTTACACAAAAAATGAGTAAAAGAGTTGATGCTCTAAATCTGGATCACAATCCTATTATTATGGTAAAAGTTATCTGATTACATGTATTTTGATTAAGGGGGGGTGTTACTCGAATGATTACTGTGGTTAAAGTAATCAGATACCTATACATATAACACAGTTGTACACAGTTTTACCAAAAGGCCAGATAGCTCAGTAGGTAGGGCAAGAGACTCTTATCCTAAGGGTCATGGGTTCGACTCCTGCGTTACACAAAAAATGAGTAAAAGAGTTGATGCTCAAAATCTGAATCACAATCCTATTATTATGGTAAAAGTTATCTGATTACATGTATTTTGATTAAGGGGGGGTGTTACTCGAATCATTACTGTGGTTAAAGTAATCAGATACCTATACATATAACACAGTTGTACACAGTCTTACCAAAAGTCCGGATAGCTCAGTAGGTAGGGCATGAGACTCTAAACCTAAGGGTCATGGGTTCGACTCCTGCGTTGCACAAAAAATGAGAAAAATTGGTGATGCTCAAAATCTGAATCACAACCCTATTACTATGGGAAAAGTTATCTGATTACATGTATTTTTTATTGGGGGGGGGGGGGTGTTACACAAAAAATAGTGAAAATGAGTAAGGGGGGGTGTTACTCAAAAAATGGTGAAAATGAAATATAGTGAAAATGAGTAAGGGGGGGTGTTACTCAAAAAATGGTGAAAATGAAAAATAGTGAAAATGAGTAAGAGGGGGGTTTTACTTGAAAATAGTGAAAATGATTAAGGGGGTGTTATTCAAAAAATAGTGAAAATGAGTAAGGGGGTGTTACACGAAAAATAGTGAAAATAAAAAATAGTGCAAATGAGCAAGGGGGGGTCACTCTAAATATAGTGAAAATGATTAAGGGGGTGTTACTCGAAAAATAGTGAAAATGAAAAACAGTGAAAATGAGTAAGAGGGAGGTGTTACTTGAAAATAGTGAAAATGAGTAAGGGGGGTGTTACACGAAAAATAGTGAAAATAAAAAAATAGTGCAAATGAGTAAGGGGGGTGTTACACGAAAAATAGTGCAAATGAAAAATAGTGAAAATGAGTAAGGGGGTGTTACTCAAAAAATGGTGAAAATGAGTAAGGGGGGGGTGTTACTCAAAAAATGGTGAAAATGAAATATAGTGAAATTGAGTAAGGGGGGGTGTTACTCAAAAAATGGTGAAAATGAAAAATAGTGAAAATGAGTAAGAGGGGGGTGTTACTTGAAAATAGTGAAAATGATTAAGGGGGTGTTATTCAAAAAATAGTGAAAATGAGTAAGGGGGTGTTACACGAAAAATAGTGAAAATAAAAAATAGTGCAAATGAGCAAGGGGGGGGGGGGTCACTCGAAATATAGTGAAAATGATTAAGGGGGGTGTTACTCGAAAAATAGTGAAAATGAAAAACAGTGAAAATGAGTAAGAGGGAGGTGTTACACGAAAAATAGTGCAAATAAAAAATAGTGCAAATGAGTAAGGGGGGCTGTTACACGAAAAATGGTGAAAATGAAATATACTGAAAATGAGTAAGGGGGGTGTTACTCAAAAAATGGTGAAAATGAAAAATAGTGAAAATGAATAGGAGGGGGGTGTTACTCGAATGATTACTGTGGTTAAAGTAATCAGATACCTATACATATAACACAGTTGTACACAGTCTTACCAAAAGGCCAGATAGCTCAGTAGGTAAGGCAAGAGACTCTTATCTTAAGGGTCATGTGTTCGACTCCTGCCTTGCACATAAAATGAGTAAAAGAGTTGATGCTCAAAATCGGAATCACAGTCCTATTATTATGGTAAAATTTATCTGATTACATGTATTTTGATTAAGGGGGGGTGTTACTCGAATGATTACTGTGGTTAAAGTAATCAGATACCTATACATATAACACAGTTGTACACAGTTTTACCAAAAGGCCAGATAGCTCAGTAGGTAGGGCAAGAGACTCTTATCCTAAGGGTCATGGGTTCGACTCCTGCGTTACACAAAAAATGAGTAAAAGAGTTGATGCTCAAAATCTGAATCACAATCCTATTATTATGGTAAAAGTTATCTGATTACATGTATTTTGATTAAGGGGGGGTGTTACTCGAATGATTACTGTGGTTAAAGTAATCAGATACCTATACATATAACACAGTTGTACACAGTCTTACCAAAAGGCCAGATAGCTCAGTAGGTAAGGCAAGAGCCTCTTATCCTAAGGGTCATGGGTTCGACTCCTGCCTTGCACATAAAATGAGTAAAAGAGTTGATGCTCAAAAATGGAATCGCAATCCTATTATTATGGTAAAAGTTATCTGATTACATGTATTTTGATTAAGGGGGGGTGTTACTCGAATCATTACTGTGGTTAAAGTAATCAGATACATATACATATAACACAGTTGTACACAGTTTTACCAAAAGGCCAGATAGCTCAGTAGGTAGGGCAAGAGACTCTTATCCTAAGGGTCATGGGTTCGACTCCTGCGTTACACAAAAAATGAGTAAAAGAGTTGATGCTCAAAATCTGAATCACAATCCTATTATTATGGTAAAAGTTATCTGATTACATGTATTTTGATTAAGGGGGGGTGTTACTCGAATCATTACTGTGGTTAAAGTAATCAGATACCTATACATATAACACAGTTGTACACAGTCTTACCAAAAGGCCAGATAGCTCAGTAGGTAAGGCAAGAGACTCTTATCCTAAGAGTCATGGGTTCGACTCCTGCCTTGCACATAAAATGAGTAAAAGAGTTGATGCTCAAAATCAGAATCACAATCCTATTATTATGGTAAAAGTTGTCTGATTACATGTATTTTGATTAAGGGGGGGGGTGTTACTCGAATCATTACTGTGGTTAAAGTAATCAGATACCTATACATATAACACAGTTGTACACAATCTTAACAAAAGGCCAGATAGCTCAGTAGGTAGGGCAAGAGACTCTTATCCTAAGGGTCATGGGTTCGACTCCTGCGTTACACACAAAATGAGTAAAAGAGTTGATGCTCAAAATCTGAATCACAATCCTATTATTATGGTAAAAGTTATCTGATTACATGTATTTTGATTAAGGGGGGCTGTTACTCGAATCATTACTGTGGTTAAAGTAATCAGATACCTATATATATAACACAGTTGTACACAATCTTAACAAAAGGCCAGATAGCTCAGTAGCTAGGGCAAGAGACTCTTATCCTAAGGGTCATGGGTTCGACTCCTTCGTTACACAAAAAATGAGTAAAAGAGTTGATGCTCAAAATCTGAATCACAACCCTATTACTATGGGAAAAGTTATCTGATTACATGTATTTTTTATTGGGGGGGGGTGTTACACAAAAAATAGTGAAAATGAGTAAGGGGGGGGTGTTACTCAAAAAATGGTGAAAATGAAATATAGTGAAAATGAGTAAGGGGGGGTGTTGCTCAAAAAATGGTGAAAATGAAAAATAGTGAAAATGAGTAAGAGGGGGGTGTTACTTGAAAATAGTGAAAATGATTAAGGGGGTGTTATTCAAAAAATAGTGAAAATGAGTAAGGGGGTGTTACACGAAAAATAGTGAAAATAAAAAATAGTGCAAATGAGCAAGGGGGGGTCACTCTAAATATAGTGAAAATGATTAAGGGGGTGTTACTCGAAAAATAGTGAAAATGAAAAACAGTGAAAATGAGTAAGAGGGAGGTGTTACTTGAAAATAGTGAAAATGAGTAAGGGGGGTGTTACACGAAAAATAGTGCAAATGAAAAATAGTGAAAATGAGTAAGGGGGGTGTTACTCAAAAAATGGTGAAAATGAGTAAGGGGGGGTGTTACTCAAAAAATGGTGAAAATGAAATATAGTGAAATTGAGTAAGGGGGGGTGTTACTCAAAAAATGGTGAAAATGAAAAATAGTGAAAATGAGTAAGAGGGGGGTGTTACTTGAAAATATTGAAAATGATTAAGGGGGTGTTATTCAAAAAATAGTGAAAATGAGTAAGGGGGGTGTTACACGAAAAATAGTGAAAATAAAAAATAGTGCAAATGAGCAAGGGGGGGGGGGTCACTCGAAATATAGTGAAAATGATTAAGGAGGTGTTACTCAAAAAATGGTGAAAATGAAAAATAGTGAAAATGAATAAGAGGGGGGTGTTACTCGAATGGTTACTGTGGTTAAAGTAATCAGATACCTATACATATAACACAGTTGTACACAGTCTTACCAAAAGGCCAGATAGCTCAGTAGGTAGGGCAAGAGACTCTTATCCTAAGGGTCATGGGTTCGACTCCTGCCTTGCTCATAAAATGAGTAAAAGAATTGATGCTCAAAATCGGAATCACAATCCTATTATTATGGTAAAAGTTGTCTGATTACATGTATTTTGATTAAGGGGGGGGTGTTACTCGAATCATTACTGTGGCTAAAGTAATCAGATACCTATACATATAACACAGTTGTACACAGTTTCACCAAAAGGCCAGATAGCTCAGTAGGTAGGGCAAGAGACTCTTATCCTAAGGGTCATGGGTTCGACTCCTGCGTTACACAAAAAATGAGTAAAAGAGTTGATGCTCAAAATCTGATTTACAATCCTATTATTATGGTAAAAGTTGTCTGATTACATGTATTTTGATTAAGGGGGGGGGGGGGGGGGTGTTACTCGAATCATTACTGTGGTTAAAGTAATCAGATACCTATACATATAACACAGTTGTATCCCCCTTTTACCAAAAGGCCAGATAGCTCAGTAGGTAGGGCAAGCAACTCTTATCTTAAGGGTCATGGGTTCGACTCCTGCGTTACACAAAAAATGAGTAAAAGAGTTGATGCTCAAAATCTGAATCACAATCCTATTATTATGGTAAAAGTTATCTGATTACATGTATTTTGATTAAGGGGGGGGTGTTACTCGAATCATTACTGTGGTTAAAGTAATCAGATACCTATACATATAACACAGTTGTACACAGTCTTACCAAAAGTCCGGATAGCTCAGTAGGTAGGGCATGAGACTCTAAACCTAAGGGTCATGGGTTCGACTCCTGCGTTGCACATAAAATGAGAAAAATTGGTGATGCTCAAAATCTGAATCACAACCCTATTACTATGGGAAAAGTTATCTGATTAGATGTATTTTTTATTGGGGGGGGGGTGTTACACAAAAAATAGTGAAAATGAGTAAGGGGGGGTGTTACTCAAAAAATGGTGAAAATGAAATATAGTGAAAATGAGTAAGGGGGGGTGTTACTCAAAAAATGGTGAAAATGAAAAATAGTGAAAATGAGTAAGAGGGGGGTGTTACTTGAAAATAGTGAAAATGATTAAGGGGGTGTTATTCAAAAAATAGTGAAAATGAGTAAGGGGGTGTTACACGAAAATAGTGAAAATAAAAAATAGTGCAAATGAGCAAGGGGGGGTCACTCTAAATATAGTGAAAATGATTAAGGGGGTGTTACTCGAAAAATAGTGAAAATGAAAAACAGTGAAAATGAGTAAGAGGGAGGTGTTATTTGAAAATAGTGAAAATGAGTAAGGGGGGGGTTACACGAAAAATAGTGAAAATAAAAAATTAGTGCAAATGAGTAAGGGGGGTGTTACACGAAAAATAGTGCAAATGAAAAATAGTGAAAATGAGTAAGGGGGGGTGTTACTCAAAAAATGGTGAAAATGAAATATACTGAAAATGAGTAAGGGGGGTGTTACTCAAAAAATGGTGAAAATGAAAAATAGTGAAAATGAGTAAGGGGGTGTTACTCAAAAAATGGTGAAAATGAGTAAGGGGGGGTGTTACTCAAAAAATGGTGAAAATGAAATATAGTGAAATTGAGTAAGGGGGGGGTGTTACTCAAAAAATGGTGAAAATGAAAAATAGTGAAAATGAGTAAGAGGGGGGTGTTACTTGAAAATAGTGAAAATGATTAAGGGGGTGTTATTCAAAAAATAGTGAAAATGAGTAAGGGGGTGTTACACGAAAAATAGTGAAAATAAAAAATAGTGCAAATGAGCAAGGGGGGGGGGGGTCACTCGAAATATAGTGAAAATGATTAAGGGGGGTGTTACTCGAAAAATAGTGAAAATGAAAAACAGTGAAAATGAGTAAGAGGGAGGTGTTACACGAAAAATAGTGCAAATAAAAAATAGTGCAAATGAGTAAGGGGGGCTGTTACACGAAAAATGGTGAAAATGAAATATACTGAAAATGAGTAAGGGGGGTGTTACTCAAAAAATGGTGAAAATGAAAAATAGTGAAAATGAATAAGAGGGGGGTGTTACTCGAATGATTACTGTGGTTAAAGTAATCAGATACCTATACATATAACACAGTTGTACACAGTCTTACCAAAAGGCCAGATAGCTCAGTAGGTAAGGCAAGAGACTCTTATCCTAAGGGTCATGGGTTCGACTCCTGCCTTGCACATAAAATGAGTAAAAGAGTTGATGCTCAAAATCGGAATCACAGTCCTATTGTTATGGTAAAAGTTGTCTGATTACATGTATTTTGATTAAGGGGGGGGGTGTTACTCGAATCATTACTGTGGTTAAAGTAATCAGATACCTATACATATAACACAGTTGTACACAGTTTTACCAAAAGGCCAGATAGCTCAGTAGGTAGGGCAAGAGACTCTTATCCTAAGGGTCATGGGTTCGACTCCTGCGTTACACAAAAAATGAGTAAAAGAGTTGATGCTTAAAATCTGATTTACAATCCTATTATTATGGTAAAAGTTGTCTGATTACATGTATTTTGATTAAGGGGGGGGGGGTGTTACTCGAATCATTACTGTGGTTAAAGTAATCAGATACCTATACATATAACACAGTTGTATCCCCCTTTTACCAAAAGGCCAGATAGCTCAGTAGGTAGGGCAAGCGACTCTTATCTTAAGGGTCATGGGTTCGACTCCTGCGTTACACACAAAATGAGTAAAAGAGTTGATGCTCAAAATCTGAATCACAATCCTATTATTATGGTAAAAGTTATCTGATTACATGTATTTTGCTTAAGGGGGGGTGTTACTCGAATCATTACTGTGGTTAAAGTAATCAGATACCTATACATATAACACAGTTGTACACAATCTTAACAAAAGGCCAGATAGCTCAGTAGGTAGGGCAAGAGACTCTTATCCTAAGGGTCATGGGTTCGACTCCTGCGTTACACAAAAAATGAGTAAAAGAGTTGATGCTCTAAATCTGAATCACAATCCTATCATTATGGTAAAAGTTATCTGATTACATGTATTTTGATTAAGGGGGGGGTGTTACTCGAATCATTACTGTGGTTAAAGTAATCAGATACCTATACATATAACACAGTTGTACACAGTCTTACCAAAAGTCCGGATAGCTCAGTAGGTAGGGCATGAGACTCTAAACCTAAGGGTCATGGGTTCGACTCCTGCGTTGCACATAAAATGAGAAAAATTGGTGATGCTCAAAATCTGAATCACAACCCTATTACTATGGGAAAAGTTATCTGATTACATGTATTTTTTATTGGGGGGGGGGGTGTTACTCAAAAAATGGTGAAAATGAAATATAGTGAAAATGAGTAAGGGGGGGTGTTACTCAAAAAATGGTGAAAATGAAAAATAGTGAAAATGAGTAAGAGGGGGGTGTTACTTGAAAATAGTGAAAATGATTAAGGGGGTGTTATTCAAAAAATAGTGAAAATGAGTAAGGGGGGTGTTACACGAAAAATAGTGAAAATAAAAAATAGTGCAAATGAGCAAGGGGGGGTCACTCTAAATACAGTGAAAATGATTAAGGGGGTGTTACTCGAAAAATAGTGAAAATGAAAAACAGTGAAAATGAGTAAGAGGGAGGTGTTACTTGAAAATAGTGAAAATGAGTAAGGGGGGTGTTACACGAAAAATAGTGAAAATAAAAAATAGTGCAAATGAGTAAGGGGGGGTGTTACACCAAAAATAGTGCAAATGAAAAATAGTGAAAATGAGTAAGGGGGGTGTTACTCAAAAAATGGTGAAAATGAGTAAGGGGGAGTGTTACTCAAAAAATGGTGAAAATGAAATATAGTGAAATTGAGTAAGAGGGGGGTGTTACTTGAAAATAGTGAAAATGATTAAGGGGGGTGTTATTCAAAAAATAGTGAAAATGAGTAAGGGGGTGTTACACGAAAAATAGTGAAAATAAAAAATAGTGAAAATGAGCAAGGGGGGGGGGGTCACTCGAAATATAGTGAAAATGATTAAGGGGGTGTTACTCAAAAAATGGTGAAAATGAAAAATAGTGAAAATGAATAAGAGGGGGGTGTTACTCGAATGGTTACTGTGGTTAAAGTAATCAGATACCTATACATATAACACAGTTGTACACAGTCTTACCAAAAGGCCAGATAGCTCAGTAGGTAGGGCAAGAGACTCTTATCCTAAGGGTCATGGGTTGGACTCCTGCGTTACACAAAAAATGAGTAAAAGAGTTGATGCTCAAAATCGGAATCACAATCCTATTATTATGGTAAAAGTTGTCTGATTACATGTATTTTGATTAAGGGGGGGGGTGTTACTCGAATCATTACTGTGGTTAAAGTAATCAGATACCTATACATATAACACAGTTGTACACAGTTTTACCAAAAGGCCAGATAGCTCAGTAGGTAGGGCAAGAGACTCTTATCCTCAGGGTCATGGGTTCGACTCCTGCGTTACACAAAAAATGAGTAAAAGAGTTGATGCTCAAAATCGGAATCACAATCCTATTATTATGGTAAAAGTTATCTGATTACATGTATTTTTTATTGGGGGGGGGGGGGGGGTGTTACACAAAAAATAGTGAAAATGAGTAAGGGGGGGTGTTACTCAACAAATGGTGAAAATGAAATATAGTGAAAATGAGTAAGGGGGGTGTTACTCAAAAAATGGTGAAAATGAAAAATAGTGAAAATGAGTAAGAGGGGGGTGTTACTTGAAAATAGTGAAAATGATTAAGGGGGTGTTATTCAAAAAATAGTGAAAATGAGTAAGGGGGTGTTACATGAAAAATAGTGAAAATAAAAAATAGTGCAAATGAGCAAGGGGGGGTCACTCTAAATATAGTGAAAATGATTAAGGGGGTGTTACTCGAAAAATAGTGAAAATGAAAAACAGTGAAAATGAGTAAGAGGGAGGTGTTACTTGAAAATAGTGAAAATGAGTAAGGGGGGTGTTACACGAAAAATAGTGAAAATAAAAAATAGTGCAAATGAGTAAGGGGGGGTGTTACACGAAAAATAGTGCAAATGAAAAATAGTGAAAATGAGTAAGGGGGGTGTTACCCAAAAATAGTGAAAATGAAATATATTGAAAATGTGTAAGGGGGGTGTTACTCAAAAAATGGTGAAAATGAAAAATAGTGAAAATGAAAAAGAGGGGGGTGTTACTCGAATGGTTACTGTGGTTAAAGTAATCAGATACCTATACATATAACACAGTTGTACACAGTCTTACCAAAAGGCCAGATAGCTCAGTAGGTAAGGCAAGAGACTCTTATCCAAAGGGTCATGGGTTCGACTCCTGCCTTGCACATAAAATGAGTAAAAGAGTTGATCCTCAAAATCGGAATCACAATTATGGTAAAAGTTGTCTGATTACATGTATTTTGATTAAGGGGGGGGTGTTACTCGAATCATTACTGTGGTTAAAGTAATCAGATACCTATACATATAACACAGTTGTACACAGTTTCACCAAAAGGCCAGATAGCTCAGTAGGTAGGGCAAGAGACTCTTATCCTAAGGGTCATGGGTTCGACTCCTGCGTTACACAAAAAATGAGTAAAAGAGTTGATGCTCAAAATCTGATTTACAATCCTATTATTATGGTAAAAGTTGTCTGATTACATGTATTTTGATTAAGGGGGGGGGGTGTTACTCGAATCATTACTGTGGTTAAAGTAATCAGATACCTATACATATAACACAGTTGTATCCCCCTTATACCAAAAGGCCAGATAGCTCAGTAGGTAGGGCAAGCAACTCTTATCTTAAGGGTCATGGTTTCGACTCCTGCGTTACACAAAAAATGAGTAAAAGAGTTGATGCTCAAAATCTGAATCACAATCCTATTATTATGGTAAAAGTTATCTGATTACATGTATTTTGATTAAGGGGGGGTGTTACTCGAATCATTACTGTGGTTAAAGTAATCAGATACCTATACATATATCACAGTTGTACACAGTCTTACCAAAAGTCCAGATAGCTCAGTAGGTAGGGCAAGAGACTCTTATCCTAAGGGTCATGGGTTCGACTCCTGCGTTGCGTATAAAATGAGAAAAATTGGTGATGCTCAAAATCTGAATCACAATCCTATTATTATGGTAAAAGTTATCTGATTACATGTATTTTGATTAAGGGGGGGGTGTTACTCGAATCATTACTGTGGTTAAAGTAATCAGATACCTATACATATAACACAGTTGTACACAGTTTTACAAAAAGGCCAGATAGCTCAGTAGGTAGGGCAAGAGACTCTTATCCTAAGGGTCATGGGTTCGACTCCTGCGTTACACAAAAAATGAGTAAAAGAGTTGATGCTCAAAATCTGAATCACAATCCTATTATTATGGTAAAAGTTATCTGATTACATGTATTTTGATTAAGGGGGGGTGTTACTCGAATCATTACTGTGGTTAAAGTAATCAGATACCTATACATATAACACAGTTGTACACAGTCTTACCAAAAGGCCAGATAGCTCAGTAGGTAAGGCAAGAGACTCTTATCCTAAGGGTCATGGGTTCGACTCCTGCCTTGCACATAAAATGAGTAAAAGAGTTGATGCTCAGAATCGGAATCACAATCCTATTATTATGGTAAAAGTTGTCTTATTACATGTATTTTGATTAAGGGGGGGGTGTTACTCGAATCATTACTGTGGTTAAAGTAATCAGATACCTATACATATAACACAGTTGTACACAGTTTTACAAAAAGGCCAGATAGCTCAGTAGGTAGGGCAAGAGACTCTTATCCTGAGGGTCATGGGTTCGACTCCTGCGTTACACAAAAAATGAGTAAAAGAGTTGATGCTCAAAATCTGAATCACAATCCTATTATTATCGTAAAAGTTATCTGAGTACATGTATTTTTATTAAGGGGGGGTGTTACTCGAATCATTACTGTGGTTAAAGTAATCAGATACCTATACATATAACACAGTTGTACACAGTCTTACCAAAAGGCCAGATAGCTCAGTAGGTAAGGCAAGAGACTCTTATCCTAAGGGTCATGGGTTCGACTCCTGCCTTGCACATAAAATGAGTAAAAGAGTTGATGCTCAGAATCGGAATCACAATCCTATTATTATGGTAAAAGTTGTCTTATTACATGTATTTTGATTAAGGGGGGGGTGTTACTCGAATCATTACTGTGGTTAAAGTAATCAGATACCTATACATATAACACAGTTGTATCCCCCTTTTACCAAAATGCCAGATAGCTCAGTAGGTAGGGCAAGTGACTCTTATCTTAAGGGTCATGGGTTCGACTCCTGCGTTACACACAAAATGAGTAAAAGAGTTGATGCTCAAAATCTGAATCACAATCCTATTATTATGGTAAAAGTTATCTGATTACATGTATTTTGATTAAGGGGGGGTGTTACTCGAATCATTACTGTGGTTAAAGTAATCAGATACCTATACATATAACACAGTTGTACACAATCTTAACAAAAGGCCAGATAGCTCAGTAGGTAGGGCAAGAGACTCTTATCCTAAGGGTCATGGGTTCGACTCCTGCGTTACACAAAAAATGAGTAAAAGAGTTGATGCTCAAAATCGGAATCACAATCCTATTATTATGGTAAAAGTTATCTGATTACATGTATTTTGATTAAGGGGGGGGGTGTTACTCGAATCATTACTGTGGTTAAAGTAATCAGATACCTATACATATAACACAGTTGTACACAGTCTTGCCAAAAATCCGGATAGCTCAGTAGGTAGGGCATGAGACTCTAAACCTAAGGGTCATGGGTTCGACTCCTGCGTTGCACATAAAATGAGAAAATTTGGTGATGCTCAAAATCTGAATCACAACCCTATTACTATGGGAAAAGTTATCTGATTACATGTATTTTTTATTGGGGGGGGGGTGTTACACAAAAAATAGTGAAAATGAGTAAGGGGGGGTGTTACTCAAAAAATGGTGAAAATGAAATATAGTGAAAATGAGTAAGGGGGGGTGTTACTCAAAAAATGGTGAAAGTGAAAAATAGTGAAAATGAGTAAGAGGGGGGTGTTACTTGAAAATAGTGAAAATGATTAAGGGGGTGTTATTCAAAAAATAGTGAAAATGAGTAAGGGGGTGTTACACGAAAAATAGTGAAAATAAAAAATAGTGCAAATGAGCAAGGGGGGGTCACTCTAAATATAGTGAAAATGATTAAGGGGGTGTTACTCGAAAAATAGTGAAAATGAAAAACAGTGAAAATGAGTAAGAGGGAGGTGTTACTTGAAAATAGTGAAAATGAGTAAGGGGGGTGTTACACGAAAAATAGTGAAAATAAAAAATAGTGCAAATGAGTAAGGGGGGGTGTTACACCAAAAATAGTGCACATGAAAAATAGTGAAAATGAGTAAGGGGGGTGTTACTTGAAAATAGTGAAAATGATTAAGGGGGTGTTATTCAAAAAATAGTGAAAATGAGTAAGGGGGTGTTACACGAAAAATAGTGAAAATAAAAAATAGTGCAAATGAGCAAGGGGGGGTCACTCGAAATATAGTGAAAATGATTAAGGGGGTGTTACTCAAAAAATGGTGAAAATGAAAAATAGTGAAAATGAATAAGAGGGGGGTGTTACTCGAATGGTTACTGTGGTTAAAGTAATCAGATACCTATACATATAACACAGTTGTACACAGTCTTACCAAAAGGCCAGATAGCTCAGTAGGTAAGGCAAGAGACTCTTATCCTAAGGGTCATGGGTTCGACTCCTGCCTTGCACATAAAATGAGTAAAAGAGTTGATGCTCAAAATCGGAATCACAATCCTATTATTATGGTAAAAGTTGTCTGATTACATGTATTTTGATTAAGGGGGGGGTGTTACTCGAATCATTACTGTGGTTAAAGTAATCAGATACCTATACATATAACACAGTTGTACACAGTTTTACCAAAAGGCCAGATAGCTCAGTAGGTAGGGCAAGAGACTCTTATCCTAAGGGTAATGGGTTCGACTCCTGCGTTACACAAAAAATGAGTAAAAGAGTTGATGCTCAAAATCTGAATCACAATCCTATTATTATGGTAAAAGTTATCTGATTACATGTATTTTTTATTGGGGGGGGGTGTTACACAAAAAATAGTGAAAATGAATAAGGGGGGGTGTTACTCAAAAAATGGTGAAAATGAAATATAGTGAAAATGAGTAAGAGGGGGGTGTTACTTGAAAATAGTGAAAATGAGTAAGGGGGGTGTTACACGAAAAATAGTGAAAATAAAAAATAGTGCAAATGAGCAAGGGGGGGTCACTCTAAATATAGTGAAAATGATTAAGGGGGTGTTACTCGAAAAATAGTGAAAATGAAAAACAGTGAAAATGAGTAAGAGGGAGGTGTTACTTGAAAATAGTGAAAATGAGTAAGGGGGGTGTTACACGAAAAATAGTGAAAATAAAAAATAGTGCAAATGAGTAAGGGGGGGTCTTACACGAAAAATAGTGCAAATGAAAAATAGTGAAAATGAGTAAGGGGGGTGTTACTCAAAAAATGGTGAAAATGAAATATACTGAAAATGAGTAAGGGGGGTGTTACTCAAAAAATGGTGAAAATGAGTAAGGGGGGGTATTACTCAAAAAATGGTGAAAATGAAATATAGTGAAATTGAGTAAGGGGGGGTGTTACTCAAAAAATGGTGAAAATGAAAAATAGTGAAAATGAGTAAGAGGGGGGGTGTTACTTGAAAATAGTGAAAATGATTAAGGGGGGTGTTATTCAAAAAATAGTGAAAATGAGTAAGGGGGTGTTACACAAAAAATAGTGAAAATAAAAAATAGTGCAAATGAGCAAGGGGGGGGGGGTCACTCGAAATATAGTGAAAATGATTAAGGGGGGTGTTACTCGAAAAATAGTGAAAATGAAAAACAGTGAAAATGAGTAAGAGGGAGGTGTTACACGAAAAATAGTGCAAATAAAAAATAGTGCAAATGAGTAAGGGGGGGTGTTACACGAAAAATGGTGAAAATGAAATATACTGAAAATGAGTAAGGGGGGTGTTACTCAAAAAATGGTGAAAATGAAAAATAGTGAAAATGAATAAGAGGGGGGGTGTTACTCGAATGATTACTGTGGTTAAAGTAATCAGATACCTATACATATAACACAGTTGTACACAGTCTTACGAAAAGGCCAGATAGCTCAGTAGGTAAGGCAAGAGATTCTTATCCTAAGGGTCATGGGTTCGACTCCTGCCTTGCACATAAAATGAGTAAAAGAGTTGATGCTCAAAATCGGAATCACAATCCTATTATTATGGTAAAAGTTATCTGATTACATGTATTTTGATTAAGGGGGGGTGTTACTCGAATCATTACTGTGGTTAAAGTAATCAGATACCTATACATATAACACAGTTGTACACAGTCTTACCAAAAGGCCAGATAGCTCAGTAGGTAAGGCAAGAGACTTTTATCCTAAGGGTCATGGGTTCGACTCCTGCCTTGCACATAAAATGAGTAAAAGAGTTGATGCTCAGAATCGGAATCACAATCCTATTATTATGGTAAAAGTTGTCTGATTACATGTATTTTGATTAAGGGGGGGGGTGTTACTCGAATCATTACTGTGGTTAAAGTAATCAGATACCTATACATATAACACAGTTGTACACAGTTTTACAAAAAGGCCAGATAGCTCAGTAGGTAGGGCAAGAGACTCTTATCCTAAGGGTCATGGGTTCGACTCCTGCGTTACACAAAAAATGAGTAAAAGAGTTGATGCTCAAAATCTGAATCACAATCCTATTATTATGGTAAAAGTTATCTGATTACATGTATTTTGATTAAGGGGGGGTGTTACTCGAATCATTACTGTGGTTAAAGTAATCAGATACCTATACATATAACACAGTTGTACACAGTCTTACCAAAAGGCCAGATAGCTCAGTAGGTAAGGCAAGAGACTCTTATCCTAAGGGTCATGGGTTCGACTCCTGCCTTGCACATAAAATGAGTAAAAGAGGTGATGCTCAAAATCGGAATCACAATCCTATTATTATGGTAAAAGTTGTCTGATTACATGTATTTTGATTAAGGGGGGGGTGTTACTCGAATCATTACTGTGGTTAAAGTAATCAGATACCTATACATATAACACAGTTGTACACAGTCTTACCAAAAGGCCAGATAGCTCAGTAGGTAAGGCAAGAGACTCTTATCCTAAGGGTCATGGGTTCGACTCCTGCCTTGCACATAAAATGAGTAAAAGAGTTGATGCTCAGAATCGGAATCACAATCCTATTATTATGGTAAAAGTTGTCTGATTACATGTATTTTGATTAAGGGGGGGGTGTTACTCGAATCATTACTGTGGTTAAAGTAATCAGATACCTATACATATAACACAGTTGTACACAGATCTACAAAAAGGCCAGATAGCTCAGTAGGTAGGGCAAGAGACTCTTATCCTGAGGGTCATGGGTTCGACTCCTGCGTTACACAAAAAATGAGTAAAAGAGTTGATGCTCAAAATCTGAATCACAATCCTATTATTATCGTAAAAGTTATCTGAGTACATGTATTTTGATTAAGGGGGGGTGTTACTCGAATCATTACTGTGGTTAAAGTAATCAGATACCTATACATATAACACAGTTGTACACAGTCTTACCAAAAGGCCAGATATCTCAGTAGGTAAGGCAAGAGACTCTTATCCTAAGGGTCATGGGTTCGACTCCTGCCTTGCACATAAAATGAGTAAAAGAGTTGATGCTCAAAATCGGAATCACAATCCTATTATTATGGTAAAAGTTGTCTGATTACATGTATTTTGATTAAGGGGGGGGTGTTACTCGAATCATTACTGTGGTTAAAGTAATCAGATACCTATACATATAACACAGTTGTACACAGTTTTACCAAAAGGCCAGATAGCTCAGTAGGTAGGGCAAGAGACTCTTATCCTAAGGGTCATGGGTTCGACTCCTGCGTTACACAAAAAATGAGTAAAAGAGTTGATGCTCAAAATCTGATTTACAATCCTATTATTATGGTAAAAGTTGTCTGATTACATGTATTTTGATTAAGGGGGGGGGGGTGTTACTCGAATCATTACTGTGGTTAAAGTAATCAGATACCTATACATATAACACAGTTGTATCCCCCTTTTACCAAAAGGCCAGATAGCTCAGTAGGTAGGGCAAGCGACTCTTATCTTAAGGGTCATGGGTTCGACTCCTGCGTTACACAAAAAATGAGTAGAAGAGTTGATGCTCAAAATCGGAATCACAATCCTATTATTATGGTAAAAGTTATCTGATTACATGTATTTTGATTAAGGGGGGGTGTTACTCGAATCATTACTGTGGTTAAAGTAATCAGATACCTATACATATAACACAGTTGTACACAGTCTTACCAAAAGGCCAGATAGCTCAGTAGGTAAGGCAAGAGACTCTTATCCTAAGGGTCATGGGTTCGACTCCTGCCTTGCACATAAAATGAGTAAAAGAGTTGATGCTCAAAATCGGAATCACAATCCTATTATTATGGTAAAAGTTGTCTGATTACATGTATTTTGATTAAGGGGGGGGTGTTACTCGAATCATTACTGTGGTTAAAGTAATCAGATACCTATACATATAACACAGTTGTACACAGCTTTACCAAAAGGCCAGATAGCTCAGTAGGTAGGGCAAGAGACTCTTATCCTAAGGGTCATGGGTTCGACTCCTGCGTTACACAAAAAATGAATAAAAGAGTTGATGCTCAAAATCTGAATCACAATCCTATTATTATGGTAAAAGTTATCTGATTACATGTATTTTGATTAAGGGGGGGTGTTACTCGAATCATTACTGTGGTTAAAGTAATCAGATACCTATACATATAACACAGTTGTACACAGTCTTACCAAAAGTCCGGATAGCTCAGTAGGTAGGGCATGAGACTCTAAACCTAAGGGTCATGGGTTCGACTCCTGCGTTGCACATAAAATGAGAAAAATTGGTGATGCTCAAAATCTGAATCACAACCCTATTACTATGGGAAAAGTTATCTGATTACATGTATTTTTTATTGGGGGGGGGTGTTACACAAAAAATAGTGAAAATGAGTAAGGGGGGGTGTTACTCAAAAAATGGTGAAAATGAAATATAGTGAAAATGATTAAGGGGGTGTTACTCGAAAAATAGTGAAAATGAAAAACAGTAAAAATGAGTAAGAGGGAGGTGTTACTTGAAAATATTGAAAATGAGTAAGGGGGGTGTTACACGAAAAATAGTGAAAATAAAAAAGTAGTGCAAATGAGTAAGGGGGTGTTACACGATAAATAGTGAAAATAAAAAATAGTGCAAATGAGCAAGGGGGGGTCACTCTAAATATAGTGAAAATGATTAAGGGGGTGTTACTCGAAAAATAGTGAAAATGAAAAACAGTGAAAATGAGTAAGAGGGAGGTGTTACTTGAAAATAGTGAAAATGAGTAAGGGGGGTGTTACACGAAAAATAGTGAAAATAAAAAATTAGTGCAAATGAGTAAGGGGGGTGTTACACGAAAAATAGTGCAAATGAAAAATAGTGAAAATGAGTAAGGGGGGGTGTTACTCAAAAAATGGTGAAAATGAAATATAGTGAAATTGAGTAAGGGGGGGTGCTACTCAAAAAATGGTGAAAATGAAAAATAGTGAAAATGAGTAAGAGGGGGGTGTTACTTGAAAATAGTGAAAATGATTAAGGGGGTGTTATTCAAAAAATAGTGAAAATGAGTAAGGGGGTGTTACACGAAAAATAGTGAAAATAAAAAATAGTGCAAATGAGCAAGGGGGGGGTCACTCTAAATATAGTGAAAATGATTAAGGGGGTGTTACTCGAAAAATAGTGAAAATGAAAAACAGTGAAAATGAGTAAGAGGGAGGTGTTACTTGAAAATAGTGAAAATGAGTAAGGGGGGTGTTACACGAAAAATAGTGAAAATAAAAAATAGTGCAAATGAGCAAGGGGGGGGGGGGTCACTCGAAATATAGTGAAAATGATTAAGGGGGTGTTACTCGAAAAATAGTGAAAATTCGAAATATAGTGAAAATGATTAAGGGGGTGTTACTCGAAAAATAGTGAAAATGAAAAAGTGAAAATGAGTAAGAGGGAGGTGTTACTTGAAAATAGTGAAAATGAGTAAGGGGGGGGTGTTACACAAAAAATAGTGAAAATAAAAAATAGTGCAAATGAGTAAGGGGGGGTGTTACACGAAAAATAGTGCAAATAAAAAATAGTGCAAATGAGTAAGGGGGGGTGTTACACGAAAAATGGTGAAAATGAAATATACTGAAAATGAGTAAGGGGGGTGTTACTCAAAAAATGGTGAAAATGAAAAATAGTGAAAATGAATAAGAGGGGGGTGTTACTCGAATGATTACTGTGGTTAAAGTAATCAGATACCTATACATATAACACAGTTGTACACAGTCTTACCAAAAGGCCAGATAGCTCAGTAGGTAAGGCAAGAGACTCTTATCCTAAGGGTCATGGGTTCGACTCCTGCCTTGCACATAAAATGAGTAGAAGAGTTGATGCTCAAAATCGGAATCACAATCCTATTATTATGGTAAAAGTTATCTGATTACATGTATTTTGATTAAGGGGGGGTGTTACTCGAATCATTACTGTGGTTAAAGTAATCAGATACCTATACATATAACACAGTTGTACACAGTTTTACCAAAAGGCCAGATAGCTCAGTAGGTAGGGCAAGAGACTCTTATCCTAAGGGTCATGGGTTCGACTCCTGCGTTACACAAAAAATGAGTAAAAGAGTTGATGCTCAAAATCTGATTTACAATCCTATTATTATGGTAAAAGTTGTCTGATTACATGTATTTTGATTAAGGGGGGGGGGGTGTTACTCGAATCATTACTGTGGTTAAAGTAATCAGATACCTATACATATAACACAGTTGTATCCCCCTTTTACCAAAAGGCCAGATAGCTCAGTAGGTAGGGCAAGCGACTCTTATCTTAAGGGTCATGGGTTCGACTCCTGCGTTACACAAAAAATGAGTAAAAGAGTTGATGCTCAAAATCTGAATCACAATCCTATTATTATGGTAAAAGTTATCTGATTACATGTATTTTGATTAAGGGGGGGTGTTACTCGAATCATTACTGTGGTTAAAGTAATCAGATACCTATACATATAACACAGTTGTACACAATCTTAACAAAAGGCCAGATAGCTCAGTAGGTAGGGCAAGAGACTCTTATCCTAAGGGTCATGGGTTCGACTCCTGAGTTACACAAAAAATGAGTAAAAGAGTTGATGCTCAAAATCGGAATCACAATCCTATTATTATGGTAAAAGTTGTCTGATTACATGTATTTTGATTAAGGGGGGGGTGTTACTCGAATCATTACTGTGGTTAAAGTAATCAGATACCTATACATATAACACAGTTGTACACAGTTTTACCAAAAGGCCAGATAGCTCAGTAGGTAGGGCAAGAGACTCTTCTCCTAAGGGTCATGGGTTCGACTCCTGCGTTACACAAAAAATGAGTAAAAGAGTTGATGCTCAAAATCTGATTTACAATCCTATTATTATGGTAAAAGTTGTCTGATTACATGTATTTTGATTAGGGGGGGGGGGGGTGTTACTCGAATCATTACTGTGGTTAAAGTAATCAGATACCTATACATATAACACAGTTGTATCCCCCTTTTACCAAAAGGCCAGATAGCTCAGTAGGTAGGGCAAGCGACTCTTATCTTAAGGGTCATGGGTTCGACTCCTGCGTTACACAAAAAATGAGTAAAAGAGTTGATGCTCAAAATCTGAATCACAATCCTATTATTATGGTAAAAGTTATCTGATTACATGTATTTTGATTAAGGGGGGGTGTTACTCGAATCATTACTGTGGTTAAAGTAATCAGATACCTATACATATAACACATTTGTACACAATCTTAACAAAAGGCCAGATAGCTCAGTAGGTAGGGCAAGAGACTCTTATCCTAAGGGTCATGGGTTCGACTCCTGCGTTACACAAAAAATGAATAAAAGAGTTGATGCTCAAAATCTGAATCACAATCCTATTATTATGGTAAAAGTTATCTGATTACATGTATTTTGATTAAGGGGGGGTGTTACTCGAATCATTACTGTGGTTAAAGTAATCAGATACCTATACATATAACACAGTTGTACACAGTCTTACCAAAAGTCCGGATAGCTCAGTAGGTAGGGCATGAGACTCTAAACCTAAGGGTCATGGGTTCGACTCCTGCGTTGCACATAAAATGAGAAAAATTGGTGATGCTCAAAATCTGAATCACAACCCTATTACTATGGGAAAAGTTATCTGATTACATGTATTTTTTATTGGGGGGGGGGGTGTTACACAAAAAATAGTGAAAATGAGTAAGGGGGGGTGTTACTCAAAAAATGATGAAAATGAAATATAGTGAAAATGATTAAGGGGGTGTTACTCGAAAAATAGTGAAAATGAAAAACAGTAAAAATGAGTAAGAGGGAGGTGTTACTTGAAAATAGTGAAAATGAGTAAGGGGGGTGTTACACGAAAAATAGTGAAAATAAAAAATAGTGCAAATGAGCAAGGGGGGGTCACTCTAAATATAGTGAAAATGATTAAGGGGGTGTTACTCGAAAAATAGTGAAAATGAAAAACAGTGAAAATGAGTAAGAGGGAGGTGTTACTTGAAAATAGTGAAAATGAGTAAGGGGGGTGTTACACGAAAAATAGTGAAAATAAAAAATAGTGCAAATGAGCAAGGGGGGGTCACTCGAAATATAGTGAAAATGATTAAGGGGGTGTTACTCGAAAAATAGTGAAAATGAAAAAGTGAAAATGAGTAAGAGGGAGGTGTTACTTGAAAATAGTGAAAATGAGTAAGGGGGGGGGTGTTACACAAAAAATAGTGAAAATAAAAAATAGTGCAAATGAGTAAGGGGGGGTGTCACACGAAAAATGGTGAAAATGAAATATACTGAAAATGAGTAAGGGGGGGTGTTACTCAAAAAATGGTGAAAATGAAAAATAGTGAAAATGAATAAGAGGGGGGTGTTACTCGAATGATTACTGTGGTTAAAGTAATCAGATACCTATACATATAACACAGTTGTACACAGACTTACCAAAAGGCCAGATAGCTCAGTAGGTAAGGCAAGAGACTCTTATCCTAAGGGTCATGGGTTCGACTCCTGCCTTGCACATAAAATGAGTAAAAGAGTTGATGCTCAAAATCGGAATCACAATCCTATTATTATGGTAAAAGTTATCTGATTACATGTATTTTGATTAAGGGGGGGTGTTACTCGAATCATTACTGTGGTTAAAGTAATCAGATACCTATATATATAACACAGTTGTACACAGTTTTACCAAAAGGCCAAATAGCTCAGTAGGTAGGGCAAGAGACTCTTATCCTAAGGGTCATGGGTTCGACTCCTGCGTTACACAAAAAATGAGTAAAAGAGTTGATGCTCAAAATCTGATTTACAATCCTATTATTATGGTAAAAGTTGTCTGATTACATGTATTTTGATTAAGGGGGGGGGGGTGTTACTCGAATCATTACTGTGGTTAAAGTAATCAGATACCTATACATATAACACAGTTGTACACAATCTTAACAAAAGGCCAGATAGCTCAGTAGGTAGGGCAAGAGACTCTTATCCTAAGGGTCATGGGTTCGACTCCTGCGTTACACAAAAAATGAGTAAAAGAGCTGATGCTCAAAATCTGAATCACAATCCTATTATTATGGTAAAAGTTATCTGATTACATGTATTTTGATTAAGGGGGGGTGTTACTCGAATCATTACTGTGGTTAAAGTAATCAGATACCTATACATATAACACAGTTGTACACAGTCTTACCAAAAGGCCAGATAGCTCAGTAGGTAAGGCAAGAGACTCTTATCCTAAGGGTCATGGGTTCGACTCCTGCCTTGCACATAAAATGAGTAAAAGAGTTGATGCTCAAAATCGGAATCACAATCCTATTATTATGGTAAAAGTTGTCTGATTACATGTATTTTGATTAAGGGGGGGGTGTTACTCGAATCATTACTGTGGTTAAAGTAATCAGATACCTATACATATAACACAGTTGTACACAGTTTTACCAAAAGGCCAGATAGCTCAGTAGGTAGGGCAAGAGACTCTTATCCTAAGGGTCATGGGTTCGACTCCTGCGTTACACAAAAAATGAGTAAAAGCGTTGATGCTCAAAATCTGAATCACAATCCTATTATTATGGTAAAAGTTATCTGATTACATGTATTTTGATTAAGGGGGGGTGTTACTCGAATCATTACTGTGGTTAAAGTAATCAGATACCTATACATATAACACAGTTGTACATAGTCTTACCAAAAGGCCAGATAGCTCAGTAGGTAAGGCAAGAGACTCTTATCCTAAGGGTCATGGGTTCGACTCCTGCCTTGCACATAAAATGAGTAAAAGAGTTGATGCTCAAAATCGGAATCACAATCCTATTATTATGGTAAAAGTTGTCTGATTACATGTATTTTGATTAAGGGGGGGGTGTTACTCGAATCATTACTGTGGTTAAAGTAATCAGATACCTATACATATAACACAGTTGTACACAGTTTTACCAAAAGGCCAGATAGCTCAGTAGGTAGGGCAAGAGACTCTTATCCTAAGGGTCATGGGTTCGACTCCTGCGTTACACAAAAAATGAGTAAAAGAGTTGATGCTCAAAATCTGGTTTACAATCCTATTATTATGGTAAAAGTTGTCTGATTACATGTATTTTGATTAAGGGGGGGGGGGGTGTTACTCGAATCATTACTGTGGTTAAAGTAATCAGATACCTATACATATAACACAGTTGTATCCCCCTTTTACCAAAAGGCCAGATAGCTCAGTAGGTAGGGCAAGCGACTCTTATCTTAAGGGTCATGGGTTCGACTCCTGCGTTACACAAAAAATGAGTAAAAGAGTTGATGCTCAAAATCTGAATCACAATCCTATTATTATGGTAAAAGTTGTCTGATTACATGTATTTTGATTAAGGGGGGGGTGTTACTCGAATCATTACTGTGGTTAAAGTAATCAGATACCTATACATATAACACAGTTGTACACAATCTTAACAAAAGGCCAGATAGCTCAGTAGGTAGGGCAAGAGACTCTTATCCTAAGGGTCATGGGTTCGACTCCTGCGTTACACAAAAAATGAGTAAAAGAGTTGATGCTCAAAATCGGAATCACAATCCTATTATTATGGTAAAAGTTATCTGATTACATGTATTTTGATTAAGGGGGGGTGTTACTCGAATCATTACTGTGGTTAAAGTAATCAGATACCTATACATATAACACAGTTGTACACAGTCTTACCAAAAGGCCAGATAGCTCAGTAGGTAAGGCAAGAGACTCTTATCCTAAGGGTCATGGGTTCGACTCCTGCCTTGCACATAAAATGAGTAAAAAAGTTGATGCTCAAAATCGGAATCACAATCCTATTATTATGGTAAAAGTTGTCTGATTACATGTATTTTGATTAAGGGGGGGGGTGTTACTCGAATCATTACTGTGGTTAAAGTAATCAGATACCTATACATATAACACAGTTGTACACAGTTTTACCAAAAGGCCAGATAGCTCAGTAGGTAGGGCAAGAGACTCTTATCTTAAGGGTCATGGGTTCGACTCCTGCGTTACACAAAAAATGAGTAAAAGAGTTGATGCTCAAAATCTGAATCACAATCCTATTATTATGGTAAAAGTTATCTGATTACATGTATTTTGATTAAGGGGGGGTGTTACTCGAATCATTACTGTGGTTAAAGTAATCAGATACATATACATATAACACAGTTGTACACAATCTTAACAAAAGGCCAGATAGCTCAGTAGGTAGGGCAAGAGACTCTTATCCTAAGGGTCATGGGTTCGACTCCTGCGTTACACAAAAAATGAGTAAAAGAGTTGATGCTCAAAATCTGAATCACAATCCTATTATTATGGTAAAAGTTATCTGATTACATGTATTTTGATTAAGGGGGGGTGTTACTCGAATCATTACTGTGGTTAAAGTAATCAGATACCTATACATATAACACAGTTGTACACAGTCTTACCAAAAGACCGGATAGCTCAGTAGGTAGGGCATGAGACTCTAAACCTAAGGGTCATGGGTTCGACTCCTGCGTTGCACATAAAATGAGAAAAATTGGTGATGCTCAAAATCTGAATCACAACCCTATTACTATGGGAAAAGTTATCTGATTACATGTATTTTTTATTGGGGGGGGGGTGTTACACAAAAAATAGTGAAAATGAGTAAGGGGGAGTGTTACTCAAAAAATGGTGAAAATGAAATATAGTGAAAATGATTAAGGGGGTGTTACTCGAAAAATAGTGAAAATGAAAAACAGTGAAAATGAGTAAGAGGGAGGTGTTACTTGAAAATAGTGAAAATGAGTAAGGGGGGTGTTACACGAAAAATAGTGAAAATAAAAAATTAGTGCAAATGAGTAAGGGGGGTGTTACACGAAAAATAGTGAAAATAAAAAATAGTGCAAATGAGTAAGGGGGGTGTTACACGAAAAATAGTGAAAATAAAAAATTAGTGCAAATGAGTAAGGGGGGGTGTTACACGAAAAATAGTGCAAATGAAAAATAGTGAAAATGAGTAAGGGGGTGTTACTCAAAAAATGGTGAAAATGAAATATACTGAAAATGAGTAAGGGGGGGTGTTACTCAAAAAATGGTGAAAATGAAAAATAGTGAAAATGAGTAAGAGGGGGGTGTTACTTGAAAATAGTGAAAATGATTAAGGGGGTGTTATTCAAAAAATAGTGAAAATGAGTAAGGGGGTGTTACACGAAAAATAGTGAAAATAAAAAATAGTGCAAATGAGCAAGGGGGGGTCACTCTAAATATAGTGAAAATGATTAAGGGGGTGTTACTCGAAAAATAGTGAAAATGAAAAACAGTGAAAATGAGTAAGAGGGAGGTGTTACTTGAAAATAGTGAAAATGAGTAAGGGGGGTATTACACGAAAAATAGTGAAAATAAAAAATAGTGCAAATGAGCAAGGGGGGGGGGTCACTCGAAATATAGTGAAAATGATTAAGGGGGTGTTACTCGAAAAATAGTGAAAATGAAAAAGTGAAAATGAGTAAGAGGGGTGTGTTACTTGAAAATAGTGAAAATGAGTAAGGGGGGGGGGTGTTACACAAAAAATATTGAAAATAAAAAATAGTGCAAATGAGTAAGGGAGGTGTTACACGAAAAATAGTGCAAATAAAAAATAGTGCAAATGAGGAAGGGGGGGTGTTACACGAAAAATGGTGAAAATGAAATATACTGAAAATGAGTAAGGGGGGTGTTACTCAAAAAATGGTGAAAATGAAAAATAGTGAAAATGAATAAGAGGGGGGTGTTACTCGAATGATTACTGTGGTTAAAGTAATCAGATACCTATACATATAACACAGTTGTACACAGTCTTACCAAAAGGCCAGATAGCTCAGTAGGTAAGGCAAGAGACTCTTATCCTAAGGGTCATGGGTTCGACTCCTGCCTTGCACATAAAATGAGTAAAAGAGTTGATGCTCAAAATCGGAATCACAATCCTATTATTATGGTAAAAGTTATCTGATTACATGTATTTTGATTAAGGGGGGGTGTTACTCGAATCATTACTGTGGTTAAAGTAATCAGATACCTATATATATAACACAGTTGTACACAGTTTTACCAAAAGGCCAGATAGCTCAGTAGGTAGGGCAAGAGACTCTTATCCTAAGGGTCATGGGTTCGACTCCTGCGTTACACAAAAAATCAGTAAAAGAGTTGATGCTCAAAATCTGAATCACAATCCTATTATTATGGTAAACGTTATCTGATTACATGTATTTTGATTAAGGGGGGGTGTTACTCGAATCATTACTGTGGTTAAAGTAATCAGATACCTATACATATAACACAGTTGTACACAGTCTTACCAAAAGGCCAGATAGCTCAGTAGGTAAGGCAAGAGACTCTTATCCTAAGGGTCATGGGTTCGACTCCTGCCTTGCACATAAAATGAGTAAAAGAGTTGATGCTCAAAATCTGATTTACAATCCTATTATTATGGTAAAAGTTGTCTGATTACATGTATTTTGATTAAAGGGGGGGGGGGGTGTTACTCGAATCATTACTGTGGTTAAAGTAATCAGATACCTATACATATAACACAGTTGTATCCCCCTTTTACCAAAAGGCCAGATAGCTCAGTAGGTAGGGCAAGCGACTCTTATCCTAAGGGTCATGGGTTCGACTCCTGCCTTGCACATAAAATGAGTAAAAGAGTTGATGCTCAAAATCGGAATCACAATCCTATTATTATGGTAAAAGTTATCTGATTACATGTATTTTGATTAAGGGGGGGTGTTACTCGAATCATTACTGTGGTTAAAGTAATCAGATACCTATATATATAACACAGTTGTACACAGTTTTACCAAAAGGCCAGATAGCTCAGTAGGTAGGGCAAGAGACTCTTATCCTAAGGGTCATGGGTTCGACTCCTGCGTTACACAAAAAATCAGTAAAAGAGTTGATGCTCAAAATCTGAATCACAATCCTATTATTATGGTAAACGTTATCTGATTACATGTATTTTGATTAAGGGGGGGTGTTACTCGAATCATTACTGTGGTTAAAGTAATCAGATACCTATACATATAACACAGTTGTACACAGTCTTACCAAAAGGCCAGATAGCTCAGTAGGTAAGGCAAGAGACTCTTATCCTAAGGGTCATGGGTTCGACTCCTGCCTTGCACATAAAATGAGTAAAAGAGTTGATGCTCAAAATCTGATTTACAATCCTATTATTATGGTAAAAGTTGTCTGATTACATGTATTTTGATTAAAGGGGGGGGGGGGGGGTGTTACTCGAATCATTACTGTGGTTAAAGTAATCAGATACCTATACATATAACACAGTTGTATCTCCCTTTTACCAAAAGGCCAGATAGCTCAGTAGGTAGGGCAAGCGACTCTTATCTTAAGGGTCATGGGTTCGACTCCTGCGTTACACAAAAAATGAGTAAAAGAGTTGATGCTCAAAATCTGAATCACAATCCTATTATTATGGTAAAAGTTATCTGATTACATGTATTTTGATTAAGGGGGGGTGTTACTCGAATCATTACTGTGGTTAAAGTAATCAGATACCTATACATATAACACAGTTGTACACAATCTTAACAAAAGGCCAGATAGCTCAGTAGGTAGGGCAAGAGACTCTTATCCTAAGGGTCATGGGTTCGACTCCTGCGTTACACAAAAAATGAGTAAAAGAGTTGATGCTCAAAATCTGAATCACAATCCTATTATTATGGTAAAAGTTATCTGATTACATGTATTTTGATTAAGGGGGGGTGTTACTCGAATCATTACTGTGGTTAAAGTAATCAGATACCTATACATATAACACAGTTGTACACAGTCATACCAAAAGGCCAGATAGCTCAGTAGGTAAGGCAAGAGACTCTTATCCTAAGGGTCATGGGTTCGACTCCTGCCTTGCACATAAAATGAGTAAAAGAGTTGATGCTCAAAATCGGAATCACAATCCTATTATTATGGTAAAAGTTGTCTGATTACATGTATTTTGATTAAGGGGGGGGGTGTTACTCGAATCATTACTGTGGTTAAAGTAATCAGATACCTATACATATAACACAGTTGTACACAGTTTTACCAAAAGGCCAAATAGCTCAGTAGGTAGGGCAAGAGACTCTTATCCTAAGGGTCATGGGTTCGACTCCTGCGTTACACAAAAAATGAGTAAAAGAGTTGATGCTCAAAATCTGATTTACAATCCTATTATTATGGTAAAAGTTGTCTGATTACATGTATTTTGATTAAGGGGGGGGGGGTGTTACTCGAATCATTACTGTGGTTAAAGTAATCAGATACCTATACATATAACACAGTTGTATCCCCCTTTTACCAAAAGGCCAGATAGCTCAGTAGGTAGGGCAAGCGACTCTTATCTTAAGGGTCAAGGGTTCGACTCCTGCGTTACACAAAAAATGAGTAAAAGAGTTGATGCTCAAAATCTGAATCACAATCCTATTATTATGGTAAAAGTTATCTGATTACATGTATTTTGATTAAGGGGGGGTGTTACTCGAATCATTACTGTGGTTAAAGTAATCAGATACCTATACATATAACACATTTGTACACAATCTTAACAAAAGGCCAGATAGCTCAGTAGGTAGGGCATGAGACTCTAAACCTAAGGGTCATGGGTTCGACTCCTGCGTTGCACATAAAATGAGAAAAATTGGTGATGCTCAAAATCTGAATCACAACCCTATTACTATGGGAAAAGTTATCTGATTACATGTATTTTTTATTGGGGGGGGGGGGGGGGGGTGTTACACAAAAAATATTGAAAATGAGTAAGGGGGGGTGTTACTCAAAAAATGGTGAAAATGAAATATAGTGAAAATGATTAAGGGGGTGTTACTCGAAAAATAGTGAAAATGAAAAACAGTGAAAATGAGTAAGAGGGAGGTGTTACTTGAAAATAGTGAAAATGAGTAAGGGGGGTGTTACACGAAAAATAGTGAAAATAAAAAATTAGTGCAAATGAGTAAGGGGGTGTTACACGAAAAATAGTGAAAATAAAAAATAGTGCAAATGAGCAAGGGGGGGTCACTCTAAATATAGTGAAAATGATTAAGGGGGTGTTACTCGAAAAATAGTGAAAATGAAAAACAGTGAAAATGAGTAAGAGGGAGGTGTTACTTGAAAATAGTGAAAATGAGTAAGGGGGGTGTTACACGAAAAATAGTGAAAATAAAAAATTAGTTCAAATGAGTAAGGGGGGTGTTACACGAAAAATAGTGCAAATGAAAAATAGTGAAAATGAGTAAGGGGGGTGTTACTCAAAAAATGGTGAAAATGAAATATACTGAAAATGAGTAAGGGGGGTGTTACTCAAAAAATGGTGAGAATGAGTAAGGGGGGGTGTTACTCAAAAAATGGTGAAAATGAAATATAGTGAAATTGAGTAAGGGGGGGTGTTACTCAAAAAATGGTGAAAATGAAAAATAGTGAAAATGAGTAAGAGGGGGGTGTTACTTGAAAATAGTGAAAATGAAAAAGTGAAAATGAGTAAGAGGGAGGTGTTACTTGAAAATAGTGAAAATGAGTAAGGGGGGGGTGTTACACAAAAAATAGTGAAAATAAAAAATAGTGCAAATGAGTAAGGGGGGGTGTTACACGAAAAATAGTGCAAATAAAAAATAGTGCAAATGAGTAAGGGGGGGTGTTACACGAAAAATGGTGAAAATGAAATATACTGAAAATGAGTAAGGGGGGTGTTACTCAACAAATGGTGAAAATGAAAAATAGTGAAAATGAATAAGAGGGGGGTGTTACTCGAATGATTACTGTGGTTAAAGTAATCAGATACCTATACATATAACACAGTTGTACACAGTCTTACCAAAAGGCCAGATAGCTCAGTAGGTAAGGCAAGAGACTCTTATCCTAAGGGTCATGGGTTCGACTCCTGCCTTGCACATAAAATGAGTAAAAGAGTTGATGCTCAAAATCTGAATCACAATCCTATTATTATGGTAAAAGTTATCTGATTACATGTATTTTGATTAAGGGGGGGTGTTACTTGAATCATTACTGTGGTTAAAGTAATCAGATACCTATACATATAACACAGTTGTACACAGTTTTACCAAATGGCCAGATAGCTCAGTAGGTAGGGCAAGAGACTCTTATCCTAAGGGTCATGGGTTCGACTCCTGCGTTACACAAAAAATGAGTAAAAGAGTTGATGCTCAAAATCTGAATCACAATCCTGTTATTATGGTAAACGTTATCTGATTACATGTATTTTGATTAAGGGGGGGTGTTACTCGAATCATTACTGTGGTTAAAGTAATCAGATACCTTTACATATAACACAGTTGTACACAGTCTTACCAAAAGGCCAGATAGCTCAGTAGGTAAGGCAAGAGACTGTTATCGTAAGGGTCATGGGTTCGACTCCTGCCTTGCACATAAAATGAGTAAAAGAGTTGATGCTCAAAATCTGAATCACAATCCTGTTATTATGGTAAAAGTTATCTGATTACATGTATTTTGATTAAGGAGGGGGTGTTACTCGAATCATTACTGTGGTTAAAGTAATCAGATACCTATACATATAACACAGTTGTACACAGTTTTACCAAAAGGCCAGATAGCTCAGTAGGTAGGGCAAGAGACTCTTATCCTAAGGGTCATGGGTTCGACTCCTGCGTTACACAAAAAATTAGTAAAAGAGTTGATGCTCAAAATCTGAATCACAATCCTGTTATTATGGTAAAAGTTATCTGATTACATGTATTTTGATTAAGGGGGGGTGTTACTCGAATCATTACTGTGGTTAAAGTAATCAGATACCTATACATATAACACATTTGTACACAGTCTTACCAAAAGGCCAGATAGCTCAGTAGGTAAGGCAAGAGACTCTTATCCTAAGGGTCATGGGTTCGACTCCTGCCTTGCACATAAAATGAGTAAAAGAGTTGATGCTCAAAATCGGAATCACAATCCTATTATTATGGTAAAAGTTGTCTGATTACATGTATTTTGATTAAGGGGGGGGTGTTACTCGAATCATTACTGTGGTTAAAGTAATCAGATACCTATACATATAACACAGTTGTACACAGTTTTACCAAAAGGCCAGATAGCTCAGTAGGTAGGGCAAGAGACTCTTATCCTAAGGGTCATGGGTTCGACTCCTGCGTTACACAAAAAATGAGTAAAAGAGTTGATGCTCAAAATCTGATTTACAATCCTATTATTATGGTAAAAGTTATCTGATTACATGTATTTTGATTAAGGGGGGGTGTTACTCGAATCATTACTGTGGTTAAAGTAATCAGATACATATACATATAACACAGTTGTACACAATCTTAACAAAAGGCCAGATAGCTCAGTAGGTAGGGCAAGAGACTCTTATCCTAAGGGTCATGGGTTCGACTCCTGCGTTACACAAAAAATGAGTAAAAGAGTTGATGCTCAAAATCTGAATCACAATCCTATTATTATGGTAAAAGTTATCTGATTACATGTATTTTGATTAAGGGGGGTGTGTGTGTGTGTGTACTCGAATCATTACTGTGGTTAAAGTAATCAGATACCTATACATATAACACAGTTGTACACAATCTTAACAGAAGGCCAGATAGCTCAGTAGGTAGGGCATGAGACTCTAAACCTAAGGGTCATGGGTTCGACTCCTGCGTTGCACATAAAATGAGAAAAATTGGTGATGCTCAAAATCTGAATCACAACCCTATTACTATGGGAAAAGTTATCTGATTACATGTATTTTTTATTGGGGGGGGGGTGTTACACAAAAAATAGTGAAAATGAGTAAGGGGGAGTGTTACTCAAAAAATGGTGAAAATGAAATATAGTGAAAATGATTAAGGGGGTGTTACTCGAAAAATAGTGAAAATGAAAAACAGTGAAAATGAGTAAGAGGGAGGTGTTACTTGAAAATAGTGAAAATGAGTAAGGGGGGTGTTACACGAAAAATAGTGAAAATAAAAAATTAGTGCAAATGAGTAAGGGGGTGTTACACGAAAAATAGTGAAAATAAAAAATAGTGCAAATGAGCAAGGGGGGGTCACTCTAAATATAGTGAAAATGATTAAGGGGGTGTTACTCGAAAAATAGTGAAAATGAAATATACTGAAAATGAGTAAGGGGGGTGTTACTCAAAAAATGGTGAAAATGAAAAATAGTGAAAATGAGTAAGAGGGGGGTGTTACTTGAAAATAGTGAAAATGATTAAGGGGGTGTTATTCAAAAAATAGTGAAAATGAGTAAGGGGGTGTAACACGAAAATAGTGAAAATAAAAAATAGTGCAAATGAGCAAGGGGGGGTCACTCTAAATATAGTGAAAATGATTAAGGGGGTGTTACTCGAAAAATAGTGAAAATGAAAAAGTGAAAATGAGTAAGAGGGAGGTGTTACTTGAAAATAGTGAAAATGAGTAAGGGGGGGTGTTACACAAAAAATAGTGAAAATAAAAAATAGTGCAAATGAGTAAGGGGGGGTGTTACACGAAAAATAGTGCAAATAAAAAATAGTGCAAATGAGTAAGGGGGGGGTGTTACACGAAAAATGGTGAAAATGAAATATACTGAAAATGAGTAAGGGGGGGTGTTACTCAAAAAATGGTGAAAATGAAAAATAGTGAAAATGAATAAGAGGGGGGTGTTACTCGAATGATTACTGTGGTTAAAGTAATCAGATACCTATACATATAACACAGTTGTACACAGTCTTACCAAAAGGCCAGATAGCTCAGTAGGTAAGGCAAGAGACTCTTATCCTAAGGGTCATGGGTTCGACTCCTGCCTTGCACATAAAATGAGTAAAAGAGTTGATGCTCAAAATCGGAATCACAATCCTATTATTATGGTAAAAGTTATCTGATTACATGTATTTTTGATTAAGGGGGGGTGTTACTCGAATCATTACTGTGGTTAAAGTAATCAGATACCTATATATATAACACAGTTGTACACAGTTTTACCAAAAGGCCAGATAGCTCAGTAGGTAGGGCAAGAGACTCTTATCCTAAGGGTCATGGGTTCGACTCCTGCGTTACACAAAAAATGAGTAAAAGAGTTGATGCTCAAAATCTGAATCACAATCCTATTATTATGGTAAACGTTATCTGATTACATGTATTTTGATTAAGGGGGGGTGTTACTCGAATCATTACTGTGGTTAAAGTAATCAGATACCTATACATATAACACAGTTGTACACAGTTTTACCAAAAGGCCAGATAGCTCAGTAGGTAGGGCAAGAGACTCTTATCCTAAGGGTCATGGGTTCGACTCCTGCGTTACACAAAAAATGAGTAAAAGAGTTGATGCTCAAAATCTGATTTACAATCCTATTATTATGGTAAAAGTTGTCTGATTACATGTATTTTGATTAAGGGGGGGGGGGTGTTACACAAAAAATAGTGAAAATGAGTAAGGGGGGGGTGTTACTCAAAAAATGGTGAAAATGAAATATAGTGAAAATGATTAAGGGTGTGTTACTCGAAAAATAGTGAAAATGAAAAACAGTGAAAATGAATAAGAGGGGGGTGTTACACAAAAAATACTGAAAATGAGTAAGGGGGGGTGTTACTCAAAAAATGGTGAAAATGAAATATAGTGAAAATGATTAAGGGGGTGTTACTCGAAAAATAGTGAAAATGAAAAACAGTGAAAATGAGTAAGAGGGAGGTGTTACTTGAAAATAGTGAAAATGAGTAAGGGGGGTGTTACACGAAAAATAGTGAAAATAAAAAATTAGTGCAAATGAGTAAGGGGGTGTTACACGAAAAATAGTGAAAATAAAAAATAGTGCAAATGAGCAAGGGGGGGGTCACTCTAAATATAGTGAAAATGATTAAGGGGGTGTTACTCGAAAAATAGTGAAAATGAAAAACAGTGAAAATGAGTAAGAGGGAGGTGTTACTTGAAAGTAGTGAAAATGAGTAAGGGGGGTGTTACACGAAAAATAGTGAAAATAAAAAATTAGTGCAAATGAGTAAGGGGGTGTTACTCAAAAAATGGTGAAAATGAAATATACTGAAAATGAGTAAGGGGGTGTTTACTCAAAAAATGGTGAAAATGAGTAAGGGGGGGTGTTACTCAAAAAATGGTGAAAATGAAATATAGTGAAATTGAGTAAGGGGGGGTGTTACTCAAAAAATGGTGAAAATGAAATATAGTGAAATTGAGTAAGGGGGGGTGTTACTCAAAAAATGGTGAAAATGAAAAATAGTGAAAATGAGTAAGAGGGGGGTGTTACCTGAAAATAGTGAAAATGATTAAGGGGGTGTTATTCAAAAAATAGTGAAAATGAGTAAGGGGGTGTTACACGAAAAATAGTGAAAATAAAAAATAGTGCAAATGAGCAAGGGGGGGGGGTCACTCTAAATATAGTGAAAATGATTAAGGGGGTGTTACTCGAAAAATAGTGAAAATGAAAAACAGTGAAAATGAGTAAGAGGGAGGTGTTACTTGAAAGTAGTGAAAATGAGTAAGGGGGGTGTTACACGAAAAATAGTGAAAATAAAAAATTAGTGCAAATGAGTAAGGGGGTGTTACTCAAAAAATGGTGAAAATGAAATATACTGAAAATGAGTAAGGGGGGTGTTACTCAAAAAATGGTGAAAATGAGTAAGGGGGGGTGTTACTCAAAAAATGGTGAAAATGAAATATAGTGAAATTGAGTAAGGGGGGGTGTTACTCAAAAAATGGTGAAAATGAAATATAGTGAAATTGAGTAAGGGGGGGTGTTACTCAAAAAATGGTGAAAATGAAAAATAGTGAAAATGAGTAAGAGGGGGGTGTTACCTGAAAATAGTGAAAATGATTAAGGGGGTGTTATTCAAAAAATAGTGAAAATGAGTAAGGGGGTGTTACACGAAAAATAGTGAAAATAAAAAATAGTGCAAATGAGCAAGGGGGGGGGGTCACTCGAAATATAGTGAAAATGATTAAGGGGTGTTACTCGAAAGAAAATGAAAAAGTGAAAATGAGTAAGAGGGAGGTGTTACTTGAAAATAGTGAAAATGAGTAAGGGGGGGGTGTTACACAAAAAATAGTGAAAATAAAAAATAGTGCAAATGAGTAAGGGGGGGTGTTACACGAAAAATAGTGCAAATAAAAAATAGTGCAAATGAGTAAGGGGGGGTGTTACACGAAAAATGGTGAAAATGAAATATACTGAAAATGAGTAAGGGGGGTGTTACTCAAAAAATGGTGAAAATGAAAAATAGTGAAAATGAATAAGAGGGGGGTGTTACTCGAATGATTACTGTGGTTAAAGTAATCAGATACCTATACATATAACACAGTTGTACACATTTTTACCAAAAGGCCAGATAGCTCAGTAGGTAAGGCAAGAGACTCTTATCCTAAGGGTCATGGGTTCGACTCCTGCCTTGCACATAAAATGAGTAAAAGAGTTGATGCTCAAAATCGGAATCACAATCCTATTATTATGGTAAAAGTTATCTGATTACATGTATTTTGATTAAGGGGGGGGGTGTTACTCTAATCATTACTGTGGTTAAAGTAATCAGATACCTATACATATAACACAGTTGTACACAGTTTTACCAAAAGGCCAGATAGCTCAGTAGGTAAGGCAAGAGACTCTTATCCTAAGGGTCATGGGTTCGACTCCTGCGTTACACAAAAAATGAGTAAAAGAGTTGATGCTCAAAATCTGAATCACAATCCTATTATTATGGTAAACGTTATCTGATTACATGTATTTTGATTAAGGGGGGGTGTTACTCGAATCATTACTGTGGTTAAAGTAATCAGATACCTATACATATAACACAGTTGTACACAGTTTTACCAAAAGGCCAGATAGCTCAGTAGGTAGGGCAAGAGACTCTTATCCTAAGGGTCATGGGTTCGACTCCTGCGTTACACAAAAAATGAGTAAAAGAGTTGATGCTCAAAATCTGATTTACAATCCTATTATTATGGTAAAAGTTGTCTGATTACATGTATTTTGATTAAGGGGGGGGGGGTGTTACACAAAAAATAGTGAAAATGAGTAAGGGGGGGGTGTTACTCAAAAAATGGTGAAAATGAAATATAGTGAAAATGATTAAGGGGGTGTTACTCGAAAAATAGTGAAAATGAAAAACAGTGAAAATGAGTAAGAGGGAGGTGTTACTTGAAAATAGTGAAAATGAGTAAGGGGGGTGTTACACGAAAAATAGTGAAAATAAAAAATTAGTGCAAATGAGTAAGGGGGGTGTTACACGAAAAATAGTGAAAATAAAAAATAGTGCAAATGAGCAAGGGGGGGTCACTCTAAATATAGTGAAAATGATTAAGGGGGTGTTACTCGAAAAATAGTGAAAATGAAAAACAGTGAAAATGAGTAAGAGGGAGGTGTTACTTGAAAATAGTGAAAATGAGTAAGGGGGGTGTTACACGAAAAATAGTGCAAATAAAAAATAGTGCAAATGAGTAAGGGGGGGTGTTACACGAAAAATAGTGAAAATGAAAAACAGTGAAAATGAGTAAGAGGGGGGTGTTACACAAAAAATACTGAAAATGAGTAAGGGGAGGTGTTACTCAAAAAATGGTGAAAATGAAATATAGTGAAAATGATTAAGGGGGTGTTACTCGAAAAATAGTGAAAATGAAAAACAGTGAAAATGAGTAAGAGGGAGGTGTTACTTGAAAATAGTGAAAATGAGTAAGGGGGGTGTTACACGAAAAATAGTGAAAATAAAAAATTAGTGCAAATGAGTAAGGGGGTGTTACACGAAAAATAGTGAAAATAAAAAATAGTGCAAATGAGCAAGGGGGGGTCACTCTAAATATAGTGAAAATGATTAAGGGGGTGTTACTCGAAAAATAGTGAAAATGAAATATACTGAAAATGAGTAAGGGGGGTGTTACTCAAAAAATGGTGAAAATGAAAAATAGTGAAAATGAGTAAGAGGGGGGTGTTACTTGAAAATAGTGAAAATGATTAAGGGGGTGTTATTCAAAAAATAGTGAAAATGAGTAAGGGGGGTGTAACACGAAAAATAGTGAAAATAAAAAATAGTGCAAATGAGCAAGGGGGGGGTCACTCTAAATATAGTGAAAATGATTAAGGGGGGTGTTACTCGAAAAATAGTGAAAATGAAAAAGTGAAAATGAGTAAGAGGGAGGTGTTACTTGAAAATAGTGAAAATGAGTAAGGGGGGGGTGTTACACAAAAAATAGTGAAAATAAAAAATAGTGCAAATGAGTAAGGGGGGGTGTTACACGAAAAATAGTGCAAATAAAAAATAGTGCAAATGAGTAAGGGGGGGTGTTACACGAAAAATGGTGAAAATGAAATATACTGAAAATGAGTAAGGGGGGTGTTACTCAAAAAATGGTGAAAATGAAAAATAGTGAAAATGAATAAGAGGGGGGTGTTACTCGAATGATTACTGTGGTTAAAGTAATCAGATACCTATACATATAACACAGTTGTACACAGTCTTACCAAAAGGCCAGATAGCTCAGTAGGTAAGGCAAGAGACTCTTATCCTAAGGGTCATGGGTTCGACTCCTGCCTTGCACATAAAATGAGTAAAAGAGTTGATGCTCAAAATCGGAATCACAATCCTATTATTATGGTAAAAGTTATCTGATTACATGTATTTTGATTAAGGGGGGGTGTTACTCGAATCATTACTGTGGTTAAAGTAATCAGATACCTATATATATAACACAGTTGTACACAGTTTTACCAAAAGGCCGAGATAGCTCAGTAGGTAGGGCAAGAGACTCTTATCCTAAGGGTCATGGGTTCGACTCCTGCGTTACACAAAAAATGAGTAAAAGAGTTGATGCTCAAAATCTGAATCACAATCCTATTATTATGGTAAACGTTATCTGATTACATGTATTTTGATTAAGGGGGGGGTGTTACTCGAATCATTACTGTGGTTAAAGTAATCAGATACCTATACATATAACACAGTTGTACACAGTCTTACCAAAAGGCCAGATAGCTCAGTAGGTAAGGCAAGAGACTCTTATCCCTAAGGGTCATGGGTTCGACTCCTGCCTTGCACATAAAATGAGTAAAAGAGTTGATGCTCAAAATCGGAATCACAATCCTATTATTATGGTAAAAGTTATCTGATTACATGTATTTTGATTAAGGGGGGGGTGTTACTCGAATCATTACTGTGGTTAAAGTAATCAGATACCTATATATATAACACAGTTGTACACAGTTTTACCAAAAGGCCAGATAGCTCACTAGGTAGGGCAAGAGACTCTTATCCTAAGGGTCATGGGTTCGACTCCTGCGTTACACAAAAAATGAGTAAAAGAGTTGATGCTCAAAATCTGAATCGCAATCCTATTATTGTGGTAAAAGTTATCTGATTACATGTATTTTGATTAAGGGGGGGTGTTACTCGAATCATTACTGTGGTTAAAGTAATCAGATACCTATACATATAACACAGTTGTACACAGTTTTACCAAAAGGCCAGATAGCTCAGTAGGTAGGGCAAGAGACTCTTATCCTAAGGGTCATGGGTTCGACTCCTGCGTTACACAAAAAATGAGTAAAAGAGTTGATGCTCAAAATCTGATTTACAATCCTATTATTATGGTAAAAGTTGTCTGATTACATGTATTTTGATTAAGGGGGGGGGGGGGTGTTACTCGAATCATTACTGTGGTTAAAGTAATCAGATACCTATACATATAACACAGTTGTATCCCCCTTTTACCAAAAGGCCAGATAGCTCAGTAGGTAGGGCAAGCGACTCTTATCTTAAGGGTCATGAGTTCGATTCCTGCGTTACACAAAAAATGAGTGAAAGAGTTGATGCTCAAAATCTGAATCACAACCCTATTATTATGGTAAAAGTTATCTGATTACATGTATTTTGATTAAGGGGGGGTGTTACTCGAATCATTACTGTGGTTAAAGTAATCAGATACCTATACATATAACACAGTTGTACACAATCTTAACAAAAGGCCAGATAGCTCAGTAGGTAGGGCAAGAGACTCTTATCCTAAGGGTCATGGGTTCGACTCCTGCGTTACACAAAAAATGAGTAAAAGAGTTGATGCTCAAAATCTGAATCACAATCCTATTATTATGGTAAAAGTTATCTGATTACATGTATTTTGATTAAGGGGGGGTGTTACTCGAATCATTACTGTGGTTAAAGTAATCAGATACCTATACATATAACACAGTTGTACACAGTCTTACCAAAAGTCCGGATAGCTCAGTAGGTAGGGCATGAGACTCTAAACCTAAGGGTCATGGGTTCGACTCCTGCGTTGCACATAAAATGAGAAAAATTGGTGATGCTCAAAATCTGAATCACAACCCTATTACTATGGGAAAAGTTATCTGATTACATGTATTTTTTATTGGGGGGGGGTGTTACACAAAAAATAGTGAAAATGAGTAAGGGGGGGTGTTACTCAAAAAATGGTGAAAATGAAATATAGTGAAAATGATTAAGGGGGTGTTATTCGAAAAATAGTGAAAATGAAAAACAGTGAAAATGAGTAAGAGGGAGGTGTTACTTGAAAATAGTGAAAATGAGTAAGGGGGGTGTTACACGAAAAATAGTGAAAATAAAAAATTAGTGCAAATGAGTAAGGGGGTGTTACACGAAAAATAGTGAAAATAAAAAATAGTGCAAATGAGCAAGGGGGGGTCACTCTAAATATAGTGAAAATGATTAAGGGGGTGTTACTCGAAAAATAGTGAAAATGAAAAACAGTGAAAATGAGTAAGAGGGAGGTGTTACTTGAAAATAGTGAAAATGAGTAAGGGGGGTGTTACACGAAAAATAGTGAAAATAAAAAATTAGTGCAAATGAGTAAGGGGGGTGTTACACGAAAAATAGTGCAAATGAAAAATAGTGAAAATGAGTAAGGGGGGTGTTACTCAAAAAATGGTGAAAATGAAATATACTGAAAATGAGTAAGGGGGGTGTTACTCAAAAAATGGTGAGAATGAGTAAGGGGGGGTGTTACTCAAAAAATGGTGAAAATGAAATATAGTGAAATTGAGTAAGGGGGGTGTTACTCAAAAAATGGTGAAAATGAAAAATAGTGAAAATGAGTAAGAGGGGGGTGTTACTTGAAAATAGTGAAAATGATTAAGGGGGTGTTATTCAAAAAATAGTGAAAATGAGTAAGGGGGTGTTACACGAAAAATAGTGCAAATAAAAAATAGTGCAAATGAGTAAGGGGGGGTGTTACACGAAAAATGGTGAAAATGAAATATACTGAAAATGAGTAAGGGGGGTGTTACTCAAAAAATGGTGAAAATGAAAAATAGTGAAAATGAATAAGAGGGGGGTGTTACTCGAATGATTACTGTGGTTAAAGTAATCAGATACCTATACATATAACACAGTTGTATCCCCCTTTTACCAAAAGGCCAGATAGTTCAGTAGGTAGGGCAAGCGACTCTTATCTTAAGGGTCATGGGTTCGACTCCTGCGTTACACAAAAAATGAGTAAAAGAGTTGATGCTCAAAATCTGAATCACAATCCTATTATTATGGTAAAAGTTATCTGATTACATGTATTTTGATTAAGGGGGGGTGTTACTCGAATCATTACTGTGGTTAAAGTAATCAGATACCTATACATATAACACAGTTGTACACAATCTTAACAAAAGGCCAGATAGCTCAGTAGGTAGGGCAAGAGACTCTTATCCTAAGGGTCATGGGTTCGACTCCTGCGTTACACAAAAAATGAGTAAAAGAGTTGATGCTCAAAATCTGAATCACAATCCTATTATTATGGTAAAAGTTATCTGATTACATGTATTTTGATTAAGGGGGGGTGTTACTCGAATCATTACTTTGGTTAAAGTAATCAGATACCTATACATATAACACAGTTGTACACAGTCATACCAAAAGGCCAGATAGCTCAGTAGGTAAGGCAAGAGACTCTTATCCTAAGGGTCATGGGTTCGACTCCTGCCTTGCACATAAAATGAGTAAAAGAGTTGATGCTCAATATCTGATTTACAATCCTATTATTATGGTAAAAGTTGTCTGATTACATGTATTTTGATTAAGGGGGGGGGGGGTGTTACTCGAATCATTACTGTGGTTAAAGTAATCAGATACCTATACATATAACACAGTTGTATCCCCCTTTTACCAAAAGGCCAGATAGCTCAGTAGGTAGGGCAAGCGACTCTTATCTTAAGGGTCAAGGGTTCGACTCCTGCGTTACACAAAAAATGAGTAAAAGAGTTGATGCTCAAAATCTGAATCACAATCCTATTATTATGGTAAAAGTTATCTGATTACATGTATTTTGATTAAGGGGGGGTGTTACTCGAATCATTACTGTGGTTAAAGTAATCAGATACCTATACATATAACACATTTGTACACAATCTTAACAAAAGGCCAGATAGCTCAGTAGGTAGGGCAAGAGACTCTTATCCTAAGGGTCATGGGTTCGACTCCTGCCTTGCACATAAAATGAGTAAAAGAGTTGATGCTCAAAATCGGAATCACAATCCTATTACTATGGGAAAAGTTATCTGATTACATGTATTTTTTATTGGGGGGGGGTGTTACACAAAAAATAGTGAAAATGAGTAAGGGGGGGTGTTACTCAAAAAATGGTGAAAATGAAATATAGTGAAAATGATTAAAGGGGGTGTTACTCGAAAAATAGTGAAAATGAAAAACAGTGAAAATGAGTAAGAGGGAGGTGTTACTTGAAAATAGTGAAAATGAGTAAGGGGGGTGTTACACGAAAAATAGTGAAAATAAAAAATTAGTGCAAATGAGTAAGGGGGGTGTTACACGAAAAATAGTGCAAATGAAAAATAGTGAAAATGAGTAAGGGGGGGGTGTTACTCAAAAAATGGTGAAAATGAAATATAGTGAAATTGAGTAAGGGGGGGTGTTACTCAAAAAATGGTGAAAATGAAAAATAGTGAAAATGAGTAAGAGGGGGGTGTTACTTGAAAATAGTGAAAATGATTAAGGGGGTGTTATTCAAAAAATAGTGAAAATGAGTAAGGTGGTGTTACACGAAAAATAGTGAAAATAAAAAATAGTGCAAATGAGCAAGGGGGGGTCACTCTAAATATAGTGAAAATGATTAAGGGGGTGTTACTCGAAAAATAGTGAAAATGAAAAACAGTGAAAATGAGTAAGAGGGAGGTGTTACTTGAAAATAGTGAAAATGAGTAAGGGGGGTGTTACACGAAAAATAGTGAAAATAAAAAATAGTGCAAATGAGCAAGGGGGGGGTCACTCGAAATATAGTGAAAATGATTAAGGGGGTGTTACTCGAAAAATAGTGAAAATGAAAAAGTGAAAATGAGTAAGAGGGAGGTGTTACTTGAAAATAGTGAAAATGAGTAAGGGGGGGGGTGTTACACAAAAAATAGACAAAATAAAAAATAGTGCAAATGAGTAAGGGGGGGTGTTACACGAAAAATAGTGCAAATAAAAAATAGTGCAAATGAGTAAGGGGGGGTGTTACACGAAAAATGGTGAAAATGAAATATACTGAAAATGAGTAAGGGGGGTGTTACTCAAAAAATGGTGAAAATGAAAAATAGTGAAAATGAATAAGAGGGGGGTGTTACTCGAATCATTACTGTGGTTAAAGTAATCAGATACCTATACATATAACACAGTTGTACACAGTCTTACCAAAAGGCCAGATAGCTCAGTAGGTAAGGCAAGAGACTCTTATCCTAAGGGTCATGGGTTCGACTCCTGCCTTGCACATAAAATGAGTAAAAGAGTTGATGCTCAAAATCGGAATCACAATCCTATTATTATGGTAAAAGTTATCTGATTACATGTATTTTGATTAAGGGGGGGTGTTACTCGAATCATTACTGTGGTTAAAGTAATCAGATACCTATACATATAACACAGTTGTACACAGTTTTACCAAAAGGCCAGATAGCTCAGTAGGTAGGGCAAGAGACTCTTATCCTAAGGGTCATGGGTTGGACTCCTGCGTTACACAAAAAATGAGTAAAAGAGTTGATGCTCAAAATCTGAATCACAATCCTATTATTATGGTAAACGTTATCTGATTACATGTATTTTGATTAAGGGGGGGTGTTACTCGAATCATTACTGTGGTTAAAGTAATCAGATACCTATACATATAACACAGTTGTACACAGTCTTACCAAAAGGCCAGATAGCTCAGTAGGTAAGGCAAGAGACTCTTATCCTAAGAGTCATGGGTTCGACTCCTGCCTTGCACATAAAATGAGTAAAAGAGTTGATGCTCAAAATCGGAATCACAATCCTATTATTATGGTAAAAGTTGTCTGATTACATGTATTTTGATTAAGGGGGGGGTGTTACTCGAATCATTACTGTGGTTAAAGTAATCAGATACCTATACATATAACACAGTTGTACACAGTTTTACCAAAAGGCCAGATAGCTCAGTAGGTAGGGCAAGAGACTCTTATCCTAAGGGTCATGGGTTCGACTCCTGCGTTACACAAAAAATGAGTAAAAGAGTTGATGCTCAAAATCTGAATCAAAATCCTATTATTATGGTAAAAGTTATCTGATTACATGTATTTTGATTAAGGGGGGGTGTTACTCGAATCATTACTGTGGTTAAAGTAATCAGATACCTATACATATAACACAGTTGTACACAGTCTTACCAAAAGGCCAGATAGCTCAGTAGGTAAGGCAAGAGACTCTTATCCTAAGGGTCATGGGTTCGACTCCTGCCTTGCACATAAAATGAGTAAAAGAGTTGATGCTCAAAATCGGAATCACAATCCTATTACTATGGGAAAAGTTATCTGATTACATGTATTTTTTATTGGGGGGGGGTGTTACACAAAAAATAGTGCAAATGAGTAAGGGGTGGTGTTACTCAAAAAATGGTGAAAATGAAATATAGTGAAAATGATTAAGGGGGTGTTACTCGAAAAATAGTGAAAATGAAAAACAGTAAAAATGAGTAAGAGGGAGGTGTTACTTGAAAATAGTGAAAATGAGTAAGGGGGGTGTTACACGAAAAATAGTGAAAATAAAAAATTAGTGCAAATGAGTAAGGGGGTGTTACACGATAAATAGTGAAAATAAAAAATAGTGCAAATGAGCAAGGGGGGGTCACTCTAAATATAGTGAAAATGATTAAGGGGGTGTTACTCGAAAAATAGTGAAAATGAAAAACAGTGAAAATGAGTAAGAGGGAGGTGTTACTTGAAAATAGTGAAAATGAGTAAGGGGGGGTGTTACACGAAAAATAGTGAAAATAAAAAATTAGTGCAAATGAGTAAGGGGGTGTTACACGAAAAATAGTGAAAATAAAAAATAGTGCAAATGAGCAAGGGGGGGTCACTCTAAATATAGTGAAAATGATTAAGGGGGTGTTACTCGAAAAATAGTGAAAATGAAATATACTGAAAATGAGTAAGGGGGGTGTTACTCAAAAAATGGTGAAAATGAAAAATAGTGAAAATGAGTAAGAGGGGGGTGTTACTTGAAAATAGTGAAAATGATTAAGGGGGTGTTATTCAAAAAATAGTGAAAATGAGTAAGGGGGTGTAACACGAAAAATAGTGAAAATAAAAAATAGTGCAAATGAGCAAGGGGGGGTCACTCTAAATATAGTGAAAATGATTAAGGGGGTGTTACTCGAAAAATAGTGAAAATGAAAAAGTGAAAATGAGTAAGAGGGAGGTGTTACTTGAAAATAGTGAAAATGAGTAAGGGGGGGTGTTACACAAAAAATAGTGAAAATAAAAAATAGTGCAAATGAGTAAGGGGGGGTGTTACACGAAAAATAGTGCAAATAAAAAATAGTGCAAATGAGTAAGGGGGGGTGTTACACGAAAAATGGTGAAAATGAAATATACTGAAAATGAGTAAGGGGGGTGTTACTCAAAAAATGGTGAAAATGAAAAATAGTGAAAATGAATAAGAGGGGGGTGTTACTCGAATGATTACTGTGGTTAAAGTAATCAGATACCTATACATATAACACAGTTGTACACAGTCTTACCAAAAGGCCAGATAGCTCAGTAGGTAAGGCAAGAGACTCTTATCCTAAGGGTCATGGGTTCGACTCCTGCCTTGCACATAAAATGAGTAAAAGAGTTGATGCTCAAAATCGGAATCACAATCCTATTATTATGGTAAAAGTTATCTGATTACATGTATTTTGATTAAGGGGGGGTGTTACTCGAATCATTACTGTGGTTAAAGTAATCAGATACCTATATATATAACACAGTTGTACACAGTTTTACCAAAAGGCCAGATAGCTCAGTAGGTAGGGCAAGAGACTCTTATCCTAAGGGTCATGGGTTCGACTCCTGCGTTACACAAAAAATGAGTAAAAGAGTTGATGCTCAAAATCTGAATCACAATCCTATTATTATGGTAAACGTTATCTGATTACATGTATTTTGATTAAGGGGGGGTGTTACTCGAATCATTACTGTGGTTAAAGTAATCAGATACCTATACATATAACACAGTTGTACACAGTCTTACCAAAAGGCCAGATAGCTCAGTAGGTAAGGCAAGAGACTCTTATCCTAAGGGTCATGGGTTCGACTCCTGCCTTGCACATAAAATGAGTAAAAGAGTTGATGCTCAAAATCGGAATCACAATCCTATTATTATGGTAAAAGTTATCTGATTACATGTATTTTGATTAAGGGGGGGTGTTACTCGAATCATTACTGTGGTTAAAGTAATCAGATACCTATATATATAACACAGTTGTACACAGTTTTACCAAAAGGCCAGATAGCTCACTAGGTAGGGCAAGAGACTCTTATCCTAAGGGTCATGGGTTCGACTCCTGCGTTACACAAAAAATGAGTAAAAGAGTTGATGCTCAAAATCTGAATCACAATCCTATTATTGTGGTAAAAGTTATCTGATTACATGTATTTTGATTAAGGGGGGGTGTTACTCGAATCATTACTGTGGTTAAAGTAATCAGATACCTATACATATAACACAGTTGTACACAGTTTTACCAAAAGGCCAGATAGCTCAGTAGGTAGGGCAAGAGACTCTTATCCTAAGGGTCATGGGTTCGACTCCTGCGTTACACAAAAAATGAGTAAAAGAGTTGATGCTCAAAATCTGATTTACAATCCTATTATTATGGTAAAAGTTGTCTGATTACATGTATTTTGATTAAGGGGGGGGGGGGTGTTACTCGAATCATTACTGTGGTTAAAGTAATCAGATACCTATACATATAACACAGTTGTATCCCCCTTTTACCAAAAGGCCAGATAGCTCAGTAGGTAGGGCAAGAGACTCTTATCCTAAGGGTCATGGGTTCGACTCCTGCGTTACACAAAAAATGAGTAAAAGAGTTGATGCTCAAAATCTGAATCACAATCCTATTATTATGGTAAAAGTTATCTGATTACATGTATTTTGATCAAGGGGGGGTGTTACTCGAATCATTACTGTGGTTAAAGTAATCAGATACCTATACATATAACACAGTTGTACACAGTCATACCAAAAGGCCAGATAGCTCAGTAGGTAAGGCAAGAGACTCTTATCCTAAGGGTCATGGGTTCGACTCCTGCCTTGCACATAAAATGAGTAAAAGAGTTGATGCTCAAAATCGGAATCACAATCCTATTATTATGGTAAAAGTTGTCTGATTACATGTATTTTGATTAAGGGGGGGGGTGTTACTCGAATCATTACTGTGGTTAAAGTAATCAGATACCTATACATATAACACAGTTGTACACAGTTTTACCAAAAGGCCAAATAGCTCAGTAGGTAGGGCAAGAGACTCTTATCCTAAGGGTCATGGGTTCGACTCCTGCGTTACACAAAAAATGAGTAAAAGAGTTGATGCTCAATATCTGATTTACAATCCTATTATTATGGTAAAAGTTGTCTGATTACATGTATTTTGATTAAGGGGGGGGGGGGTGTTACTCGAATCATTACTGTGGTTAAAGTAATCAGATACCTATACATATAACACAGTTGTATCCCCCTTTTACCAAAAGGCCAGATAGCTCAGTAGGTAGGGCAAGCGACTCTTATCTTAAGGGTCAAGGGTTCGACTCCTGCGTTACACAAAAAATGAGTAAAAGAGTTGATGCTCAAAATCTGAATCACAATCCTATTATTATGGTAAAAGTTATCTGATTACATGTATTTTGATTAAGGGGGGGTGTTACTCGAATCATTACTGTGGTTAAAGTAATCAGATACCTATACATATAACACATTTGTACACAATCTTAACAAAAGGCCAGATAGCTCAGTAGGTAGGGCAAGAGACTCTTATCCTAAGGGTCATGGGTTCGACTCCTGCCTTGCACATAAAATGAGTAAAAGAGTTGATGCTCAAAATCGGAATCACAATCCTATTACTATGGGAAAAGTTATCTGATTACATGTATTTTTTATTGGGGGGGGGGTGTTACACAAAAAATAGTGAAAATGAGTAAGGGGGGGTGTTACTCAAAAAATGGTGAAAATGAAATATAGTGAAAATGATTAAGGGGGTGTTACTCGAAAAATAGTGAAAATGAAAAACAGTGAAAATGAGTAAGAGGGAGGTGTTACTTGAAAATAGTGAAAATGAGTAAGGGGGGTGTTACACGAAAAATAGTGAAAATAAAAAATTAGTGCAAATGAGTAAGGGGGGTGTTACACGAAAAATAGTGCAAATGAAAAATAGTGAAAATGAGTAAGGGGGGGTGTTACTCAAAAAATGGTGAAAATGAAATATAGTGAAATTGAGTAAGGGGGGGTGTTACTCAAAAAATGGTGAAAATGAAAAATAGTGAAAATGAGTAAGAGGGGGGTGTTACTTGAAAATAGTGAAAATGATTAAGGGGGTGTTATTCAAAAAATAGTGAAAATGAGTAAGGTGGTGTTACACGAAAAATAGTGAAAATAAAAAATAGTGCAAATGAGCAAGGGGGGGTCACTCTAAATATAGTGAAAATGATTAAGGGGGTGTTACTCGAAAAATAGTGAAAATGAAAAACAGTGAAAATGAGTAAGAGGGAGGTGTTACTTGAAAATAGTGAAAATGAGTAAGGGGGGTGTTACACGAAAAATAGTGAAAATAAAAAATAGTGCAAATGAGCAAGGGGGGGGTCACTCGAAATATAGTGAAAATGATTAAGGGGGTGTTACTCGAAAAATAGTGAAAATGAAAAAGTGAAAATGAGTAAGAGGGAGGTGTTACTTGAAAATAGTGAAAATGAGTAAGGGGGGGGGTGTTACACAAAAAATAGACAAAATAAAAAATAGTGCAAATGAGTAAGGGGGGGTGTTACACGAAAAATAGTGCAAATAAAAAATAGTGCAAATGAGTAAGGGGGGGTGTTACACGAAAAATGGTGAAAATGAAAAATAGTGAAAATGAATAAGAGGGGGGTGTTACTCGAATCATTACTGTGGTTAAAGTAATCAGATACCTATACATATAACACAGTTGTACACAGTCTTACCAAAAGGCCAGATAGCTCAGTAGGTAAGGCAAGAGACTCTTATCCTAAGGGTCATGGGTTCGACTCCTGCCTTGCACATAAAATGAGTAAAAGAGTTGATGCTCAAAATCGGAATCACAATCCTATTATTATGGTAAAAGTTATCTGATTACATGTATTTTGATTAAGGGGGGGTGTTACTCGAATCATTACTGTGGTTAAAGTAATCAGATACCTATACATATAACACAGTTGTACACAGTTTTACCAAAAGGCCAGATAGCTCAGTAGGTAGGGCAAGAGACTCTTATCCTAAGGGTCATGGGTTGGACTCCTGCGTTACACAAAAAATGAGTAAAAGAGTTGATGCTCAAAATCTGAATCACAATCCTATTATTATGGTAAACGTTATCTGATTACATGTATTTTGATTAAGGGGGGGTGTTACTCGAATCATTACTGTGGTTAAAGTAATCAGATACCTATACATATAACACAGTTGTACACAGTCTTACCAAAAGGCCAGATAGCTCAGTAGGTAAGGCAAGAGACTCTTATCCTAAGAGTCATGGGTTCGACTCCTGCCTTGCACATAAAATGAGTAAAAGAGTTGATGCTCAAAATCGGAATCACAATCCTATTATTATGGTAAAAGTTGTCTGATTACATGTATTTTGATTAAGGGGGGGGTGTTACTCGAATCATTACTGTGGTTAAAGTAATCAGATACCTATACATATAACACAGTTGTACACAGTTTTACCAAAAGGCCAGATAGCTCAGTAGGTAGGGCAAGAGACTCTTATCCTAAGGGTCATGGGTTCGACTCCTGCGTTACACAAAAAATGAGTAAAAGAGTTGATGCTCAAAATCTGAATCAAAATCCTATTATTATGGTAAAAGTTATCTGATTACATGTATTTTGATTAAGGGGGGGTGTTACTCGAATCATTACTGTGGTTAAAGTAATCAGATACCTATACATATAACACAGTTGTACACAGTCTTACCAAAAGGCCAGATAGCTCAGTAGGTAAGGCAAGAGACTCTTATCCTAAGGGTCATGGGTTCGACTCCTGCCTTGCACATAAAATGAGTAAAAGAGTTGATGCTCAAAATCTGATTTACAATCCTATTATTATGGTAAAAGTTGTCTGATTACATGTATTTTGATTGAGGGGGGGGGGGGGGGGGGTGTTACTCGAATCATTACTGTGGTTAAAGTAATCAGATACCTATACATATAACACAGTCGTATCCCCCTTTTACCAAAAGGCCAGATAGCTCAGTAGGTAGGGCAAGCGACTCTTATCTTAAGGGTCATGGGTTCGACTCCTGCGTTACACAAAAAATGAGTAAAAGAGTTGATGCTCAAAATCTGAATCACAATCCTATTATTATGGTAAAAGTTATCTGATTACATGTATTTTGATTAAGGGGGGGTGTTACTCGAATAATTACTGTGGTTAAAGTAATCAGATACCTATACATATAACACAGTTGTACACAATCTTAACAAAAGGCCAGAAAGCTCAGTAGGTAGGGCAAGAGACTCTTATCCTAAGGGTCATGGGTTCGACTCCTGCGTTACACAAAAAATGAGTAAAAGAGTTGATGCTCAAAATCTAAATCACAGTCCTATTATTATGGTAAAAGTTATCTGATTACATGTATTTTGATAAAGGGGGGGTGTTACTTGAATCATTACTGTGGTTAAAGTAATCAGATACCTATACATATAACACAGTTGTACACAGTCTTACCAAAAGTCCGGATAGCTCAGTAGGTAGGGCATGAGACTCTAAACCTAAGGGTCATGGGTTCGACTCCTGCGTTGCACATAAAATGAGAAAAATTGGTGATGCTCAAAATCTGAATCACAACCCTATTACTATGGGAAAAGTTATCTGATTACATGTATTTTTTATTGGGGGGGGGGTGTTACACAAAAAATAGTGAAAATGAGTAAGGGGGGGTGTTACTCAAAAAATGGTGAAAATGAAATATAGTGAAAATGATTAAGGGGGTGTTACTCGAAAAATAGTGAAAATGAAAAACAGTGAGAATGAGTAAGAGGGAGGTGTTACTTGAAAATAGTGAAAATGAGTAAGGGGGGTGTTACATGAAAAATAGTGAAAATAAAAAATTAGTGCAAATGAGTAAGGGGGTGTTACACGAAAAATAGTGAAAATAAAAAATAGTGCAAATGAGCAAGGGGGGGTCACTCTAAATATAGTGAAAATGATTAAGGGGGTGTTACTCGAAAAATAGTGAAAATGAAAAATAGTGAAAATGAGTAAGAGGGAGGTGTTACTTGAAAATAGTGAAAATGATTAAGGGGGTGTTACACGAAAAATAGTGAAAATAAAAAATAGTGCAAATGAGTAAGGGGGGTGTTACACGAAAAATAGTGCAAATGAAAAATAGTGAAAATGAGTAAGGGGGGTGTTACTCAAAAAATGGTGAAAATGAAATATACTGAAAATGAGTAAGGGGGGTGTTACTCAAAAAATGGTGAAAATGAGTAAGGGGGGGTGTTACTCAAAAAATGGTGAAAATGAAATATAGTGAAATTGAGTAAGGGGGGGTGTTACTCAAAAAATGGTGAAAATGAAAAATAGTGAAAATGAGTAAGAGGGGGGTGTTACTTGAAAATAGTGAAAATGATTAAGGGGGTGTTATTCAAAAAATAGTGAAAATGAGCAAGGGGGGGTCACTCTAAATATAGTGAAAATGATTAAGGGGGTGTTACTCGAAAAATAGTGAAAATGAAAAACAGTGAAAATGAGTAAGAGGGAGGTGTTACTTGAAAATAGTGAAAATGAGTAAGGGGGGTGTTACACGAAAAATAGTGAAAATAAAAAATAGTGCAAATGAGCAAGGGGGGGGGTCACTCGAAACATAGTGAAAATGATTAAGGGGGTGTTACTCGAAAAATAGTGAAAATGAAAAAGTGAAAATGAGTAAGAGGGAGGTGTTACTTGAAAATAGTGAAAATGAGTAAGGGGGGGGTGTTACACAAAAAATAGTGAAAATAAAAAATAGTGCAAATGAGTAAGGGGGGGTGTTACACGAAAAATAGTGCAAATAAAAAATAGTGCAAATGAGTAAGGGGGGGTGTTACACGAAAAATGGTGAAAATAAAATATACTGAAAATGAGTAAGGGGGTGTTACTCAAAAAATGGTGAAAATGAAAAATAGTGAAAATGAATAAGAGGGGGGTGTTACTCGAATGATTACTGTGGTTAAAGTAATCAGATACCTATACATATAACACAGTTGTACACAGTCTTACCAAAAGGCCAGATAGCTCAGTAGGTAAGGCAAGAGACTCTTATCCTAAGGGTCATGGGTTCGACTCCTGCCTTGCACATAAAATGAGTAAAAGAGTTGATGCTCAAAATCGGAATCACAATCCTATTATTATGGTAAAAGTTATCTGATTACATGTATTTTGATTAAGGGGGGGTGTTACTCGAATCATTACTGTGGTTAAAGTAATCAGATACCTATATATATAACACAGTTGTACACAGTTTTACCAAAAGGCCAGATAGCTCAGTAGGTAGGGCAAGAGACTCTTATCCTAAGGGTCATGGGTTCGACTCCTGCCTTGCACATAAAATGAGTAAAAGAGTTGATGCTCAAAATCGGAATCACAATCCTATTACTATGGGAAAAGTTATCTGATTACATGTATTTTTTATTGGGGGGGGGTGTTACACAAAAAATAGTGAAAATGAGTAAGGGGGGTGTTACTCAAAAAATGGTGAAAATGAAATATAGTGAAAATGATTAAGGGGGTGTTACTCGAAAAATAGTGAAAATGAAAAACAGTGAAAATGAGTAAGAGGGAGGTGTTACTTGAAAATAGTGAAAATGAGTAAGGGGGGTGTTACACGAAAAATAGTGAAAATAAAAAATTAGTGCAAATGAGTAAGGGGGGTGTTACACGAAAAATAGTGCAAATGAAAAATAGTGAAAATGAGTAAGGGGGGGTGTTACTCAAAAAATGGTGAAAATGAAATATAGTGAAATTGAGTAAGGGGGGGTGTTACTCAAAAAATGGTGAAAATGAAAAATAGTGAAAATGAGTAAGAGGGGGGTGTTACTTGAAAATAGTGAAAATGATTAAGGGGGTGTTATTCAAAAAATAGTGAAAATGAGTAAGGTGGTGTTACACGAAAAATAGTGAAAATAAAAAATAGTGCAAATGAGCAAGGGGGGGTCACTCTAAATATAGTGAAAATGATTAAGGGGGTGTTACTCGAAAAATAGTGAAAATGAAAAACAGTGAAAATGAGTAAGAGGGAGGTGTTACTTGAAAATAGTGAAAATGAGTAAGGGGGGTGTTACACGAAAAATAGTGAAAATAAAAAATAGTGCAAATGAGCAAGGGGGGGGTCACTCGAAATATAGTGAAAATGATTAAGGGGGTGTTACTCGAAAAATAGTGAAAATGAAAAAGTGAAAATGAGTAAGAGGGAGGTGTTACTTGAAAATAGTGAAAATGAGTAAGGGGGGGGGTGTTACACAAAAAATAGACAAAATAAAAAATAGTGCAAATGAGTAAGGGGGGGTGTTACACGAAAAATAGTGCAAATAAAAAATAGTGCAAATGAGTAAGGGGGGGTGTTACACGAAAAATGGTGAAAATGAAATATACTGAAAATGAGTAAGGGGGGTGTTACTCAAAAAATGGTGAAAATGAAAAATAGTGAAAATGAATAAGAGGGGGGTGTTACTCGAATCATTACTGTGGTTAAAGTAATCAGATACCTATACATATAACACAGTTGTACACAGTCTTACCAAAAGGCCAGATAGCTCAGTAGGTAAGGCAAGAGACTCTTATCCTAAGGGTCATGGGTTCGACTCCTGCCTTGCACATAAAATGAGTAAAAGAGTTGATGCTCAAAATCGGAATCACAATCCTATTATTATGGTAAAAGTTATCTGATTACATGTATTTTGATTAAGGGGGGGTGTTACTCGAATCATTACTGTGGTTAAAGTAATCAGATACCTATACATATAACACAGTTGTACACAGTTTTACCAAAAGGCCAGATAGCTCAGTAGGTAGGGCAAGAGACTCTTATCCTAAGGGTCATGGGTTGGACTCCTGCGTTACACAAAAAATGAGTAAAAGAGTTGATGCTCAAAATCTGAATCACAATCCTATTATTATGGTAAACGTTATCTGATTACATGTATTTTGATTAAGGGGGGGTGTTACTCGAATCATTACTGTGGTTAAAGTAATCAGATACCTATACATATAACACAGTTGTACACAGTCTTACCAAAAGGCCAGATAGCTCAGTAGGTAAGGCAAGAGACTCTTATCCTAAGAGTCATGGGTTCGACTCCTGCCTTGCACATAAAATGAGTAAAAGAGTTGATGCTCAAAATCGGAATCACAATCCTATTATTATGGTAAAAGTTGTCTGATTACATGTATTTTGATTAAGGGGGGGGTGTTACTCGAATCATTACTGTGGTTAAAGTAATCAGATACCTATACATATAACACAGTTGTACACAGTTTTACCAAAAGGCCAGATAGCTCAGTAGGTAGGGCAAGAGACTCTTATCCTAAGGGTCATGGGTTCGACTCCTGCGTTACACAAAAAATGAGTAAAAGAGTTGATGCTCAAAATCTGAATCAAAATCCTGTTATTATGGTAAAAGTTATCTGATTACATGTATTTTGATTAAGGGGGGGTGTTACTCGAATCATTACTGTGGTTAAAGTAATCAGATACCTATACATATAACACAGTTGTACACAGTCTTACCAAAAGGCCAGATAGCTCAGTAGGTAAGGCAAGAGACTCTTATCCTAGGGGTCATGGGTTCGACTCCTGCCTTGCACATAAAATGAGTAAAAGAGTTGATGCTCAAAATCTGATTTACAATCCTATTATTATGGTAAAAGTTGTCTGATTACATGTATTTTGATTGAGGGGGGGGGGGGGGTGTTACTCGAATCATTACTGTGGTTAAAGTAATCAGATACCTATACATATAACACAGTCGTATCCCCCTTTTACCAAAAGGCCAGATAGCTCAGTAGGTAGGGCAAGCGACTCTTATCTTAAGGGTCATGGGTTCGACTCCTGCGTTACACAAAAAATGAGTAAAAGAGTTGATGCTCAAAATCTGAATCACAATCCTATTATTATGGTAAAAGTTATCTGATTACATGTATTTTGATTAAGGGGGGGTGTTACTCGAATAATTACTGTGGTTAAAGTAATCAGATACCTATACATATAACACAGTTGTACACAATCTTAACAAAAGGCCAGATAGCTCAGTAGGTAGGGCAAGAGACTCTTATCCTAAGGGTCATGGGTTCGACTCCTGCGTTACACAAAAAATGAGTAAAAGAGTTGATGCTCAAAATCTAAATCACAGTCCTATTATTATGGTAAAAGTTATCTGATTACATGTATTTTGATAAAGGGGGGGTGTTACTTGAATCATTACTGTGGTTAAAGTAATCAGATACCTATACATATAACACAGTTGTACACAGTCTTACCAAAAGTCCGGATAGCTCAGTAGGTAGGGCATGAGACTCTAAACCTAAGGGTCATGGGTTCGACTCCTGCGTTGCACATAAAATGAGAAAAATTGGTGATGCTCAAAATCTGAATCACAACCCTATTACTATGGGAAAAGTTATCTGATTACATGTATTTTTTATTGGGGGGGGGGTGTTACACAAAAAATAGTGAAAATGAGTAAGGGGGGGTGTTACTCAAAAAATGGTGAAAATGAAATATAGTGAAAATGATTAAGGGGGTGTTACTCGAAAAATAGTGAAAATGAAAAACAGTGAAAATGAGTAAGAGGGAGGTGTTACTTGAAAATAGTGAAAATGAGTAAGGGGGGTGTTACATGAAAAATAGTGAAAATAAAAAATTAGTGCAAATGAGTAAGGGGGTGTTACACGAAAAATAGTGAAAATAAAAAATAGTGCAAATGAGCAAGGGGGGGTCACTCTAAATATAGTGAAAATGATTAAGGGGGTGTTACTCGAAAAATAGTGAAAATGAAAAATAGTGAAAATGAGTAAGAGGGAGGTGTTACTTGAAAATAGTGAAAATGATTAAGGGGGTGTTACACGAAAAATAGTGAAAATAAAAAATAGTGCAAATGAGTAAGGGGGGTGTTACACGAAAAATAGTGCAAATGAAAAATAGTGAAAATGAGTAAGGGGGGTGTTACTCAAAAAATGGTGAAAATGAAATATACTGAAAATGAGTAAGGGGGGTGTTACTCAAAAAATGGTGAAAATGAGTAAGGGGGGGTGTTACTCAAAAAATGGTGAAAATGAAATATAGTGAAATTGAGTAAGGGGGGGTGTTACTCAAAAAATGGTGAAAATGAAAAATAGTGAAAATGAGTAAGAGGGGGGTGTTACTTGAAAATAGTGAAAATGATTAAGGGGGTGTTATTCAAAAAATAGTGAAAATGAGCAAGGGGGGGTCACTCTAAATATAGTGAAAATGATTAAGGGGGTGTTACTCGAAAAATAGTGAAAATGAAAAACAGTGAAAATGAGTAAGAGGGAGGTGTTACTTGAAAATAGTGAAAATGAGTAAGGGGGGTGTTACACGAAAAATAGTGAAAATAAAAAATAGTGCAAATGAGCAAGGGGGGGGGGGTCACTCGAAACATAGTGAAAATGATTAAGGGGGTGTTACTCGAAAAATAGTGAAAATGAAAAAGTGAAAATGAGTAAGAGGGAGGTGTTACTTGAAAATAGTGAAAATGAGTAAGGGGGGGGTGTTACACAAAAAATAGTGAAAATAAAAAATAGTGCAAATGAGTAAGGGGGGGTGTTACACGAAAAATAGTGCAAATAAAAAATAGTGCAAATGAGTAAGGGGGGGTGTTACACGAAAAATGGTGAAAATAAAATATACTGAAAATGAGTAAGGGGGTGTTACTCAAAAAATGGTGAAAATGAAAAATAGTGAAAATGAATAAGAGGGGGGTGTTACTCGAATGATTACTGTGGTTAAAGTAATCAGATACCTATACATATAACACAGTTGTACACAGTCTTACCAAAAGGCCAGATAGCTCAGTAGGTAAGGCAAGAGACTCTTATCCTAAGGGTCATGGGTTCGACTCCTGCCTTGCACATAAAATGAGTAAAAGAGTTGATGCTCAAAATCGGAATCACAATCCTATTATTATGGTAAAAGTTATCTGATTACATGTATTTTGATTAAGGGGGGGTGTTACTCGAATCATTACTGTGGTTAAAGTAATCAGATACCTATATATATAACACAGTTGTACACAGTTTTACCAAAAGGCCAGATAGCTCAGTAGGTAGGGCAAGAGACTCTTATCCTAAGGGTCATGGGTTCGACTCCTGCGTTACACAAAAAATGAGTAAAAGAGTTGATGCTCAAAATCTGAATCACAATCCTATTATTATGGTAAAAGTTATCTGATTACATGTATTTTGATTAAGGGGGGGTGTTACTCGAATCATTACTGTGGTTAAAGTAATCAGATACCTATACATATAACACAGTTGTACACAGTCTTACCAAAAGGCCAGATAGCTCAGTAGGTAAGGCAAGAGACTCTTATCCTAAGGGTCATGGGTTCGACTCCTGCCTTGCACATAAAATGAGTAAAAGAGTTGATGCTCAAAATCGGAATCACAATCCTATTATTATGGTAAAAGTTGTCTGATTACATGTATTTTGATTAAGGGGGGGGTGTTACTCGAATCATTACTGTGGTTAAAGTAATCAGATACCTATACATATAACACAGTTGTACACAGTTTTACCAAAAGGCCAGATAGCTCAGTAGGTAGGGCAAGAGACTCTTATCCTAAGGGTCATGGGTTCGACTCCTGCGTTACACAAAAAATGAGTAAAAGAGTTGATGCTCAAAATCTGATTTACAATCCTATTATTATGGTAAAAGTTGTCTGATTACATGTATTTTGATTAAGGGGGGGGGGGGTGTTACTCGAATCATTACTGTGGTTAAAGTAATCAGATACCTATACATATAACACAGTTGTATCCCCCTTTTACCAAAAGGCCAGATAGCTCAGTAGGTAGGGAGAGCGACTCTTATCTTAAGGGTCATGGGTTCGACTCCTGCGTTACACAAAAAATGAGTAAAAGAGTTGATGCTCAAAATCTGAATCACAATCCTATTATTATGGTAAAAGTTATCTGATTACATGTATTTTGATTAAGGGGGGGTGTTACTTGAATCATTACTGTGGTTAAAGTAATCAGATACCTATACATATAACACAGTTGTACAGTTTTACCAAAAGGCCAGATAGCTCAGTAGGTAGGGCAAGAGACTCTTATCCTAAGGGTCATGGGTTCGACTCCTGCGTTACACAAAAAATGAGTAAAAGAGTTGATGCTCAAAATCTGAATCACAATCCTATTATTATGGTAAACGTTATCTGATTACATGTATTTTGATTAAGGGGGGGTGTTACTCGAATCATTACTGTGGTTAAAGTAATCAGATACCTATACATATAACACAGTTGTACACAGTCTTACCAAAAGGCCAGATAGCTCAGTAGGTAAGGCAAGAGACTCTTATCCTAAGGCTCATGGGTTCGACTCCTGCCTTGCACATAAAATGAGTAAAAGAGTTGATGCTCAAAATCGGAATCACAATCCTATTATTATGGTAAAAGTTGTCTGATTACATGTATTTTGATTAAGGGGGGGGTGTTACTCGAATCATTACTGTGGTTAAAGTAATCAGATACCTATACATATAACACAGTTGTACACAGTTTTACCAAAAGGCCAGATAGCTCAGTAGGTAGGGCAAGAGACTCTTATCCTAAGGGTCATGGGTTCGACTCCTGCGTTACACAAAAAATGAGTAAAAGAGTTGATGCTCAAAATCTGAATCACAATCCTATTATTATGGTAAACGTTATCTGATTACATGTATTTTGATTAAGGGGGGGTGTTACTCGAATCATTACTGTGGTTAAAGTAATCAGATACCTATACATATAACACAGTTGTACACAGTCTTAGCAAAAGGCCAGATAGCTCAGTAGGTAAGGCAAGAGACTCTTATCCTAAGGGTCATGGGTTCGACTCCTGCCTTGCACATAAAATGAGTAAAAGAGTTGATGCTCAAAATCGGAATCACAATCCTATTATTATGGTAAAAGTTGTCTGATTACATGTATTTTGATTAAGGGGGGGGTGTTACTCGAATCATTACTGTGGTTAAAGTAATCAGATACCTATACATATAACACAGTTGTACACAGTTTTACCAAAAGGCCAGATAGCTCAGTAGGTAGGGCAAGAGACTCTTATCCTAAGGGTCATGGGTTCGACTCCTGCGTTACACAAAAAATGAGTAAAAGAGTTGATGCTCAAAATCTGAATCACAATCCTATTATTATGGTAAAAGTTATCTGATTACATGTATTTTGATTAAGGGGGGGTGTTACTCGAATCATTACTGTGGTTAAAGTAATCAGATACCTATACATATAACACAGTTGTACACAGTCTTACCAAAAGGCCAGATAGCTCAGTAGGTAAGGCAAGAGACTCTTATCCTAAGGGTCATGGGTTCGACTCCTGCCTTGCACATAAAATGAGTAAAAGAGTTGATGCTCAAAATCGGAATCACAATCCTATTATTATGGTAAAAGTTGTCTGATTACATGTATTTTGATTAAGGGGGGGGTGTTACTCGAATCATTACTGTGGTTAAAGTAATCAGATACCTATACATATAACACAGTTGTACACAGTTTTACCAAAAGGCCAGATAGCTCAGTAGGTAGGGCAAGAGACTCTTATCCTAAGGGTCATGGGTTCGACTCCTGCGTTACACAAAAAATGAGTAAAAGAGTTGATGCTCAAAATCTGAATCACAATCCTATTATTATGGTAAAAGTTATCTGATTACATGTATTTTGATTAAGGGGGGGTGTTACTCGAATCATTACTGTGGTTAAAGTAATCAGATACCTATACATATAACACAGTTGTACACAGTCTTACCAAAAGGCCAGATAGCTCAGTAGGTAAGGCAAGAGCCTCTTATCCTAAGGGTCATGGGTTCGACTCCTGCCTTGCACATAAAATGAGTAAAAGAGTTGATGCTCAAAATCGGAATCACAATCCTGTTATTATGGTAAAAGTTGTCTGATTACATGTATTTTGATTAAGGGGGGGGTGTTACTCGAATCATTACTGTGGTTAAAGTAATCAGATACCTATACATATAACACAGTTGTACACAGTTTTACCAAAAGGCCAGATAGCTCAGTAGGTAGGGCAAGAGACTCTTGTCCTAAGGGTCATGGGTTCGACTCCTGCGTTACACAAAAAATGAGTAAAAGAGTTGATGCTCAAAATCTGATTTACAATCCTATTATTATGGTAAAAGTTGTCTGATTACATGTATTTTGATTGAGGGGGGGGGGGGGTGTTACTCGAATCATTACTGTGGTTAAAGTAATCAGATACCTATACATATAACACAGTCGTATCCCCCTTTTACCAAAAGGCCAGATAGCTCAGTAGGTAGGGCAAGCGACTCTTATCTTAAGGGTCATGGGTTCGACTCCTGCGTTACACAAAAAATGAGTAAAAGAGTTGATGCTCAAAATCTGAATCACAATCCTATTATTATGGTAAAAGTTATCTGATTACATGTATTTTGATTAAGGGGGGGTGTTACTCGAATAATTACTGTGGTTAAAGTAATCAGATACCTATACATATAACACAGTTGTACACAATCTTAACAAAAGGCCAGATAGCTCAGTAGGTAGGGCAAGAGACTCTTATCCTAAGGGTCATGGGTTCGACTCCTGCGTTACACAAAAAATGAGTAAAAGAGTTGATGCTCAAAATCTAAATCACAGTCCTATTATTATGGTAAAAGTTATCTGATTACATGTATTTTGATAAAGGGGGGGTGTTACTTGAATCATTACTGTGGTTAAAGTAATCAGATACCTATACATATAACACAGTTGTACACAGTCTTACCAAAAGTCCGGATAGCTCAGTAGGTAGGGCATGAGACTCTAAACCTAAGGGTCATGGGTTCGACTCCTGCGTTGCACATAAAATGAGAAAAATTGGTGATACTCAAAATCTGAATCACAACCCTATTACTATGGGAAAAGTTATCTGATTACATGTATTTTTTATTGGGGGGGGGGTGTTACACAAAAAATAGTGAAAATGAGTAAGGGGGGGTGTTACTCAAAAAATGGTGAAAATGAAATATAGTGAAAATGATTAAGGGGGTGTTACTCGAAAAATAGTGAAAATGAAAAACAGTGAAAATGAGTAAGAGGGAGGTGTTACTTGAAAATAGTGAAAATGAGTAAGGGGGGTGTTACATGAAAAATAGTGAAAATAAAAAATTAGTGCAAATGAGTAAGGGGGTGTTACACGAAAAATAGTGAAAATAAAAAATAGTGCAAATGAGCAAGGGGGGGTCACTCTAAATATAGTGAAAATGATTAAGGGGGTGTTACTCGAAAAATAGTGAAAATGAAAAATAGTGAAAATGAGTAAGAGGGAGGTGTTACTTGAAAATAGTGAAAATGATTAAGGGGGTGTTACACGAAAAATAGTGAAAATAAAAAATAGTGCAAATGAGTAAGGGGGGTGTTACACGAAAAATAGTGCAAATGAAAAATAGTGAAAATGAGTAAGGGGGGTGTTACTCAAAAAATGGTGAAAATGAAATATACTGAAAATGAGTAAGGGGGGTGTTACTCAAAAAATGGTGAAAATGAGTAAGGGGGGGTGTTACTCAAAAAAGTGGTGAAAATGAAATATAGTGAAATTGAGTAAGGGGGGGTGTTACTCAAAAAATGGTGAAAATGAAAAATAGTGAAAATGAGTAAGAGGGGGGTGTTACTTGAAAATAGTGAAAATGATTAAGGGGGTGTTATTCAAAAAATAGTGAAAATGAGCAAGGGGGGGTCACTCTAAATATAGTGAAAATGATTAAGGGGGTGTTACTCGAAAAATAGTGAAAATGAAAAACAGTGAAAATGAGTAAGAGGGAGGTGTTACTTGAAAATAGTGAAAATGAGTAAGGGGGGTGTTACACGAAAAATAGTGAAAATAAAAAATAGTGCAAATGAGCAAGGGGGGGGGGTCACTCGAAACATAGTGAAAATGATTAAGGGGGTGTTACTCGAAAAATAGTGAAAATGAAAAAGTGAAAATGAGTAAGAGGGAGGTGTTACTTGAAAATAGTGAAAATGAGTAAGGGGGGGGTGTTACACAAAAAATAGTGAAAATAAAAAATAGTGCAAATGAGTAAGGGGGGGGTGTTACACGAAAAATAGTGCAAATAAAAAATAGTGCAAATGAGTAAGGGGGGGTGTTACACGAAAAATGGTGAAAATAAAATATACTGAAAATGAGTAAGGGGGTGTTACTCAAAAAATGGTGAAAATGAAAAATAGTGAAAATGAATAAGAGGGGGGTGTTACTCGAATGATTACTGTGGTTAAAGTAATCAGATACCTATACATATAACACAGTTGTACACAGTCTTACCAAAAGGCCAGATAGCTCAGTAGGTAAGGCAAGAGACTCTTATCCTAAGGGTCATGGGTTCGACTCCTGCCTTGCACATAAAATGAGTAAAAGAGTTGATGCTCAAAATCGGAATCACAATCCTATTATTATGGTAAAAGTTATCTGATTACATGTATTTTGATTAAGGGGGGGTGTTACTCGAATCATTACTGTGGTTAAAGTAATCAGATACCTATATATATAACACAGTTGTACACAGTTTTACCAAAAGGCCAGATAGCTCAGTAGGTAGGGCAAGAGACTCTTATCCTAAGGGTCATGGGTTCGACTCCTGCGTTACACAAAAAATGAGTAAAAGAGTTGATGCTCAAAATCTGAATCACAATCCTATTATTATGGTAAAAGTTATCTGATTACATGTATTTTGATTAAGGGGGGGTGTTACTCGAATCATTACTGTGGTTAAAGTAATCAGATACCTATACATATAACACAGTTGTACACAGTCTTACCAAAAGGCCAGATAGCTCAGTAGGTAAGGCAAGAGACTCTTATCCTAAGGGTCATGGGTTCGACTCCTGCCTTGCACATAAAATGAGTAAAAGAGTTGATGCTCAAAATCGGAATCACAATCCTATTATTATGGTAAAAGTTGTCTGATTACATGTATTTTGATTAAGGGGGGGGTGTTACTCGAATCATTACTGTGGTTAAAGTAATCAGATACCTATACATATAACACAGTTGTACACAGTTTTACCAAAAGGCCAGATAGCTCAGTAGGTAGGGCAAGAGACTCTTATCCTAAGGGTCATGGGTTCGACTCCTGCGTTACACAAAAAATGAGTAAAAGAGTTGATGCTCAAAATCTGATTTACAATCCTATTATTATGGTAAAAGTTGTCTGATTACATGTATTTTGATTAAGGGGGGGGGGGGTGTTACTCGAATCATTACTGTGGTTAAAGTAATCAGATACCTATACATATAACACAGTTGTATCCCCCTTTTACCAAAAGGCCAGATAGCTCAGTAGGTAGGGCAAGCGACTCTTATCTTAAGGGTCATGGGTTCGACTCCTGCGTTACACAAAAAATGAGTAAAAGAGTTGATGCTCAAAATCTGAATCACAATCCTATTATTATGGTAAAAGTTATCTGATTACATGTATTTTGATTAAGGGGGGGTGTTACTTGAATCATTACTGTGGTTAAAGTAATCAGATACCTATACATATAACACAGTTGTACAGTTTTACCAAAAGGCCAGATAGCTCAGTAGGTAGGGCAAGAGACTCTTATCCTAAGGGTCATGGGTTCGACTCCTGCGTTACACAAAAAATGAGTAAAAGAGTTGATGCTCAAAATCTGAATCACAATCCTATTATTATGGTAAACGTTATCTGATTACATGTATTTTGATTAAGGGGGGGTGTTACTCGAATCATTACTGTGGTTAAAGTAATCAGATACCTATACATATAACACAGTTGTACACAGTCTTACCAAAAGGCCAGATAGCTCAGTAGGTAAGGCAAGAGACTCTTATCCTAAGGCTCATGGGTTCGACTCCTGCCTTGCACATAAAATGAGTAAAAGAGTTGATGCTCAAAATCGGAATCACAATCCTATTATTATGGTAAAAGTTGTCTGATTACATGTATTTTGATTAAGGGGGGGGTGTTACTCGAATCATTACTGTGGTTAAAGTAATCAGATACCTATACATATAACACAGTTGTACACAGTTTTACCAAAAGGCCAGATAGCTCAGTAGGTAGGGCAAGAGACTCTTATCCTAAGGGTCATGGGTTCGACTCCTGCGTTACACAAAAAATGAGTAAAAGAGTTGATGCTCAAAATCTGAATCACAATCCTATTATTATGGTAAACGTTATCTGATTACATGTATTTTGATTAAGGGGGGGTGTTACTCGAATCATTACTGTGGTTAAAGTAATCAGATACCTATACATATAACACAGTTGTACACAGTCTTACCAAAAGGCCAGATAGCTCAGTAGGTAAGGCAAGAGACTCTTATCCTAAGGGTCATGGGTTCGACTCCTGCCTTGCACATAAAATGAGTAAAAGAGTTGATGCTCAAAATCGGAATCACAATCCTATTATTATGGTAAAAGTTGTCTGATTACATGTATTTTGATTAAGGGGGGGGTGTTACTCGAATCATTACTGTGGTTAAAGTAATCAGATACCTATACATATAACACAGTTGTACACAGTTTTACCAAAAGGCCAGATAGCTCAGTAGGTAGGGCAAGAGACTCTTATCCTAAGGGTCATGGGTTCGACTCCTGCGTTACACAAAAAATGAGTAAAAGAGTTGATGCTCAAAATCTGAATCACAATCCTATTATTATGGTAAAAGTTATCTGATTACATGTATTTTGATTAAGGGGGGGTGTTACTCGAATCATTACTGTGGTTAAAGTAATCAGATACCTATACATATAACACAGTTGTACACAGTCTTACCAAAAGGCCAGATAGCTCAGTAGGTAAGGCAAGAGCCTCTTATCCTAAGGGTCATGGGTTCGACTCCTGCCTTGCACATAAAATGAGTAAAAGAGTTGATGCTCAAAATCGGAATCACAATCCTGTTATTATGGTAAAAGTTGTCTGATTACATGTATTTTGATTAAGGGGGGGGGTGTTACTCGAATCATTACTGTGGTTAAAGTAATCAGATACCTATACATATAACACAGTTGTACACAGTTTTACCAAAAGGCCAGATAGCTCAGTAGGTAGGGCAAGAGACTCTTATCCTAAGGGTCATGGGTTCGACTCCTGCGTTACACAAAAAATGAGTAAAAGAGTTGATGCTCAAAATCTGATTTACAATCCTATTATTATGGTAAAAGTTGTCTGATTACATGTATTTTGATTAAGGGGGGGGGGGTGTTACTCGAATCATTACTGTGGTTAAAGTAATCAGATACCTATACATATAACACAGTTGTATCCCCCTTTTACCAAAAGGCCAGATAGCTCAGTAGGTAGGGCAAGCGACTCTTATCTCAAGGGTCATGGGTTCGACTCCTGCGTTACACAAAAAATGAGTAAAAGAGTTGATGCTCAAAATCTGAATCACAATCCTATTATTATGGTAAAAGTTATCTGATTACATGTATTTTGATTAAGGGGGGGTGTTACTCGAATCATTACTGTGGTTAAAGTAATCAGATACCTATACATATAACACAGTTGTACACAATCTTAACAAAAGGCCAGATAGCTCAGTAGGTAGGGCAAGAGACTCTTATCCTAAGGGTCATGGGTTCGACTCCTGCGTTACACATAAAATGAGTAAAAGATTTGATGCTCAAAATCGGAATCACAATCCTATTATTATGGTAAAAGTTATCTGATTACATGTATTTTGATTAAGGGGGGGTGTTACTCGAATCATTACTGTGGTTAAAGTAATCAGATACCTATATATATAACACAGTTGTACACAGTTTTACCAAAAGGCCAGATAGCTCAGTAGGTAGGGCAAGAGACTCTTATCCTAAGGGTCATGGGTTCGACTCCTGCGTTACACAAAAAATGAGTAAAAGAGTTGATGCTCAAAATCGGAATCACAATCCTATTATTATGGTAAAAGTTATCTGATTACATGTATTTTTTATTGGGGGGGGGTGTTACACAAAAAATAGTGAAAATGAGTAAGGGGGGGTGTTACTCAAAAAATGGTGAAAATGAAATATAGTGAAAATGAGTAAGGGGGGGTGTTGCTCAAAAAATGGTGAAAATGAAAAATAGTGAAAATGAGTAAGAGGGGGGTGTTACTTGAAAATAGTGAAAATGATTAAGGGGGTGTTATTCAAAAAATAGTGAAAATGAGTAAGGGGGTGTTACACGAAAAATAGTGAAAATAAAAAATAGTGCAAATGAGCAAGGGGGGGGTCACTCGAAATATAGTGAAAATGATTAAGGGGGGTGTTACTCGAAAAATAGTGAAAATGAAAAACAGTGAAAATGAGTAAGAGGGAGGTGTTACTTGAAAATAGTGAAAATGAGTAAGGGGGGCGTTACACGAAAAATAGTGAAAATAAAAAATAGTGCAAATGAGCAAGGGGGGGGGGGGTCACTCGAAATATAGTGAAAATGATTAAGGGGGTGTTACTCGAAAAATAGTGAAAATGAAAAAGTGAAAATGAGTAAGAGGGAGGTGTTACTTGAAAATAGTGAAAATGAGTAAGGGGGGGGGGTGTTACACAAAAAATAGTGAAAATAAAAAATAGTGCAAATGAGTAAGGGGGGGTGTTACACGAAAAATAGTGCAAATAAAAAATAGTGCAAATGAGTAAGGGGGGGTGTTACACGAAAAATGGTGAAAATGAAATATACTGAAAATGAGTAAGGGGGGTGTTACTCAAAAAATGGTGAAAATGAAAAATAGTGAAAATGAATAAGAGGGGGGTGTTACTCGAATGATTACTGTGGTTAAAGTAATCAGATACCTATACATATAACACAGTTGTACACAGTTTTACCAAAAGGCCAGATAGCTCAGTAGGTAGGGCAAGAGACTCTTATTCTAAGGGTCATGGGTTCGACTCCTGCCTTGCACATAAAATGAGTAAAAGAGTTGATGCTCAAAATGGGAATCACAATCCTATTATTATGGTAAAAGTTGTCTGATTACATGTATTTTGATTAACGGGGGGGTGTTACTCGAATCATTACTGTGGTTAAAGTAATCAGATACCTATACATATAACACAGTTGTACACAGTTTTACCAAAAGGCCAGATAGCTCAGTAGGTAGGGCAAGAGACTCTTATCCTAAGGGTCATGGGTTCGACTCCTGCGTTACACAAAAAATGAGTAAAAGAGTTGATGCTCAAAATCTGAATCACAATCCTGTTATTATGGTAAAAGTTATCTGATTACATGTATTTTGATTAAGGGGGGTGTTACTCGAATCATTACTGTGGTTAAAGTAATCAGATACCTATACATATAACACAGTTGTACACAGTCTTACCAAAAGGCCAGATAGCTCAGTAGGTAAGGCAAGAGACTCTTATCCTAAGGGTCATGGGTTCGACTCCTGCCTTGCACATAAAATGAGTAAAAGAGTTGATGCTCAAAATCGGAATCACAATCCTATTATTATGGTAAAAGTTGTCTGATTACATGTATTTTGATTAAGGGGGGGGTGTTACTCGAATCATTACTGTGGTTAAAGTAATCAGATACCTATACATATAACACAGTTGTACACAGTTTTACCAAAAGGCCAGATAGCTCAGTAGGTAGGGCAAGAGACTCTTATCCTAAGGGTCATGGGTTCGACTCCTGCGTTACACAAAAAATGAGTAAAAGAGTTGATGCTCAAAATCTGATTTACAATCCTATTATTATGGTAAAAGTTGTCTGATTACATGTATTTTGATTGAGGGGGGGGTGGGTGTTACTCGAA